>CM062820.1:1243133187-1243733187 GCA_031772625.1 Pinus tabuliformis | reverse complement strand
ACTGAAGCTGGCATTATGTTAGAAGATGACCCTGAGTCAATCAAACAGTTGTGCAGGTTTCTATTGTAGATCTCATAGGTTAGAAGGAAAGGTGGAGTATGATAGTTTGATCTATCTCCTATTAGGACTGCATCAGTAGCTTCAACCATACCAGAAGGTGGTTGACCTGTATCGTTAGCAGCTTTAGCACTGGGAAGAGGTGAAGTGGGAACATCATTTAATTCTTTGAGAAGCAATTTCTGCTGATGTTTTAATTTGCTAAGTTCAAAAATGGTAATCTTTGCCTTAGTTTTCTTCATATCATCAACAATATTGTAATCCATTGAATCGGATACTACCAAAGTTTTAGATGTTAAAGGAGTATTTGAGGTTGAAGGTTGGTTTTGAGGAACTGTTGCAGGTGGATTCTTTGTAGATACTTTTTCCTTTGTTGTAGCAGCACCTGCACTCCTTTTCTTTGAAGTTGCCTGAACAGGTTCGGAGGTACTTTTACTCCTAGTAGTGATAGGAAATGCTTCTTCTTCATTATCTGTATCGCAGTTAGGCAGTATGAAATCCCACATTCCATGACATTCAACAACTTCCTCTTCTTCATCAGTAGGTGTAACTGTTTCTTCTTCTCCTTCTTCAAGATTTGAATCTGCATTTGATATAACATTTGGTGGTTTTGATTCAGTTTTCTTATAATTTCTGAAGGGTCTTTTGGTTGAGGTTTCGGCTACCTGTTTTTTGATTTCAACCATTTCGTTTGACAAAGTCTTGAGGACCTTTTGCAGACCCTTCATGTCATATGGATCTTTTGGGGTTTTCTTCCTTGAATCATCTTTAAAAGAAACTTTTTTGGATTTTCTGTCTTCCAAAGCAGCTTTCTTTTCTAGAGCATTAATGCGTTTCTCCACAACAAGTGCTTCTTTCATGTTTTCAGCTAAAGTAGGTTTCCCAGCCCTGTCTACAAAAATAGCTATATTGGCAGGTAGGGCGGTTATATACCATTCGATTCGGATTTGCTCACTTGGTTTGGAGGCCGTTGGGATTTTATTCAAGAGTTTATTGAATCGGGCGTTAAATTCCTTAATCGGTTCCCTATGCTCTATCCTAAGATTGGAGAGATCGTTTATTAGTGTAGCCAAAGACCTATCATCTCCATAATTAGTAAGAAACTGTTCTTGGCAAGTGTTCCAACTGATAATGGAACCAGAGGGTAAAGAAAAATACCAGGATCCTGCTGATCCTCGCAAGGTATAAGGGAAAAGTCTAACAACAACATCTTGTTCTGTTACTCCTTTCAAGTTGATTGCCAACATGAAGTTATTAATATGTTCCTCAGCTTGGGTCCCATCATCTGGGTTAAACTTGGGTAGCCATTTTTCAGGAGCATCAGGTAATGCATGCAATGGTGTAGGCATGTTGACTGCACCAGGCCTGGTCCATGGATATGCCATTATAACAGCAGTAGTAGATGATACTACTGTTGAAATTCCAAATGTCTGGGAAGGAAATAATGTTGCGGAGTGAGCAGGTTGGGATGTTAAAGCTCCTAATCCCTGATGAACAACAATATGTAATGGGGGAGTGGATGATTGACTTCGCACAGGGGAAAGTGAGATGGAGGATGTGGATGAAAGCTCTTCACTGTTAGATCCTTCAGTATATTTCTTCACCTTTTTCCTTTTGGGTAAAGGGAACTCAGTGGGTTCAATACCGAGCTTTTCGCTCTGAAGTCTGGTGAGAGGGTGAGGTAGATTAAACTGCGAAGTCGTACTGCTTTGTGATACCTCAGATTTCTGTGGTGAAATTGAGAAGCTCTGAAGTTTGTGGATAAGAGATTGGACTTCAGGGGATTCAAGACTTAATTGTTCTGGAGTATGATGGGTTTGAGCAGTGGTAGTTGATTCCTCTTCTAATTGTTTGGATACTGGAGAACCAGCATGCAATTGGGAAGTACGAGGTGATATGGAGGGAGAATTACTCTTAGAATGGCCTGCAGATTTGGGTTTTCTTGCCATTCACAGTTGGGGCCCTCCTTCTAGCGCCAAAAATGTTGATGCCCCGAAAATTGTTGTATCAACATTGGGGGATAACCACCCGGTCCGGACCTTAGTACAGCTCCTTTTCCGTTTGGAATGGTGGCTCCGACTGGGGATAATGGGACCAGTTTCCCAGTAATGGATAAACGGGATGAATGAATGATTGGTTGACTAATCTAATGATAGGTGAATAACTTAATCTATTGGCGAAATAAAAGAAATACTACTAATCCGGGGAACTATTGTATTTTTTAAAGTGTAGCGCTTGATGATCTATGTTTATAAACATGCATGTAGATGACTCTATTCAATAAACATGGACTTTTATTCATTCAAGAATTACTCTGCTTAAATCGTTAAAAAAAGGGATTAGCGCAATATTGCTACACTTTATATATCATCGATACATATATGATCAAAGGAAAAACATCCCATAAACATCCAATAGTGGAGGGAATAAAGAAATTATGTTAAAACACATGCATATATTCGATAATAGCAAAGGTAATCAAATAACAATTCATATGAAAAGAATGAATTCAGACATAGATAATAGTACCATATGAGCTGCTAAACACTCCCAATATCAATCGCTATTTGAGATTCTTCTTCCAACGCAGAAATACTTTCAAACAAAGATAGTAGTGCACATTTGCATAAAAGCTTCCTTGTCAAATTAGAATAACTGGTCTAGTTTTATAAAAGAATATGGCTGAAGCACAATAGTGCAACTTCAGTCTTTAAGTCAAATACAAAACTTTACGACCCTTTCCAAAACAATGAAAGGGTCTATAAATACTTAATTAAGCTAACTATCTATGAAACTGAAATCCTACTTAATTGGTATCAATTAATTTTGATCATATTTTCCTCAGCAACTTGGCAGTCGGAGGCATGAATCATCAAGTAGGATGTTTTCCTTTAAATCTGAGCTGACTTATCGCAAGCATCGGCTCCACTTCGGGTGGTCTGTTGAGGCGAGAGCTAAGCTGAGCGGTATAGGTGGCATCCTGAATATCTGGAATAATATACCCGATTGCATCTGTAAGGCACTTGAGGGCGGCTCTTTGAGTGTGTGGTTTTACCAAGAAGAACCAATAGGTGTCCCATGTTAAACTGTTAATTCCAGCAATTAATCTCCCCTTTTCCTCTAGATCTGGATAACATGACTACTCCAATGTTTTCATCGCTGTCAATTTTCCTGGTGTGCATTGGGAAATCATGTTTGAGAAGTAGAGAGTGTTATTAACTAATTCAACCAAATTGCTTGTAGTTGATTTGCACCTTGAAACTGCCCTCTCTGCTTTCATTAACTGGGACTGCCATTCTGTAAATAATATATCTTTATGTGACTCTGAAATTCTTGGTAAATTCGCCGCTTTTCCCTGGTCAGTATCTTGCGAGTCAAGAAATGCAGCTATCGTTTCTTCAGCTTGATCCAATTCCATCCTAGCCTTTTCTATTTTCTCACTTATTGATGCCGTTAATTCACATAGTGGCTCTGCCTGGGCGATTTGTTGACATAGAAGTTTGATTTGTGCTATTAATGCCGTATTTATCTGTAGTGCTTCTACTCTGAATTCAGTTATTTGTGGAATTCCCTTTGTCTTCTCAAGCTGTGCTGATAGTTGAGCAATCTGCTCATCTTTTGTTTTCAGCATTTGCTCATTTGCTGCCTTCAGTTGTGCCAAGGCCTCTGACAATTCTTTCTGCTTTTGGATTGCGCTGTGGTCAATCCTTTGTTTCTCTGCCTGCAATTGTTGAGTTAGTTGATTGTTTACTTGCTGTTGTGTCAACAATTGTTGTTCTTCCTGCTCCGCTTTCTGCTTTGCTTCAGTTAGCTATTCCTGTAATAAGAATATTTCCTGGTCTTTTGTTTTCAATAAAAGACTCACCTCTGATGCCTTGTTTGTTGTTGCTGCTGAATAGGCTCCAGCATATTGTGGCAGTTTTGTCAGGTCATCAGAGGGGTCAAATTCCTCCTTCCAAACCACATTTCCCGTGACCGTCTGTTCTGGGAAAAGGGAAGGTTGATCAATCCTTCTTCTCTTCCTTTGTCGTTTTACTACCGCTTTATGCCTTGGGCTGTAGAAGACATCCAAGGGAGGAATCTCTTCTACCTGCAAAATGATTTGATCGGAGGGGTCCTTTGGTATTATTTCTACTTCCTTTGAAATGGGTGGGCCACTGGTTCCACTTGGAACCTGTTGTGAAGTGGTTTCCTGTGTGTCTGGTGCTTTCGAAGTTTCGGTGTCCTTTGAACATTCCAGATTGCTGATAATAGAATCAAATTGCTGCCATTCCTGGAGCAATTTTGGATCAATATGAGTATCCACATTTACTTCAATGTTGGTCTGTTTCTGCTCTTTAGTCTGGGTCTCCTCCCGCACTTTCTCCTGCTCTTTAGTCTGAGTTTCCTCCTGTGGTTTTTCTTGTTCTTTTGTTGCAACCGGAGGTTCCTTTGACTGTTCTCGTTCAGGCTCGCTTGATGATGTTGTTGGAGTTGTTGCTAACAGATCTAGAGGCAGAGTTTGCAATCTCTGTTCTCTAAGTCTGTTGAATTCAACCAACCCTTCATCTTGATATTTCATTCTGGCAAATGCCTTAACCTGCATTATTGACTCGGCTGAGGAGAACAGGTCATCGAACATATCTTCTTTATGATCAAACTTTTCCAATTTGGCATGTTCAAGAGCATTATAGGTGACTTTGTTGGGATCAAATTGCCTATTAGGGAGAGTTGCTAGAGTTAATGATTTTATCTTTGTAGCTTCTTTCTCTGCATGTTTGAAATCATGCAACGTGTAGACACCGCATCTCAAAGGAAAAGAGGGCCAGCCTTGCTTCTTATTTTTCTTGAGGGTCTGTGTGACTCCCTCAGTAATGAGCTGATAAGTTATTTCCCTCGCCAGCAGTTTATCAGGTATGTACAAGGGAAGGACATGAGGTTCGGATTGGCTACCGAAAACTCTTATATAAGTAAACTTCTCCTCCCCGAACCATCTTCCTATTGACGTCAAGTCAATCCCTGCTTGGTAGGAAATCTTGGGAGCAGGTTTATCAAAAATAGAGTAATGAATGGGTAACATAAAGCCATTGCAGACTTGGTATAAATGGTGCTTATAAGAGGATTTCCATAATTTCTGATGGTATATGTGAATAGGCATGGGGTCTTGTGATGTCCACCTCCTGTCGAGCACAGGAAATTCAGAATTAAAACACAAGGTATCTAAAATATAGGAACTATAGTAGAATGGGGGAATTAACCTTTCAGTAACGCGGGTCTTATTTCTAAACTCAAGAACAGCTGTTGCTAGTTTATCTGAGAGTATAGTTGCCCAATCCATTATTTCACTGTTACACGCCGCTTCCATCAAGGGAACCATTTCTATAGTGAAATTAGAAGAATCGTGCAACCCCCACAATCTACACATCATTATTCCAGCATAACAATAAGGAGAACATAGGGAATCAACCGAGTACTTACCAGAAGATTCATGTTTGTGTTTTGCCGGATTTTGTCTCCAATCCCGGATGGGTTCGGATTCAATTTCATTCTCTTTTCGGAATTTTTCCAAGAACGCCTTGTTGTACTTCTTCTCTGGCTCAGGCAAATGATACATTTGCCTTAAATCATCAGCCTTGAATGACCATAAAATTCTCCCGTCTCTGGTGCAGAAGGTTCTGTCCATGATTGGGATTTCCTCAATTGCCCACTGCACTACATCCGTATATGGGAGAATTTGTTCCCGAGCTGCTATCCGATGAAGGAAGGAGTCAGCTAAGTCCTTTAAAGTACCATCAGATTTCCAAGTTGAATCTACAGAGGCTTGTACTGTTGTCACTTCAGGTTCTTCGGCTTCAATCAAATTGTAGGTACTTTGCCAAGTAGATTTTCCGAGACCAGAACATGTAGTATCAGATATCAATCCTTTCTTTTTATTTGTTGGATTAGCGATGGCTTGTCCTGTGGCTGGCGCAACGGAAGCAACTGTGGTTTTCTTAGACTTCTTCCCCATTCTATTTGAGTTTTCTGCTTTGGAAGAATTCTGCACAGGAGTGAAAATAAACGTAACACAAAGAATTGGTAATGAAAATCGAATATGAGAAAGATATATTGATCAATGCGTGATGAGGGATTAACTTTTAAAGTGGCCGCGGATACAATCTATGGGAGGATTTTAGGACTTACAATTACATTAAATGGTCGTTTAAAACCTGCCAATCCTTTAAATGCCCATCATATCGTTAATCGGCTGAATGATTTGTTTAAGCGTGCCTTGGATGTTTTTGCGGTTGAGCACAGGTAAATCATTGTTCAACAGATCAAGCTTTCAATATGAATTGATCGTAATATCCCTCTGTTTTAACGGCTTTTTTTAAATTTGCACTTTTGGCTTTATCGCAATCGGGCGTCGGGGAAAACTTAACTCCTTATATTGACACCTTTTGAAATCCCCGATCGCCGATAGCGATATCGCATCGCATCGGGGTGAATTACCTGGGGTGCTTTAAGAACATGCATAGTATATTGCCGATCGCCGATAGCGATATCGCATCGGGGAAAATGAATGGGCCGTTAAAGTATGCTTCCTATGTCATTGCGATATGCGATCTTGCGATCACTTTATCACAATGATAAAATATTGATTATTTGTATTATTAAGATCAAAATGGGTTTATCGAAAAGGTTTTCATAATGTTTTTTCATTTTGTTTTCGGACCTTTTTTGAATAATACAATGTTGATACCAATCAAAACTAAAGGGACCCATTTCATATGATAGTTTTCCTAAATAAATAATGGTATGAAATGGGGGGTTGTTGTAGAGTACAACAAGTTGCAGCTTCAGTTTCAGCAGTTTCTGGCTTCAAACTAGGGCAGTCAATATCTTGCAAACCGTTCGTCGGATTGACTTCATTCCACCACCAAACGTTGCTGCTTTCAAAGGAGGTTCAGATGAACCTACATCGTAGTTCCAAAGAGGAGATCTTCTAGGACACGCAAGTCAATCTTTACTTCTGCAGTTGCAGCTTCAAATTCAACAGCTTCCGGCTTCACATGTGTGAGAGAGAGAGACCCATTTCAGCACAGTAGAGAAGAGACTCATATCTGCGCAGTAGAGAGAGAAAGATGTGATGAGATGAGTGATTCTAAATGAGGAAAATTCCTCTTATATTTATACACAACGTTGGTGGGTGAATAGATGCGACTATTGGGCTTCTGAGTCTACATGAGTTGTAGGTTGGCTTGATAATAATTCCATAATCAAAATAAATTCATATCTCCATGAATACTTATCGGAATTGGATGATCTTTATATCAATCCTACACCTCTTGATGAGAGGAATCTAATAAAAATATTATTAGCCATGAATAAGATGACCCACATGAATTTTTTCCCTGGTTTCCAATTTTAACAGATAGTTATGCAGCGGAAATAATACTTCACTTCATTAATGTAAAATACTGAAATATGCTTACAAACAGTAATGGAAATAAACCAGCTAGGGCAATGGTAGCTTATCTCTGAGAAGAGATGTGGTGGCTACATGCCTCTGAACTGTAAAGGCTACATTGTGGTGGACAATCTGTCCTTTTACAAAATGTAACTTGTTACTTATAGTTTTTTTTTTTCAGTTACAATACCACGGGTCAATTCCATGGGTGAATGAATACCATGGGTGGATTTTACAATACCACGGGCAGATACCATTTACAATACCATGGGTAAATTCCATGGGTGAATGAATACCATGGGTGGATTTTACAATACCACGGGCAGATGCCATTTACAATACCATGGGTCAATGAATAATATGGGTGGATGAGTACCATGGGTCAATGAATAATATGGGTGGATGAGTACCATGGGTTGATGCCATTTTCCATTTGGATCATTAAGTGCATGTAGTATTGCCAACATTTCCTTCTCATAAATAGGTTTGTGTAAATACTTTCCTTTGATTGGAAGAATTTCAAAAGAAATGGATCTTTCATATTGCATTAAAACAACACCAATTCCATTTCCTGAAGCATCACATTCCACAATAAAGGTTTTTTTGAAGTCTGGCATAGCTAAGGCCGGTGCTTGGCACATTGCCTCTTTAGTGTTTGAAGGCTTTTGTTACTTCTGGAGTCCATGAAAATGCATCTTTCTTCAATAATGTTGTTAGAGGTGTTGCTATTCTCCTGTAATTCTTAACAAACTTGCCATAATACCCTGTCAACCCAAGAAATCCTTGCAGATGCTTTGTGGATGTGGGGATTTTCCATTTCTTAATGGCTTTAATTTTTTTAGGGTCTACCTTAACACCTTCATGAGATACAATATGACCCATATATTCCACCTCTTGTACTCCTAAGAAACATTTGTGGTATAGACATTTTTGTGCCTTACAGCTATAAGCATGAAATGTCCATAATTCAAGGGATCCAAAGTCCCTAAAGATGTTGTTACAGCTCCTAAAGGAACAAGGTCAACCAATGACAGCTTCTCCCAGAAGTTCTCCACCAAAAACCACTCAGAAATAGTCAATTCAGGATCAATTCAGAGGTTCCACTAGCTGCCTGCGTTGAAATGCAGAGTCTACACTGGCTAGGTGCACTACAACGCAGGTGGAAGCACTACCAGGGTGCGCTGAGTGGGAAATGACAAATGGCAAGCTCATTCAACGAGGTGGAAAGTCCCTGGAAGCTTCCAGAATCTTCTCCAATGACACTTGCCTCAATGATTCGACTAGTGATGAGTAAGAGGTTCTCAACCTCCAAGTGGAAGCAAGAACTGACAGAGAGAAGCCACAAGTCAAAACATAAGCTGACTCATCCTCTCTGCTTACATCTATATATGGATCTCTCACCCAGAGGTTCAGGAGGCTGGAATTTTGTACTTTGCAGAGAATTGTTGTTGGTTTGAGATTGAGATTAGCACATTGGGTGATTTATGCTTTGTTGGAGGAGAGGAAGGGATTCCTTTGCTGGGAGGTAGATGTTGGATCGGAACTCACTTGGTTGTATCTCCTCTTGGACTTTCTTATTTCATCAATAAACTATTTGAGTTTCTCCTACATGTTGTGTACCAATGATGTTTTGTTATGCTTACATGTTTAGCTTAATCTGATCTTGAGCTTTTTATGAATGTATATCTGTATCTTTGTGTAGTTACTCTCTCTTGTGATCTTGCAGGAATTCGGTGAAGCTGGGCTGGTGAAGGAGCAAGAAGCTGGGAGCTACTGAAGAGAGGAGTGATTTGGATCGACAAAATAGCGGAAGACACAGGTTAGTTAGATCCTTCTTCCTCATTTACATTTCATAAAGAAGAATACTCCAATAAGTTTCCTTGTTTGTTGCTAAGGCACTATCACCTCTTAGAGTGGGATAGGGGCATTTCGTATTGGATACTTTTCCCAACAAAAAATTGGCGACTCCGCTGGGGACAGTATCTTGTTAGTTTACTTGTGTTTCTATTATTGTTCTTATCATAAACTTAGGAGCGCCGAATCGAAATGCATTTGCCATTTTCAAGTGCAAAGTAGAGATCTGCCACTCTAATCCACTCACTGGGCCTGTTTTTATGATCTGAACAAACTGATCCACAAGTGATCTAACAACCCTTTGTAATAGATCTTAGTCCTCCTTTAAATCATCCTCCTAATTCTACCTAATTGATAGCTTTGATCCGGCCAAAAACTGTAGATTTAACTGCAAACCGTGACCCAGAACCCAGAAACAACTCTCGTTTCTGCTTCAGCGCAGACTCTGTGAAGAGGTTCTGCATTTCAACGCAGGTCCCGTGAAGGATACCTGCGCTGAAGTTCAGTTTCTCTGTGCTGAGGGTGCGCTGATCAGCCCTTGCCTTGTGCAGCTGTGGTTCCCTGCTTCCTTTTGCTCAGTTTTATCTCTGTCTTTTGCAGCCTGTTATCAGTCAGTGTACCTATCTGAAACCCCTTTTCTTTGCCTCAATTCCGCCTCAGTTGTATAAAGAAACTGTATTTGTTCTTTGTGTATTTGTTACATCATTTGCAGTTTCCCATTACAAAAGTAAACTAGTCATACTGTTGCCCTTAGATCTAGACCTGTCGTAAGTGTCGTTTTGATCTTAGGAGTGAGTTGTTTGCTGTTCACAGTTGATTGAGCTTTTACTTTTGTCGTTTGGTTTGAATTTATGCATTTCTAGTGTCGAAACAAGTAAATCATAAAGTGTCGTAATCGTCTTTTTGATTTTGAAAAAGGAACTTGTTTATGTTTTCACTTGAAATCGAATTCAAATTTGTACAACAGCTTTCTTTTTAGGCATCAATATTAAGGAAGTGAAAACAAATACATGCATTTGTGCATTTGCATTTTGATAGTTTGTACGCTTTGATTTAGGAAAAGTGCATTTACAGTGTGCTCTATGCTCTTTGATAAAAGATTGTGTCTTTCTTTTCCCCTTGTAGCTAGGATTTTCATTGTTGAAAAGATATAAAAGCTTGCTTATCATCTTTAGACTGCATTTAGGAATTGTATCATACATCTCGTGGTGATCCAAAAAGGAAAACTTCTAAGAAAGATCAACCTAAAATAAATTGAATGAACTTAACAACGCTTTGTAACTTAACGCACAACATAGAGGTCTAGGCTAGAGACGTGTTCCGGCGTCGTAAAACCTGGTGACTGTCGATCTCGCTGATGGTTGGGTGATTCCTCCTGAGGGACGATAGCGCCAGTACGGATTGTGCTCCAACGTACCGTCGAGTATATATTGGGAGACCCCTATAGGAATAAAGCCTTTATCCTTAGGAAGCTGTGTCGGCCGCCCTACTGATCGCAATGCAGTGAACACAGCATTCGGGAAGATTGACCGCCCGTACCTTAAAAAGTATTCTGCGGTTTTGCGAAAAGTTTGGCACACCCTCTACCTAGAATTCCAGAGCAGTTCCTTTTGGCCTTTTCCAGACTCTATAATGGAAAAAGTCCATCCGAGCATTTGTCACTTTGGGCTCGTTAAAACATCGAAGGAGACTAGAGTCATCTTTAGCTTTTTCTCGACTCTTTAAAACTGAAAAAGCAAGTTGTGTCTAAAGCGTCGTTAAAATTTATTTTAAACGGAACAATCACCCCTTTTTCCTGCGTTGATCTTTAGGTTGAGAAAAATGGAGCCCACCAACCAAGGAAATCCCCTTGGTGGAAATCCTAGTCCCTTCTCCTCTTGGGGAGATGTTGGTGCGCCCCATATGGCCACATTGTCGCTTCCAGGACTAACAATTGGCTTGCCGGTCTGGCTCTTCTCAACCAATGTCATTCAGAACACCACTATTCCCGAACAGTCGAATCAACAGTTAGACCAGTCCAGGGTTGCCCACCAGCCTTCTACTTCCTCTAATTCTTCCTCTCCTCCTTCCTCTTCGCTTGACGGAACTGGTAAAGCAAAAAACCAAGTTCCTAAGGAGAAGAAGGAAAAGAAGAAGAAAGAGAAGAAGAAGAAGGAGCCAAAAGCAACTGGGGGCAAACAAGTGTCGTCTGACAAAAATCCACACACAACACTGACTAGGCCTAAATCACCATGTGTCATATGCAAGGGAGACCACTTCCACAGAGATTGTCCCTGCATCCCTCGGATACTAAGGGACTGGTCTCCCCGTTTGCACAATCTGGTGGCATCAACCTCTGATAGCCATGTTGAATGCATACCGTCAACTAGCGAAAGTGAAGCCCTTGGACAAAAAGGGAGAGCTAGATCTCCCTGTAGATTGTGCGAAGGCGACCATGCCATCCACCGTTGTCCCTTCTTAGATGAAGCGAAAAGAGTTTTGGATGATCGTCCGGTTTCACCATTACGACTTCCTCCTGGATATAAAAAACTCTTGCTGAGTCCTTCGTTAGTTGAAAATCCAGCTGGCCCGCTCAAGTGGTCAGCTGAAGCGCCGGTCATTGAAGATGAACCAGCTGAATCCATACCCGACGAAAGTCAAAAGGTCGAGGCGGTAGTTGACCCGGTCTTGCCTTTAGAGGATTTATCTTTGAATGATACAGTCACTGAAGAGGATAAAGATGACACCATCCAAATTCTCTTCATCAACACAGACTTCGACGAGCACGGGGGCAATCCCCCCATTCCTTTATCGCAGGAAGGAAGTTCGTCAGAGCGATACCCGACCGTCTACTCGGTCCCACCACCAAGCAACCTAGTTGTCTCCTTCGACTGGAACCAACTAGGCAGACCCCGTTTGCTAGCAAGCATACCATTCAGAATTATCGTCCAAATATACAGAATGGTCATGGATGGCACCATCATTGATGAAGGGGCATCTGTGAGTATCCTTTCCTCTACTGCTTGGAAAGCGCTTGGTTCGCCAGCGCTTTTGCCTGAAATGAGAAATCTGACAGGCTTTGATAAAGGAACCAGTCGACCTTTAGGGATCCTCCCCAATGTGCCTATCACATTGAAAGGGAAGACCATTCAAATGAACGTGATGGTCGTTCAAGGACCCTTGGATTATAACCTACTCCTTGGACGAGACTATATATATTGCATGGGAGCCATCGTCTCCTCACTCTTTAGAGTAATTTGTTTTCCGCACGAAGGAAGAGTGGTCAAGCTCGTGGACCAGCTTTCATTTCCCGGATCACGCATCACAAATAGTCATATACCTTCCCTAAATGGTCTCTTCACGCAAGAAATGTCTCAACCTACGGTCCGTCCTCCCGATAAGTGTGAGTAATTCGGAGGGATATGACTGGAACCCAGGGGGCATGTGTCCTGGTCTGCTTCGGTAGGAAAACTTTGGGTATAGGGTAGGTTTTCGCGGGAGAATATGACTAGTCTGTACCCCGTCCGTCTTGGAAGAGGGGTTATTCTAGAATAAGATTCTTTTGTCAAAGTTATGTGTTTGGCACTCGTTGTCACTCACCTTTGTCTATCTCGGTAGACACCGCCGAAGAAATGTTTTTTTTGAAAGATTAATAGAACAATCTTTGGGTAACCTGAAAGAGGTAGGCCTTTCCTGGTAGAACAAATGTTTTATCTGCAAATTGAGAGGTAACCTTGAAACCATACTTTATACCTGGGGGCATGCAAACCTTTTGGAGTGCAAGCAAGGGGCGGCTATTTATTTTTAAAATTTTTAGGTCCTCCCTTTAAACCTGTAGGTCTAACCCTTTAAACTCGTAGGATTAGTCGTTTCCGAACTTGCATAAAGAAAGGATTCCAGGAGCATAGCTTTGTGAGGCGCAAGCTCCATAAAAAATGGGATCTTACATGAGACATTCTTATTATATGACTGGAAAATTGAGCAGTTTTAGCACATAGTTCATGCTCGTTAAAAAATAAACATAAGATTGAGCAGTTTTAGCACATAGTTCATGCTCGTTAAAAAATAAACATAAGATTGAGCAGTTTTAGCACATAGTTCATGCTCGTTAAAAAATAAACATAAGACCGAGCAGTGTTTTTCTGCGTTTAAGCTTGTTAAAAAATGAACTACCCTCCGGTCAATAACCATCGTGAATGTAACATTATCAACCACTAAAGCCTTGGTCGTGTTTGCACCGTCACCTCCACTTTTCCATTGGCCTATCATTCACCTCCATATTGATTGTTTACCCATTTTGAGGAACAACTGCGAAGAGTGATTTCACTAGCCATCCTTGTGACACTGCCGTGATTGGAAAATTCCAACCCTTACCTAGAATCAACTGCTACCCGTTTTATCACTCGTTCCTCAAAAGACGAGTCTTCTTTAAGCTCTTTTCATCTGACTCGTAAAATATGAAAAGATTGCCGAGTTTTGGCCTTCCAGCTCGTTAAAGCGACCGGAAGTGCTATCCCTCCTCTAGATTTTAATCTTTTTGGACCTGAGGGATTATTGCACAAAAAGATCGAGCGCTTGTTTTGTTCGGCTCGTAAAAACTATCGAAAATTCATCCCTTCTGTATTGTTTTATACTTTTTCGGACCTAAGGGATTAGATGAAGAAAAAGGACTTTCAGAGTTGACTTTAAGTACCATTTTTGACTCTCTAAAAATGAAAAGGACCGAGTTATCTTTGTCGTTAGACTCGTTAAAAACATTAAATAGCGACAAACTTGTCTTTAGACGAGAACGAGTTTCACTATCGCTAGGCTCGTTAAAACATAGCGATGGGTTTGCCCGAAGGGCAAATTATAGAACAAGCATATGTTATCCTCCTCAAGCTTGACAAAAATAAAGAGGTACTGGTCAGCAATGACTGGGGAAAAATTGGGAAGAAACTCAAAGAACTTTATTGGTAGCAAGTCGCTCTTGAACATGACACTTCCACTCCGTGCCTGAGTCGGGTTGGGTTGTTTCATTCACCGGTCACATCACCATGGTCTCGCCATACCATCCACCTTTGGGGTAAATGATACCAATCCATCACACAAGTGTCGCCGATATGTTCAAGAGAAGTCATCCAGAGAAGTCAACCGTGTCCCATCCACTACCATACATTATCCTTCATTCTTTCATGACTGCTACCTTGAACCATATATCATCAGATCGTTTTCACCTCCATCAAAATCATTTGCTCCATTCCGTGTCACTGATGTGGGATACATTAAGGCCCTCCTTTGATGGATCACTTCTTGTCAACATCAGCTCATTATCCAAGAAGTTGATCTAGGAATAACCCCTTCAGTACTTTGAAGCTTGCATGCCTCAATGGCAAGTTTCTCACTTCCGGCGACAGGTATACATCAATGACCTTCGACCGAAAGATTTTGCGTGGTGTTCAACGCCAAGCCCTTTATTCACACCACGTGAATTGTACTACAGTACCTTGAGGGTCATTATCATTATTGGTGATTCCTCTCGCGCTTGTTAACGGTTTACCTCATTGACTGGTAATCAAGCGATGTCTTTCCATGTTCGACTTTAGAACATTTCTCACATGGATCGACTTGTACTTAGAGTGAAGATCGAACGAGTTTAAAGACCCCGGATCTAGTTTCATCCATCTGGGCTGCGATATATATTCAGGAAAAATAAAGACATTGACATGTACAACATTGCAGCACAGACAATCATCCTACCAAAGGATGATGATTTCAGCAGGATCATCAGTCTATCATCAGACAATTGTCTGTCCTATGTACATAAAAATGAATTTATAAAGCTGAGCATGGGAATGCCCACCTCATCTAGATCATGAAAAAAGTATGAAAAATAATGTATTGTATTGTATCTTATTACAGGTCTCCTCCTAGCATTGAATGAACTTCGGATCCTCCTAATAAAGCACTTCACCCGATAAACGGCCTCATACTTTAGGGGGCAACTGTTATAGACATTTTTGTGCCTTACAGCTATAAGCATGAAATGTCCATAATTCAAGGGATCCAAAGTCCCTAAAGATGTTGTTACAGCTCCTAAAGGAACAAGGTCAACCAATGACAACTTCTCCCAGAAGTTCTCCACCAAAAACCACTCAGAAATAGTCAATTCAGGATCAATTCAGAGGCTCCACTAGCTGCCTGCGTTGAAATGCAGAGTCTACACTGGCTAGGTGCACTGCAACGCAGGTGGAAGCACTACCAGGGTGTGCTGAGTGGGAAATGACAAATGGCAAGCTCATTCAACGAGGTGGAAAGACCCTGGAAGCTTCCAGAATCTTCTCCAATGACACTTGCCTCAATGATTCAACTAGTGATGAGTAAGAGGTTCTCAACCTCCAAGTGGAAGCAAGAACTGACAGAGAGAAGCCACAAGTCAAAACATAAGCTGACTCATCCTCTCTGCTTACATCTATATATGGATCTCTCACCCAGAGGTTCAGGAGGCTGGAATTTTGTACTTTGCAGAGAATTGTTGTTGGTTTGAGATTGAGATTAGCACATTGGGTGATTTATGCTTTGTTGGAGGAGAGGAAGGGGTTCCTTTGCTGGGAGGTAGATGTTGGATCGAAACTCACTTGGTTGTATCTCCTCTTGGACTTTCTAATTTCATCAATAAACTATTTGAGTTTCTCCTACATGTTGTGTACTAATGATGTTTTGTTATGCTTACATGTTTAGCTTAATCTGATCTTGAGCTTTTTATGAATGTATATCTGTATCTTTGTGTAGTTTCTCTCTCTTGTGATCTTGCAGGAATTCGGTGAAGCTGGGCCGGTGAAGGAGCAAGAAGTTGGGAGCTACTGAAGAGAGGAGTGATTTGGATCGACAAACTAGTGGAAGACACAGGTTAGTTAGATCCTTCTTCCTCATTTACATTTCATAATGAAGAATACTCCAATAAGTTTCCTTGTTTGTTGCTAAGGCACTATCACCTCTTAGAGTGGGATAGGGGCATTCCGTATTGGATACTTTTCCCAACAACAATTTGGAGCTTTTTTCATATAATTGTTTCTCCTCCAATAGTTTGAGGACCCTGTCAACATGTTGAACATGATCCTTCCAAGACTTGTTGTAGATGAGTATATCATCAAAAAATACTAACACAAATTTTCTAAGGAAGGGTTTGAAAATGGAATTCATCAAACCTTGAAATGTAGAAGGTGCATTGGTAAGGCCAAAAGGCATGACCAAAAATTCATAATGACCCTCATGAGTTCTAAATGCTGTTTTCGAAATGTCTTCAGTCTTCATTCTGATTTGATGATATCCTGAATGAATATCCAACTTGGTGAAGTAAATTGATCCATGCAATTCATCCAATAATTCATCAATGATAGGAATGGGAAATTTATCTTTAATAGTGAGCTTGTTGAGATCCCTATAATCTGGACACATGTGCCATGATCCATCCTTATTTTTCACCAATACCACTGGAGCAGAGAAAGAACTTTGACTAGGTTGAATTATACTAGCCTCTAGCATTTCTGCAACCATACGTTCAATTTCACTCTTTTGGGCATAGGGATATCTGTACGGCCTAATGTTTGGAGGAACACTTCCTGGAATCAAATGAATAGCATGATCATGATCACGAATAGGTGGGAGGCCTTTGGGATTCTCAACTACCTTGGAATGATTGTCCAAGACTTTTTGGAGATTTGGAGAAATAGATGATTTCGATGTGGGAACCTCTAGTGAACATAATTGTGCAATTACGCCTCATTGTTCCTTCTTTAGAAGCTTTGTCATACCATTAGAGTTGATTATATTTCCTGGTTTCCTTGTAATTCAACTTCCTTTCCTTTCGTACAAAATGTCATGAAAAGTTCTTAAAAATTAAAAGCTATTGTACCCAAGGATTGTAGCCATTAGACTCCTACTACAACATCAACACCACCCATTGGAATGGAAAGAATTGGGCTATTCAATACATATTCTCCCATGGATAGCTTGATATTACAGAACTTTCCAGAGCAATTTATGGTTCCTCCACTTGAAACCATCACTTGACACTCTGGTGCTGAATATAGGAAGCAATTCAATTCCTTGGCTATCTTACAATGAATAAAATTATGGGTACTTCCTTAATCAATCAACACTATTAACTTTTTCTTCTTGATATGTCCTTCTATGTTGATAGTTTGAGGAGTGGTAATTCCAACCAATGCATTACAAGATATGGTCAGATTCTTTTCTTCTTTATCTAGGGTTGGTTCCTCTTCTTTTGACATTTCTTGTTCCTTTTCTTCCTCCTCTTCACAATCTCTGTAAAATAATTTCTTCTCAGCACACTTATGACCTTTAGTGTATTTGATATCACAACTGTAACAAAGCCCTTTTTCTCTTTTTTCTTCTAATTGTTGTGGTGTCAAACTTGTAGGTTGGCTAGGGGCAACAACACTTCCATCTTTATAGTTGTGAGTGGTAGGTTTCCTGGTTTCCTTAATTTTGCTTTCCATTTTTCTTGCTAACCTAAATGACTTCTCCAATGAATTAGGTTCCCAAAGGTGAACCTAATGTTGGATATTATCCTTTAAAGTCCCTATTAACACATCAATCCTATGCTCCTTTGGAATATCTTTTACCCTTATGTTCAATTTTTGGAAGTCCTTAATGTGCTCCATCATTGAACCCTTTTGTTTGAGATTTATCAATTGGCTAAAAAGGGAGTTGCTTTTTGTATCCTCATAATGTGCTATCATTTCTTCCGTAAAAAATTCCCAAGTGAAAATTTGTTTACGATAGAAGAGCCATCGATACGATACAAACTGATTTGGTTCCAAATATAAAGTTGCAATACGTACATTTTTTGTGTTTTGCACATTATGGAGATCGAAAAATTGCTCCATCTGTAGTATCCATTTTCTGGGATCCTTGCCATCAAAATTCCTCATATCGATTTTTGGATCATGGTGGGTCTTCAATCCAACATTAGAGTCTATGAAATCATGATTAACATTTCTTTTGTTCTCATCACGAGTTTCCTTTACTACCCTTTCACCATTAGTAACCATTTCCTGTAGCAACTTATTCAAATTTATCTTCAATTCTTCCATATTAGCATTCATGCCATTCATCTTAGATTCCATGCCATCCATCATAGCTTCCACTCCATCCATATTAACTTGTATGCCATTCATATTAGCTTCCATGCCATTCATCTTGGCTTTAGTTACCTTTTGTGAGAGTGAAATTTGTTGTACCTGGTCTTGTAATTTTGATATATCATGTTGCATTTCTTCCTCTTCTTCACGAGTCACGCTAGAGATTTCAGGTTTCTTACCAGGTGTTTCCATTTTATTTCTTTGGGGCATAAATTAATGCTAATAATTCTTCACTATTCCCTTTGAATTCCTTCAAACTAATTTTTCAAACGAAACTTATGCAAAATTTTAAAACAACTACACACCTTTTTTTCACTTTGTAAGAGCTCGATGTTGAATCTATTGTATCTCTGTAAATCTAGATATTGAATATCTGAAATCGCGTCCTACAGTATCCCTTTGATTCTTATTTATAACCCCAAAAGTCTGATCAAGATTGGATTCTCCAAGGAAGAGTTATTCCAAATATCCCACGGTGACCTCATTATAGACTAGTTCAGTAGAGCAAACTTGTATGAAGTTCCATGTGTCACTGTTTCAACATTAGTATATTAAAATAAGATAAAGAAACCTACAGGCTGTCCTCTTTCTGAAACTTATTACGAAATTTCAATCTGATGCTCAAAACAAAAGTTATGACAATTTTCCTGAGGTCACCTGTTTGGAATGTAATTCAGGAGTCTGCAAAAACCCTATATTCCTCAGATCATATTTCCGAAAATATAGCGATACAAACTTTGAAATTCAGACCCGAAGTTTGGAACGATTTCAGCTCAAATGGGTTTTTTTATTAGCCTTTGAATTTTCACATTAAAATTTTTATGTTGAAAATTCCACGATGACCTATTTGGAGCAGCGAAACCCTAAAATCCAAAGCTATGATACCAAATGTTATGAAACCAACTCACAAAAAGATAGAAAAGATAGATCAACGCCTTGGAATTCAGCTTCTTCGAGGGGGAAATCTCATTTACATTACACAAATGAACAATTCTTGGATGATACAAATGACTAAACCTCCCTTCCATATATAGGAGTCTAAGAGGTCACAATATAATCAAGCCGACATAACAGTAATAATATAAGGGCACAACAATAACAATATTGGGTTTCTATGGGGCACACTAATAACAATATGGGGACAATAGGGGCACAATAATAACAATAAGGGCTACAATGAAAACAGTAATGGGGGAATCACTCACCTTGTTGTTCGAAGATACCATTGCATCACTCTCCTATGATAACATCTAGAGCCAAGGTAGACCTTTGAGGATTTAGAAACTGGGCCTTTATACTGGATGGGACTCCTACACCAAACGGTCTGAGGTCTAATTGGGACTTCATATAGGAGAGATCCCCTTGGTTGATGAATTTCCAACACCATCAACATGGATATTGTTTTGCTTGCAATATATTCGTCACAAAGCCATTGATTGCAATAGAAGGAATGTGAAATTGAAATATTATAATTCCTCTGCTCTTGTAAGATGTTATTCTTGTAACAAGTTTGGGCATGTAGCAAATAATGCAGGAAAAAATCTATGGATCACCTCAGATAATATGGCAAGTATCTAGATAAGAATATTGATGGATCCACCAACATTTCTCATAATAAATGGAAAGAATAAGAACATATAAGGTGTGGTATTTCTCTTTGCTCATTTGAAGAGGAAGATGAATGGTACAAAGATAGTGGATGCTCTCATCACATGATTGGGGATAAGAGTAAGATGGAGTCTCTCAAGAAAACCAATATGGTAATGTTATTCTTGGAAATAATTCTCTAGAAAAAGTTATGGGAAAGGGTAGAGCCATAATTAATAGACATAGAGGAGTAGTTGATGATTTATTAGTTAAAGTGCTAAAGAAAAATATTCTAAGTGTAGGTCAAATGGCAGATAAAGGAAATATAATTGTGTTCACATCAACCAATTTCAAGGTGATGGATGAAGAAACTGGAAGAGTCATATCAAGAGGATATAGAAACCCAGACAAATTATATCTGCTTGAAGAAAGGAATTCTCACAGATATGAGGAGGATTCAGACTTCGAGTAAAAGAAGATGGTGCCCATTGCAATCCATTATTCTTAAAAGAATACTTCTAACAGCAAGTGCATAAGTGATGTGAGGTACATGAACTCATGAGAATAAAATATGATTATCACGTCCTCATGATCAGTGATGTGTAATCTCAAGCAAAGTAATACATGTGTTGTCTTGATGATGATTCCCATGATTGTTGTGGTAGTCATGTTTCTTATACTATTGATGGTGCATCTAGTGTAGTAATAGTAAACAAGTACAATCAGGGTAGGCTAAGTGGGAATTGAAGTTGTAAAGTTTTAGTATTTTACTGTATCTACGCGGATCCTATGAAGACAAGTCGCGAATATACGTGAGTTCTGATTTGAATAGTCATGTGTGTTTTGCTATGATGAGGAAACAGTGGGATAGACTCAGGAAAAGGTTCTAATATGCTTTGGACAACTATTATTGGGCTTTCTTATTTTGATGATTAATGGTTACAGTCTATTGATGTTATTTAGAAGTGGTTTTGGATTTTATAGGTTGTTGATGCCTTGATGGATAACCCATTGTTGAATATACTTTGATTTCCTTACTAATATATGAGATGATATGATCAAATATGATAGTGAATAGTTGGCACAAGTTTAGGGGGAGCATTTGATATGCTTCTAATAATGTGTTTTTAGCATTATGTTTTCTTCAGAATTCCTTGGTACATAATGTTGCTTATTAATGGTGATGTTGCTTATGTTGTTGAAGTTCCTGAATAATGATGCATGAGTTTCTAATCAAGGTTGATGCTTAGAAGATGTGGTATGATAGAAAACTCTCTAGTGATGATACATGTATGATCTATTTGGGATTGTTTTGGAAATAAAATGTAGACCTTGCTATCTTTATTTGATGACGATGTTGTTTTCATGGATGATGCCTATAGTGCTTACACGAGCTACATGTACATGATATGATGTAAATGTCTTTGTGAAGATATGGTTATTGATATTTTACTAATATATCTGTTGGATGATACTTGAAGACATGGAATATGCTTGGTTGATGCATGAAAATATATGTTATGCTTTGATGAATATGGATTGTGGCTCTTCCTACTAAGGGAAAGAACAAGTTTACCTTGATAAAGTTAAGAGGATGAGTTGATAGTTGATCTCTACAAAAAAAATTTATGATGTTGATGCTGCATACTTGGTCACAGGTTGATGATATTGAAGCTAAATTGTCTGATCTTGCATATTGATGATGATTTATTGTTGCTGCTATCTATGGTGAAGATCCTACATAGTATATGATGGTTGCTGAAGACTATCTTGGTCTTGCTAACTCACTATAGATGTATTTGGTATTGGCTATAAATGTCATATATGTCATTTGATGTAAAGGTCATGTAAAGACCTATGATGTAATCATTGTAAAATTTAGTCATCTACGAACTATTGTGGTTAAGTCATGTAATCCCATCTTTTTGGGCATATGATGTAGTTTGTAACCCCATTGTGTTGGGTGATCAATGTAAGCATGAGTGATTGGTGATAGGAAAGGTCATGTCTATTTGATTCAATAAATCATGTACTTCTTTGTATATCTTCAGAAAATTCAACATGTGCTCAGGGGGAGCATGGTCAATATTCAATATACGTACTCAATAGATCAGATATATAATCCTCATGTCAACAAAGGGAGAGAAGCCTTCATTTAGCATTGGTCAGTCCTTTTCCCTTGATGTCAAAGGGGGAGAGAAGCTTGGTGTTTTGAGAATGATTGATATATCTACAGATGTGTTTACAGGTACCTATAGGTGGTGGTGACCAAACACCAAAGTGCTTGCCATCAATTCCAAAGGGGGAGATTGTTGGCATTATGACTAATGTGTTGTCCTTGATGGAAAAATACTTAATAAACATGTCAACATGATGGTAGCAGGATGAGTCTTCAAGCCATTACAAATGTGAAAGAACAATTGGACAAAGGAATATCAGTTTAGAGACAAAGGAATGATAAAGATAAAGTTTGAAGAAGTATACACAGGCTGTATGAAGCAAAGTCATATACATACATAGGTTTTGTGAAGAAAATTCATGTATACGCAGGTTCTATAAATCAAATCCATATACATATGTAGGTTTTGTGAAGCAAAGTCGTGTATACACAGGTTCTATGAAGCAAAGTCGCATACACATGTAGGTATGAAGACAGAAAGTCACGTATATTTTCCGCACCATGGTATTCTAAATACCAAGGGTCTTTACCATGATATTGACCCATAGCATTGAGCCCAGTAATGGATATTTGATCCCATCAAAGAATACTATCAACATTAGTGTGGTTTTGACCTATGGCATTGGATAAGGCCTAAAATATATAAGGATATTAAGATCAAAGTGTTTGGGTGTGAAAGTAATGAAGATTTCATAGTTAGATCTAAAGAAAGTGTGCATGTAATGGGCTATTAATGAATAGTTTTATCTGAAACTAAGTATGCACCTGAGAATTTGATGATGGATGGGATCCAATAGATCTAAAATGACTATCTTGATAATAGATTGGTTTGATCTGTGATATTTATGTCTAGCGCGTGTTTTATTATGTAAGCCGAGAGATGAATTTGTTCTAAAGATGTTATGTCTAGCAAAGCTTTAAGTCCGTATTTTCATATTTGTACGCGGGTTTTATAACCTGAAAGGCTTGTACATACGTTGCTTTGATTTTGGTATGTCACTTACGTATTCAGATCTGCATGTGGGTTTTATTCCTGAAAATCGCGTATACACGTGGAAATGCTTTGTGGAAAGAATGTATATAAGCTAGGGTTTTGCTGAATAAAATGTATGATCAGTCTAATCATCCTTGATGTGTTTCTGTTGTCTGCCAATGAAGTATTACTTGATAATCTGAGTTTAACAATGATGATTGAAGTTGAATTGATTGAATAAAGAGTGATGATGCTTCTAGTTGTATACGATTGAAGATCTATGATGGTTTTATGGTTATTTCAAAATAATTTAGTGGTTTAAGGTGTAACGCAGTGTCTGTTTCAGAACGACAATGATTTAGTTTCAGGGTTTAATGTTTCAAGATCTATACACAGATATGACTCAAGGAAGTTGAGTATACACATGGGTTTGCTAAAGTAAAGTAGCATATATATTCTAACATTTTTATTGATTAGGGTTTTCAGTTGGTTCATTGAAGTGATGTAGTGTTTTGGTACAGTATTGATATTTTGGTTACAGTGATATAACTTCTTTGATTGTTTAAGAATAAGTTGATTGATTTGGGTCTTAGTTGGTTCAGTGATTGGTTGATTGAGTTGGTTCAATGATTGAGTTATTTGTTGCAGTGATCAATTTAAATTTTGATAATTGGTATTGGGTTTGTTAGTGCCTGGATCTACCTCAGGCTGATGTAAGGCAGGTCTAGGATAACATCAAACCACGCTTAACCTGGTAGCTAGCCCTACCAGGTCGGGAGAGGACTCTCTCCTTGTCAATCTCAATTAGGATATTGGCAACTAGGGCTTGAGATGACTGAAATGAATGCTGATTTTAGGCTAGGTATAGTAGCTCTAGGGTTTTTGTTTGTTTTTGAAGGTTTGGTTGCTGGATCAATTGGAGAAGGCAGATTGGGTCTGAGAAATCAACTCAGGGATACAGTCATGTTCTGTGGGGCGAGGTAGACAAGGGTTTATGTACTAGAAATGGACTTGAGATGGTAGTTTAAGACAGTTGAGGGGTTGATGAGGGCATAAATAAACTATGAGTCCTCTTCAAACAGTTGAAAACATTGAAAACCAAACACATTCCTAAGACAAAGCACTGTAAATTAGTGTATTTTGTCTATTCACCTTGATTCATTTAGTTTTAGAAGAGAAAGATAGATTTGGATACAGATAAAGCATAAGAAAAACTCATTAAGAATAAGAAACAATACATAAACTCACTACCACAAGAATCCCACAAAAATAGCTGTGAAACCTGGTTTTATTCCTTGCCAAACTGTTGATACAAATGTTCAGTGAGTGCCACCACTTCTACCAAAGTCCAACCTTTACAAATGACTAAGAAATTACATAATATAGGCAAGGAAACCACTCATGCTAGTTATCAGGGTTGAATCCATGAGAAGAGGGATGGTTTCAACCATATCTAAACTAAGAATAGGAATATAGGCAGTGGAACAACTTGCCTCTAAAACCAAGGAAACCAATTCATTACATTTCAAAACCACTTGGAACTTGATGTATCTACCCTATCAAGTGATTTTCATCCATATTTACATCGAATTCATCATTTACCATGCTTACATTTACCAAGAAATGAGGAAAAGTGATCTCCCAAGAAAACTAGGAAAAATCTGGAAAATCAGGCAAAATTGGCAAAATCAATTTAATGCGTAGTGCCAATATTTTAATGCGCAGTGCTTTTCCTAGGCCAATTTTGGAAGCCTTCCCAGAGTCTAAATCAGGTGAAGGATAGCTCGCTGGAAATCTTGTCAAGTCTACTTTCTAGAGCAACTTGAATTTTTGAATTTGGAGTTAATTTTCCCCTCCAAAAATTGATTCTCCCAAGACTACTTCCTGTGTGGCAAAAAAGTGGCAGAGAGGGCACTTTTTGGGTTTTTTTTTGCGCTTTTGGAGACCTAGAACTTGTCCAAAATTCCTCACTATTTCTGAGCTTGTTTATTTTTCCATGCTGATTCCAAATATATAAGTTGTTTTGCAAATGGATGCCCCCAACAAAAGCGCAATGCCAATGGCACTGCGCACCTATTGGAAAAACTTGCTTTTCCAATTCAAAAATTGAAAAATGACAAAATTTTCTCCAAATTTCTTGAAATTTGGCATGAATGATCCTTGTTAGGTTCTTTGATGGGCCAATGATGCTTCAGCCAAGATATTGAGTTTATCTTGCTCTTTTTTGCTCCTCAAAGCTCTTTTTAGCTTGGCTTTTAACCTCTTTATCGTTCCATTACAAATCTTGTTCTGGGCTAGGTAGTGGTAGGCCATGTGGAGAAGCATATTTTTCTCTTTTTTTGCCTTCTCAAGCAACCTCTCCAAGTGCATATTCACCTTCTCCAACAAATGCTGCTGGTCATTCTCTATTTCTTGTTCAATAGAGGTCAATTTTCCCTTTGCCTTCTTGGACCTTTGCCAGTTTTCTTTGATGATTTGCAGCTCCATGAGTTCTTGTTTATCGGTAAGCTACTTGTTTTCTTGCTCAAGATAGCTAATGACCCATTTAGCTCTCTCAAGGTTGGATGACAAGGCTTGTATCTCAGCCTCTTTCTCTTTGATGATCATGTCTTTGATCCTTGAGCCTTGAGAACCCAAGTCAATGACATCCTCCTCAATCAAAACAAAATCTCTCTCCATGGGTTTTGGTGATGTGATAGCTGATGTGAGATGAAGGATTTGTAGTGATAACAAGATGAGTATGAAGAGATTTTAAAAATATAAGGTAAGTGAGGTGTAGGATGAGGGTGTGAATTCTTGAGGGAGTGGGAGTTTGGAATTCTTCGGGAATGAGGGGAATGAGGGGACTGAAAAGTGCTTGGGAATTAGAATGTAGAGTTTGATCAGGGAATGGGGATAGTAGGAATGTAAGAATTAGGAATTAGGATTAGTGAATAGTGTATTAGGGCTAGGGTTTGATGTAGAAAGTAGGGTTTAGTGGAATAAGGCTTAATGACTGATGGATTGTGAAAAGACTTGGTGAACTAGGTGTGAATGAAGGAGAAGAGCAGCAAATGACCTTTGGTGGCTTATGAAAGGTAGTTTTAGGTTATTTAGTGTTTTTGAGAGAAATTTTCAATGCCAATAGCGTTTGCTATGAAATGATGCCAAACACATGCGAGAAATCAAGCACACTTCCTTCTTAGCAAGGAGGAATGGTAAACTTACTTGGCACAAGCATTAAATAGCTTTGGAGGTGTTTTGGTAGCAATTTTGAGGTGTTTTCAATAGGTGCGCAGTGCCAATTTAATGTGTAGTGCCAGTGTAATTTTACACTGGTAGAACCCAGCAGGTGCGCAACACCAATTTAATGTGCAGCGCCAATTTAATGTGCAACGCATTTTTGTAGAGCAGTTTTAAAGGCCTTACTGGTGTCCAAATTGGGCATGTGATAGCTCGTTGGAAATATTATCAAGTCTACTTTCCAGAAAATCTTGAATTTTCCAATTTGGAGTTCATTTGCCCCTCCAAAAATTGATTCTCCCAAGACTGCTTCCTGTGTGGCAAAAAAGTGGCAGAGAGGGGACTTTTTGGGTGTTTTTTTCCCTTTTGGAGACCTAGAACTTGTCCAAAATTCCTCACTATTTTTGAGCTTAATTATTTTTCCATGCTGATTCCAAATATATAAGCCGTTTTGCAAATGGATTCCCCCAACAAAAGCGTAGTGCCATCGGAAAAACCTATTTTTCCAATTCAAAAATTCAAAAATGACAAAATTTTCTCCAAATTCCTTGAAATTTGGCATGAATGATCCTTGTTACGTGCTTTGATGGGCCAATTATGCTTCAACCAAGATCTTGGGTTTATCTTTCTCTTTCTTGTTCCTCAAAACTCTTCTTAGCTTAGCTTTTAACTTCTTTGTCCTTGCATTGTAAATCTTGTTTTGGGCTAGGTAGTGGTAGGCTAAGTGACGAAGCATTTTCTTCTCTTTGTTTGCCTTCTCAAGAAACCTCTCCAAGTGCATGTTTACCTTCTCCAACCAAGACTCCCGGTCATTCTCTATCTCTTGTTCAATGGAGGTCAACTTGACCTTTGCCTTCTTGGCCCTTTGCCGATTTTCTTTAATGATTTTCAGCTCCATGAGGTCTTGTTTGTCAGTAAGCTTCTTGTTTTCTTGCTCAAGGTAGCTAATGACCCATTTAGCTCTCTCAAGGTTGGCTGATAAGGCTTGTATTTCAGCCTCCTTCTCTTTGATAATCATGTCTTTAATCCTTGAGCCTTGAGAACCCAAGTCAATGTCCTCATGATCAACCAAAACAAAATCTTTCTCTTGCCCTTCAGTAGGGCCCTCCTCATGCATCTTCTGTTTCCCTTTGTCTCTACTCTTTGACTGTTGGCCAACCTGTATAGTTGGAGAAGAAGGCAAAGCCCCTTCCACCCCTGGTGGAGATAATACTCGCCTGGCAGCAGCAAAAAGACTCCTTGTGCCTCTCTCATAAGTGACAAACACTGGTACTCCTGTGGTCTCAGTCTCTTTGACCTCCTGCTCTCCTGAAGGTCCTCCTTCCTCTTGAGTCACATATGAAAATATCCGAGGTCCCTCTCCATAGGTTTTAATGATGTAGTAGCTGATGAGGAATGAAGGGATGAGGTGGGGACAAGATGAGTATGAAGAGATTTTAAAAGATAAGATGAGTGAGGTGTATGGGGATGGTGAGTGCTTGAGGGAGTGGAGGTTTTGAGGTTTTAGGGAATGAGGGTAATTAGGGGAGTGAATAGGGTTTTAGAATGTAGGATAAGGGTTTGATAGGGAAGTAGGAGTAGTGAAGATGTAGGATTTGGGAATTAGGGTTTGGGAATAGTGTATAGGGCTAGGGTTTTATATGGAGGGTAGGGTTTTGGGAAATGAGCTCTAATGAATTAGGGATATGGGAGGGGACTTAGGAAAGTAGGTGAAAAATGGAATAGGAGAGAAACAATAGATGTTTTACAACTTATGAGAGGTGATTTAGTGATCAGTTTAGGGTTTTGAGAAGAAATTCAAAGACAACTAGGGTTTGCTTTAGATGAGACCACACAACTCAATAAACCAAGCAAAAAATCTTCTTCAGCAAGGTGGATGACTGTACTTACTTGGAAGAATCATTAAAGAACTCTGGAGTTGTTTTGATGACAAATTTTAGGTGTTTTCAACAGGTGTGTAGCGCCAGTGTAATTTTACACTAACATAACCCAACAGGTGCGCAACGCCAATTTAATGCGTAGTTCCTTTTTGAAGACCAGATTTGAAGGTCTTCCTGGTGTTCACTTTGGGTGTGTGATAGCTCGTTGGAAATCTTATCAAGTCTACTTTCCAGAACTTCTTGAATTTTCCAATTTGGAGGTCATTTGCCTTGGCAAAAGTCCAATCTCCCAAGATTGGTCAAAATGTGAAAAATTAGGCTGCCTAAATGAAGAGTGTTGTTGTAGTAAACTTTTGAAGGCCTTCATCAACTCCAAATTGAGCTCATGATAGCTCATTGGAAATCTCTTTGTGTCTATTTATCATTTTACTCATCCAGCAAGTCCTTTGACCAACCAGGCTAGGAGAAATCTTGATTTTCCCAAGGTCACTCTAGAGGTGCATTAACTCTCCTGAAGCAACTGTATTTTTGACATTTCTCTAAAACCATGATAGCTGTGTAAAAAATGAAAGAGGCTTTTCTTCTTGGGTCACTGTGGGACAAAAAAATCTCTCATGTTTTCCAAATTCATCTTTTCTTAATCAGAAACGTGGTTTGAATAAAAACCGTCCCTTATGTGTGATGAATGGATTGTTCCTTGGAATGACTTCTCGACAAATGTTGGAGATCTGATGTTCGATGATATGGAATGGCCTCATACCTTCTGATATCCCTTATGCCTCTTTTTCTCAGATATCTCTAATCCCATAACCAACCCTAGCTCAGTGGGAGAGGAAATTAGGGTTTTGTTCTCTTTTGCTTTTGCAAGCGGATTGGTGCTCAAGATGACTTGATTTTTGCAGTGTCATGTGCTTGGCAATGTCATCAGGTGACCAGGAGTAGCATGTGATCATTTATTACATATAGAAACCATCAAATTACATCAAATTACATGAAAAATACCAATGCTTTGTTTTAACAAGTTTTGAGGTTAGAACTTCATTAAGCTTACAAATTAACAATTTTTGAATTTTTTGATCATTATTAACCTCCTCATGTGTCTACTGACCACTTTATTTATTTTGAATGACCATGATGACAAACCCTAAGACCTAATGAAGCTAAACCCTAGGACTAGTTAAAAATGAAGTGGAACTGATTATGAACAACTGAAAATATGTTTGAACAAGTCAGTAGGTATATGACATGAGGGAAACTGAAATGAAACCACTACCATCAGTTGATCCATGACCTAATGGAATGCAGCTGATCGAATGAGACACCTAACATGAATGCAAAAGAGAAATTTGATCACTGACGGAAGTGTGAAGACACTGACACTAACATTGGCTCCAATGGGGATGGTAGCTCCTTGGAGGTGCCAAGAACCACGGATCTTTGGAAAAGCAGACAAGTGCCTCATCCATTGGGCAATATGGAATCAAAAACTCAAGCTAAAATTACATGACTGAATACTAATGACTCAAAAACACAAAATGACTTGAAACTGACTCAATACTAAAACACGACTGACAAACTGAAAAAGACGCTCGAAGTGGAGCTTATTCAATAAAACCTACTGTAACTGTTCCATTCATCACTTGATCAAGTGAAGTGAAATAACCAATGCAACCAAGTAAGTATTCTGACTGCTGTTTGAATTCTTTGCAAGTGCTTGCTTATGAACAACAAGAGAGAACTACTGAAAGGCAACTCCCAGGAAAACTTGTAAACAGATCCAAGTTTTCCCAAATTGAATAATATGGATTCTCTATCTGACTCCAAAAACACTGCATAAGGATCTTGAAATTCATGCACACTAGGACTTAGCTCATCCAATGGATCACTTTTCTTCTCCTCGTACCATGAATGCAAACTTTCATCTGAGCTTTGTGACGAGATTCCTGCTAAAAATGACAAATAAATCGGTTGCCAGATCAAGTTTGTATCAATACACGTTTCAAGCTCACAAGTAGCTAATGGAGAAGGACTTTAACTGCAGACATCATCCAACACATTAACTATTGGATCGTGAAAAACTTGAAAAGATTGTTGCAACCAATTTTCTATTGGTTCCGATGAGATTACATGATTTCCTACAAGCTGCTCATTTGAAGATATACTATGCAATTTTCCCTTCAAAAAATAAAATGATTCAAAAAAAAATGGTACGGAATCATCTTGCATCATTTGATCATATGGTCCAGCTTCCAAGTATTCATCTGAAACTTGAAAATCAATGGCATTCGAGGGCTACAAATCTAGATATGAAAAGTCTTGCACAAGGATTTCATTGCCCTCTAGATGGTCAAGATCAAAACTTATCGACAATTGATTTCTGATTGCACGAAAGTTGTCTCTAATGATCTGGAATGAAGCAAAACAAAAAGACAAAGATCCTTCACTTACTTCAAAATTTGCTTCACTTTCCTCCTCACTTCCATGGCTGATATGTAATGGCTAATCCTTGTATTCAAGTTGCTGGAAATGAACTTCCTCCTTCCACAAACCAACTATTGATTTGTCTGCAAGACTAACTTCTTTTTGGAGAACATAATCATCATCATACTAATCAAACCTAGGGAAATCATCAATATAAAACACATCATCAAGCATACATGTCATATCAATAGATCTCTCTTCTCCAAGATGATCTATAAAACTATAATTATCAGATCTATGACAATTGGGATAAGAAAGAAAATGTTTTGGATCAGCCACTTGTTCTTCTTCAATCAGTGAGCCATGGTCTTGAACGTCATACTCATTCCTTGTGGTGATCTTTTGCATCATCTCTTCCACTGCACTTACCAAAATGTCAAGCTTTACCTCTAAAGATGTCGATTCCTTTGGATATATGTTCTTCATCTCTTCTTCCTTCAACTTTGCCCTTTTGATCAGAAAATTAGCCTCTACATCTACTGCACTATTCTGCATCTCTTCAAGTGTTGCAAGGTTCCTTTCCCTCAGCTGAAACTCCATTTCTGGATCAAAGGCTTCCGGGTAGTGCAAGAGAGCAGATCCAGGAGGAGGTCTTATAGTAATAGGCATCAAACAATAAACTTGGTTAAATCTGGCAGAAAACTGTTGTACTATCTCCCTTGGCAGTCTTTTCAACTGGTTATATTCTTCTAGAATCAAGAAAGGGTTCTATCTGACCACCCACTTGTCGAGGAAAACTTTGACGAACTACTATATTTTTCTCTTTTGCAAAGAAAGAGAAAAAGCCTAATACTGACATCCTCTTCATCAACTTCAAAAAGGTCAAGAAAAGACTCGAAATTCAAAACATGTCTCTCAGCAGTGATGTTCTCACATTCACCATCAAATCTTGGTAGATATATGTCATGATTTTTAGGGAAAGCATGGGATATAGGAGGTAAAAGTAGAGGCTTGTATCGATCTGGAATTTTACAAGGTATAGGAGTATATACAAAAGCTGTAGAATCAGTCTTGGTCTCTTGAGGTTCATCAGTTTGAAGACGGTCATCACAAGATTCAGAAGAAGGGTCTTGATCAAGATCAAAGGAATGCGAACATTTTGCATTCACAATCTTCAAAGGGAAAGAGTCAAATGCAAGTCTTGGATCTTTTCTCGAACATAGTATACTTTGTAAAACCTTCTTGACATTCTCGGGAAAAGAGAAGGAATAATTTATAACAAAGAACATAATGTGTTGGATGAAATTCCAACATGAATATCTGATCTTTCCATATTGTCCTTTCTTGTTTCTGTTGGTCAAGTTCATCCTCCAGTGGAGTCCTTGGATCTGATCTCGAAATTGCTTTAGAGTCACCAAGTGAAAGATTTCAGCCTTGCTGTGTCTGATCGTTGTTCACCATCAACAATCAGATCTAACCTTGATACACTTTTCTGAGGAACATAACACTACATTCCCCAGTATGGTCGCCACTATTTGTCATCAAAACACCTCCAGAGCTCTTTAATGATTCTTCCAAGTAAGTATAGTCATCCACCTTGCAGAAGAAGATTTGTTGCTTGGTTTATTGAGTTGTGTGGTCTCATCTAAAGCAAACCCTAGTTGTCTTTGAATTTCTTCTCAAAACCCTAAACTGATCACTAAATCACCTCTCATAAGTTGTAAAACATCTATTGTTGCTCTCCTATTCCATTTTTCACCTACTTTCCTAAGTCCCCTCCCCTATCCCTAATTCATTAGAGCTCATTTCCCAAAACCCTACCCTCCATATAAAACCCTAGCCCTATACACTATTCCCAAACCCTAACTCCCAAATCCTACATCTTCACTACTCCTACTTCCCTATCAAACCCTTATCCTACATTCTAAAACCCTATTCACTCCCCTCATTCCCCTCATTCCCTAAAACCTCAAAACCTCCACTCCCTCAAGCACTCACCATCCCCATACACCTCACTCATCTTATCTTTTAAAATCTCTTCATACTCATCTTGTCCCCACCTCATCCCTTCATTCCTCATCAACTACTACATCATTAAAACCTATGGAGAGGGACCTCAGATATTTTCATCAGTGCCTCAAGAGGAAGGAGGACCTTTAGGACAGCAGGAGGTCAAAGAGACTGAGACCACAGGAGTGCTAGTGTTTGTCACTTATGAGAGAGGCACAAGGAGTATTTTTGCTGCTGCCGGGCAAGTACTATCTCCACCAGGAGAGGGGTCTCGCCTTCTTCACCAGATCATAGGCAAATGATATCTGCACTACAGGTGGAAAGGGGCTTTTCCTTCTTCTCCAGCTATACAAGTTGGCCAGCAGTCAAAGAGTAGAGACAAAGGGAAATTGAATATGCATGAGGAGGGCCCTACTGAAGGGCAAGAGAAAGATTTTGTTTTGGTTGATCATGAGGACATTGACTTGGGTTCTCAAGGCTCAAGGATTAGAGACATGATTATAAAAGAGAAGGAGGCTGAAATACAAGCCTTATCAGTTAACCTTGAGAGAGCTAAATGGGTCATTATCTACCTTGAGCAAGAAAACAAGCGGCTTACTGACAAACAAGACCTCATGGAGCTGCAAATCATCAAAGAAAACTGGCAAAGGGCCAAGAAGGTAAAGGTCAAGCTGACCTCGATTGAACAAGAGATAGAGAATGACCAGGAGTCTTGGTTGGAGAAGGTGAACATGCACTTGGAGAGGTTGCTTGAGAAGGAAAAAAAAGAGAAGAAAATGCTTCATCACTTAGCCTACCACTACCTAGCCCGGAACAAGATTTGCAATGCAAGGACAAAGAAGCTAAAATCCAAGCTAGGAAGAGTTTTGAGGAACAAGAAAGAGCAAGATAAACTCAAGATCATGGCTAAAGCATCATTTGACCATCAAAGCACCTAACAAGGATCATTCATGCCAAATTTCAAGGAATTTGGAGAAAATGTTGTCATTTTTGAATTTTTGAATTGGAAGAACAGGTGTTTCCAAGCTTTTTTTGGGGGCATCCATTTCTAAAACGGCTTATATATTTGGAATTAGCATGGAAGAATAATTAAGCTCAAAAATAATGAGGAATTTTGGACAAGTTCTAGGTCTCCAAAAGGGAAAAAAATACCCAAAAAGTGCCCTCTCTGCCACTTTTTTGCCACATAGGAAGTAGTCTTGGGAGAATCAAGTTTTGTAGGGGAAAATGAGCTCAAAATTCAGAAATTAAAGTTGTTCCAGAAGGTATATTCGACAAGCTTTCCAACGAGCTATCTTGTACCTGATTTGGACTCCGGGAAGGCTTCCAAAATTGGGATAGAAAAAGCGTTGCGCATTAAAATTTTGGCGCTGCGCATTAAATTGATTTTGCCAATTTTGCTTGATTTTCTAGATTTTTCCTAGTTTTCTTGGGAGATCATTTTTTCCTCATTTATTGGTAAATGTAAGCATGGTAAATGATGAATTCGATGAAAATATGGATGAAAATAACTTCATATGGTAGATACATCAAGTTCCAAGTGGTTTTGAGCTGTAATGAATTGGTTTCCTTGGTTTTAGAGGCAAGTTGTTCCACTGCCTATATTCCTGTTCTTAGTTTAGATATGGTTGAAACCACTCCTCTTCTCATGGATTCGACCCTTATAGATAGCATGAGTGGTTTCCTTGCCTATATTATGTAATTTCTTAGTCATTTGTAAAGGTTGGACTTTGGCAGAAGTGTTGGACTCACTGAGCATTTGTATCAGTAGTTTGGCAAGGAATAAAACCAGGTTTCACAGCTATTTTTGTGGGATTCTTGTGATAGTGAGTTTATGTATTGTTTCTTCTTTGTAATGAGTTTTTTTGTATGTTTTATATGTATCCACATCTCTCTCTCTCTCTCTCTCTCTCTCTCTCTCTCTCTCTCTCTCTTCTAAACTAAATGAATCAAGGTGAATAGACAAAATACACTAATTTTCAGTGCTTTGTCTTGGGAATGCATTTGGTTTTCAATGTTTCCACTGTTTGAAGAGGATTCATATTTTCTTTATACCCTCCTCAACCCCTCAGCTATCTTAATCTACCATCTCAATCCATAGCTAGTACATAAACCCTTGTCTACCTTGCCCTCCAGGACATGACTATATCCCTGAGTTGATTTCTTGGACCCAATCTACCTTCTCCAATTGATCCAGCAACCAAAACCTAAAATCAAACAAAATTCTCTGATCTACTATACCTAACCTAAAATCACCATTCATTTCAGTCATCTCAAGCCCTAGTTGTCAATATCCTAATTGAGATGGACAAGGAGAGAGCCCTCTCCCGACCTGGTAGGGTTAGCTACCAGGTTAATCATGGTTTGATGTTATCCTAAACCTGCCTTCCTTCAACCTAAGGTAGATTTAGGCACTAACAGGGTTCAAATGATGGTAGTGGGTCCAGTGTGAAAATTTGATGAAAAGTGGCCTACAAGTTGTAATGTTTTGTATCAAGTGGATCGAGTGTGATAATTTATAACACCTTGTCCACATAAGTTTTGAGGATTAAATCCTTCAGTAGGGAAGTCGAAGCTTCCTTCCAGTGGTAGCTGGTAAATCATATCAGGGGGTAGTGTTATAGACATTTTTGTGCCTCGCGTCAAGGAGCAGGAAATGTCGATAATTACAGGGATCCTCAGTCCCTAAACATGTTGTTCTTACCCCTAAAAGAGCAAGGTCATCAATCAACAGCACTTCCAATCAGTTCTCCACCTGAAAACACTTCAGAACAGGCTTATTTTGGATCATGTCAGCTGCTTAACTGAGCTTCTGCGCTGTATTGCAACTGTCCCACTCTGTACCTGCGCTGGAAGTCAAAAACAATGAAGGCTACCTGCGCTGGGCGAGATTGGCCAAGTGGCACAGTCATCCTGCAAGGTGTCAATTGCCCAGGAAGCTTCCAAACTGACACTTGGGTCATGAGATTCGCCCTGTGATGATCACCATGTGTAAGCAAGGATCTCCAAGTGGACACAGGAACTGAAGATTAACTGAAGATGGAGAGGACACAAGGCAGCTTCATGTCAGTCTCAAGCTGACTCATCCTTTCCTCTTCTCTCCTATATATAGAGCTCTTCTATGAGGTCTAAGGGGGCTGGAATTTTGTATAAGCAAGGAGGTGCTGTTGGTATACTGCCAGGATTATTGGGTGATTGTTTTACTAGAGGTGAAGAAGAGAGTTCTTGCTGCCGAGGAGGTGCTGCTGGATTGGGGCCAACATCATTGGTTGTAACTTCCTCTGGAACCCTGTTACTTTCTATCAATAAAGTTTGCATGTTCTTCTATATACTTGTTTTACATAGATGCTTTTGTGTTTACATGTATATTTGATGCGACCTAATCCATGCTTCAATTATGATTGCTTGTATCTCGTAGTTTGCTCCCTTTTGTTGTGCAGATTCTGTGTGTAGCTGGATCGGCTTGGAGAGTAAAGAGCTGGGAACGGGATACAAAGCGAGAAGGACAAGGATCGACTAAGCGCAAAACACCAGGTTGGTTGATCCTCTTTCTATTCTCTCTGTGCTTTTATAAAGATGAACATGAAAACTTTGTCATTCAGTTGTTGCTAAAGTCTGTCACCTTTAGAAAGGGTTAGTGTCATCCGCATCGGATACTTTTCCCCACAACAGGTAGGAGCTCCCTTTTAGTGGGTGTTCATAAATGAGAAAAGGGGGTTGGAGCTCCATTCCAGTAGGTGTTGGAGAACGAGAGAAGGTTGTAGCCTTCTACAGGTGGGTTCCTGCATGCTAGTATATGTATGTGCCAGTATAATATTGTAAAAAGTTTTTCTTAATGGGAAAAGAGGACAAAGACAACAACAACGATGGTTTTCTCCCAAATTGGGCTTCCACCTAAAATTCATGGTGTTCATATTTGTTGCTTAATTGTGATTCTTTATTTTGTTCTTACTGCACATTACTGCTGTATATCTAATGTTGATGAAGTACTAACATATTGGTTCAATATATATTGATTGAAAAACTAAGTTGACTGGATATATGCTAGTTCTCTTCATTAAAGTCATGTATATATATAGGTTTCTTTCAGTAAAGTCGCGTACATAAATATGAGTAATAAAAGAAAAGTTTAAGTGAAATTTAAAATATTGATTCAGCCCCCACCCCTCTCAATATTTTTTCCATCTCAAAATGTAGATTGTAATATGCTAAAACAATTGAATTGAATATATTATACTCCTCAGTGGAAACAAAAATTGATCAATGAAATCACGAAGCAGAAAAAGGAATAATTTCAATCACACATAACACAATAATTTTCTGGGGAAAGCCACAGCGAAAATCCCCTTCTATCTATATATTGCATTAATCAGAATATCTGAGAAGAAAATAAAATTCTTGTTCAACCTAAACAATATTTGCACAAGTACAATCTATCTCACTACTTCACAAACCAACTCAAGCCAATACTTAACCAAGTCTGTTGCCTGACAAGCTCCTATTTCCTTCGGCAATTTCCTAGGGAATTAGCCCATATTTAATTGGGAAATTCCTCATCCATAACTATGTAATCCATCCATAGGCCTTCCTCTGATTGAATGCATCACCGATTTAATTTATATGATTTTACAACTGATAGTACAGTGTCCCTAAAATCCAATCTCAATTGGGTATTTCTATAGAGGACATGCACGAGGTATTTATGAGTGAATTATCAGTTATTTGATTGATCACTGCATGTGAATTAAATCCAAATTAATTCACTTGACCTCTCACTGGTTCCTCCATCAGTTAGAACTACTTTAAGTGAATTTAACTCAGTTAAACTAAATTAAATAATTACAACTCAATAATAACTCAACTTAGGACCATAATATTTAGGGATCATGATACATGACTCTAGATAGACTCCCAACTCGAATTTACTGAGCCAACTATGTCAACTTAACTTAGTTAATTGTTACAAGTTTCTATGACAATTAGAATTACAATTTAATTCCTAATTTAATTCAAGAACAAATTAAATTAGTATTTTTCATATTGCATTTTTCCAACACTCCCTCTAAACAAGAAAAGGATTATCTGCTACCTCGATCCTACCTCTTTGAAACTGGAATATGCGTCTTGACAATGCCTTTGTCAAAATATTTGCATCCTGCTCCTCTGTAGGAATGTACTCCAGCAACATGATTCTCCTCTTCAGACAATCTCGTAGATGGTCATACCAAATGTCAATATGCTTGGACCGATCATGAAAATCTAGATTCTCATAGATTTTGATACAAATTTGATTGTCGCAGTAAACCATTGTAGGATCCATCTACTAACCAAACAACCCAAAAATGATCCTCCTCATCTAGATATCCTCACAAGTTTCTTGACTAGCATCCATGTACTCTGCTTCTGCTGAACTGAGTGAAACTGATCTCTACTTCCTGTTGTACCAAGAAACTGCTACTAACCCAATACTGAAAATTCCCACTCATTTTCTCTTCTTGTTGAATGGACTTCATGCCCAATCTACATCTATGAATCCTTAAAGCTTCACTCCCTTTGTCTATCTGTACCAAAGACCAAACTTAGTGGTGCCTCTAAGATATCTCAACATGTGTTTATATACATTAAAATAAGGTTTGTTTGTCTTGACCATGTATTGACTAAGATGGTTAACTGCAAATCACATGTCCATTCATGTTTTCACCAAATACATAAGTGAACCTAGAAGATGTATATATATATATATATATATATATATATATATATATATATATATATATTAGCCTCCACTACTTCACTTGAAGTAGCAACCTCCTTCATCTAGTTACCTATTAGAGGAGTCTCCATGTGTTTGTTTCTCTCCATGTGGAACTTCCTATATATCTTGTTGGTGTACTTTCCCTGAGACATTTCCTCATCTCCTTGTCATACTTCCATACAAAGAAGGTAATGCATGAGCCCTAGGTCCTTCATCTCGAACTCTCTTGCAAGATCCTCTTTGCAATATTTTATCAGCTTCTCATCACATGTCAAAATCAAATCATCGACATATAATACTATAATAAAAAATTTACCTTCAACCACAAAATGGTAAAGGTTCGCATATACTTATTTTTTGGTGAAGCCCAACCTAGTCAAATAGGTGCCAATCCTTGTCTAACAAGCACAAGGTGCTTGTTTTATTCCATACATCACTCGCTTGAGTCTTCACACATGCGAATCTCTATTGAAGGTCTCAAATCCTTCTAACTGCTCAATATACACTTCTTCCTCAACCATTTGTTCAATAATGATGTCTTTACATCCATATGATGTATCTTCCATCCCATCTGCACTAACAATGCTAGAATAGATCTGATTGATGAGTACTTTGCTACACGAGAAAAGGTCTCATTGTAATAAATTCCTTCCACCTAAGCGAACCCTCTGGCCACAAATCTGGCCTTGTGTTTCTCCACACTCCCATATGCTACTTAATTTACTTTGTAAATCCATATAGAACTCATCACTGACTTGTCTACTGGTCTTAAGACCACCACCCAAACATTGTTTCTGATAATGGAGTCATACTCCTCAACCTACTGGTTGTTGCATTACTTCCTCGAATGAGGATGGCTCAATCTCTACACTCTGGCTCATCAGGGCCATGTAGCCAGTGTACCAATTTGGTGACCTCCTCTACTTGCATTGTGATGTGGGTGCTCCCACATTCTCTTTAACATCATGCATCAATCTGTCATCCTTGTTAGTTCCAGTCTTTGTAACCTGTCACCAGGGATCAACATGAGCTCTTACTAGGTTTGGTTTGGTTAGATGTTTTGCACATGATATTCAGCACAAAACATGTCACAAGTGTGTCCATCAGGAACATCTCAGAAAGAGCTTTCCAGCGGTATATTACACTCCAAAAACCGGCTCCCGGATCAAAAGATATGACCAAATGAATGATTGGCTCAAAGACCCTCCCATGCAGCAGTTCATGTATTGAATGATCCAGAGGAAACTAAGAAATGTCAGTGTTTGGTTTTGTGGCTAGACTATTGTGGAGTACCAAGGAAGGTATGTTTCGATGGTCATTTTGGTATCTTTTCATCAGAACTCAAAAGCCTTTTGCATGAGAAATCTAGATAATGATAAGAATTTATAACGAAACACGAGAGATTAATGAAAAGCACTGATAGTCATCATTTCTATGTGCAGGAGGGAGGAAATACGGGAGGTGGTCATTCCAAAAGTAAAGACAAGGATGAGCTAACTGCTGTCCCTTTGACAAAAGATCGGAAACGAACCAGATCACAACGAATCAACCCAAGAAAGGACGCGGAGATACCAGCACGAAACAGAAAAGGGAAGAAGTAACGCAGTATTAATGATTCTGCAAATCCCTCGGGATCTGAGATCCTGAGGGATCGCTATTTTACCTATTTTTTGTACCTAGATATCTCCGCCATCTTCCCTATAAAAGGGGTAGCACTGTTGGCTTCAGGGAGGATCTTTTTGGGGTGTAATTTCTTTTAAGGAAGATCAGGACTATGATCTTTATGTTTGGTTGAAGACTTGAGTTCCTGTAATTTTATTGCATGCTTTAATACAGACTTGTTCACTCTTTTATCTTTGAGCCTGGATCTATCTTAAGCGGTGTACCCCTGGAGGCTAAGGGCCCGGCCCTGGAGGACACTTGCTCTTGTATTATTACGTGTGGTTTCCGTGTGGTTTGTTCATAGACGTACTCTGGTAATCTGCTGTGTTTTGAGAATATTCTATTACATGCTCTGTTGTAATTAAGTCATTTCGTGTTCTTGAACTTTATATCGATGCTACGTTATTTTACCAATTATTTAAGCATTGATTAATCCCTACAGGACACTGTTACTTTATTACAAAATTCTTCACGATTGTGTTTTGCATTATAACAAGTCATCTGGAAATATTTGTTTTACATGGGTATTGAATGTGACTATTCTTTATTATGAGATACAGTTGTATGTGTTTTAACAGAAGCAGATTAAGTATGGTGTGTTTCTAAGGTTCTATAGTATTGTTCCATCATATAAGATTGAGGGATTGGTGTTTTGATTGGCATGGTTAAATAGAGTTGCAGCTTAAAGAACTCAGTTATTACTTATTTCGATTATTGTTCTATTCTTGAACTGCTGTTCCATTTACCTGCTGTTCCATTTATTTGTTGTTCCATTTACTTGTTGTTCCATTTATTTGCTGTTCCATTTCAATTTGATGTTCCATTTCCAGATTGCTAATTTGTTGTTTCTTGAAGACGGACTTAGGCTGTAGAGGACCCCAGCATCTGCTACGTGGTCCCCAGACCTCTGATCTGCACCCATCAGCTATGAAAGGGATGTTTTATTGTTACCAAGCCCTTGGCTGATGTGTTGTTCCATTTCATTATCACTTCTTTTATCTGCTGTTTCATTTCTAATAATTAAGAACGATCCTAGGCTGTAGCGAGCCCAGCATCTGCTATTTGGCTCCCAGACCTCTGATCTATTCTCATCAGTTATGAAAAGGATGGGTTATTGCTACCGAACCTTTGGCTGATGCAATACTTGGTGTGATTTAGTCCTTTGAAGTAGTTAAGTTGTAGACTTGCATTAGTTTACTTTTGTAGTCGTAAATAGCTGTACTACAAGCATTACTCTGGCAAATGCTAGCCTCAGACTGAGACACCCCTTGAAATAACCAGACGATCCCGGATTGACATATTAATGTGAGGTAACTAGAGGTGAAAGAGACCCTTTTTATAGCTCTACATTTTGGCGCCATTGCCAGGGAAGGAGTGTAGCCATTTGTCTTTCTCAGAGTAGTGTACAAACCTGCTAGGGAAGAATTGGGTTTTGAAAACGGAAGGTAAGAACCTACGTGCGGAGCATGTAAAAGCCCTGCTCCTTTGCCCGCTTTCCTGCAGATTTGCTGTTATCTGCTTAAAATTTAGTAGTTAAATTGAGTGCATGACTAAGCAGAAAAAGCTAGAGAAAAATCCCAAACCGTTACCGAAACCAGAAAAAGCTAAGGGACCGGTGACCCTTGGTCGATCGACATACATAGACGAAATCTATAAGAAAGCCGAATCTCAGCCTTCAGTAGGACCCAGGAAAGTTACTTCCAAACAACCTACTAGTTCCCTTCAGGTCTCAGGCTCACCATCTGAAGCCTTTGTTGAGGTGCATAGTCAGACTGATGAACAAGACTTTCAAGAAATTGAAAATTCTATTCCAGAACGACTGCAGGAAGGGAATCTAAGCAATCTTTGTGAAGGAGAAGGAGAAACAGGGGAAATTGGGAAGCCAAGATCTCCTCCTAGGATAATTCAGCCATTAAATAGCCCAGACAAGGGGAGCACTGTAAAAATTATTATTGAAGACACCCTATTTCCTCAAACAAAAATTCTAGATAGAGGAAGTGCTATTAAAACTGTTCCTGTTGAAAATATTCCTCCTCAACCTAGGAATACCCTCTTAGATCTTCCGGAAGGTTATTGGCATATATTTGACCCAATGGCTCAAAATCCACCAAACACCAAAACCTCTACATTACAATACCCCATAGTGGATTCTGCAACAAATGCTCCTATGAAAGCAATCCCCCTTCAACACATTCCTACATTTCACGGACTTACATCAGAGGAACCCGATGCATTCTTATTTGAATTTGATGTGCTATGCAGGGGATATGATTACACCACTGACCCCCAGAAATTAAAATTGTTCCCCTCCACTTTGAAAGGGGCAGCTTTAAGATGGTTTATGGGTTTAGGTGGTGGAGTTATAAATAACTGGGAACAAATGAAAGAATCTTTCCTAAATAAATATCAAGATTACTGTAGGTCTAGAGAACTGAAAGATGAAATATTTCAGATGATAGCTAGACCAAATGAAACATTAGAAGAATACATGGAACGTTTCCAGTATAATCTGAAAAGATCCCCTTATGCATCGTTGCCTTTGCCTGATAACGTGTTGAAAACAACATTAATAAGGGGCATGAAAGAACAATGGATTGAAACATTAAACATTATGGGGAAAGGGGATATATATCAGGAAAGTTTTGCTGACATAATTGATTTATGTATCAGGAGTTCGAGAGGCAGTACACGAATCAAACCAGCAGAACATGATCGATTTGCACGGGAAAATAAAATTTCATCAGAAGGAGTAACACGTGTGGAAATTGGGAATTTACTTGAAAATTTTAAAACTGATATACTAGGAACACTGACTACACAATTGGACATTTTGCAGGCTAAGCAGAAACAAATGGAGGCAGAACAGAATTTAGCAATTTTCTGCCCCAGATGCAGGAAGAAGCATAGCCATAAGGAATGCCCACTAGATACAGTTCAGACATGCGCCATTTGCACAAGGGATCACTCTACAGAAAGTTGTCCCTCATTACCTGGACTGAAAGCGGTATATAAGGAAGCGGAAGAAGAACCAGAAGCAGTGTATCTACTTAACCAGCGTCGTCAGTGGCAGTCGCGACAAACTGGTATGTTTTCAGACCCAGCTTCTTCTTTTCAGTATCTGCAATACAATACTCAATAGTATAATACATGGCAAAGTCAGTTTCAACCCCCATTTCCAAATTGGTCATCACAGTCATACCCTTCTGCAAACCCATGGCTAAATCAGACAAGCCAATATGGCTGGTCGAATCCTCCTTATCCCCCACCATACTGGCAAAACAACCCTTATCCACCGCAATGGACTCCCCCCACTTCACAAAGTTTAAGCTGGCAGAATAACTAGCAGAGACCAACACAGCAGCCAGTAGGAAACATTCCTTTCCCTCAACCTACACTACCAGCTTTACAGCAAAACCCCCAATCTAATCTCAGACCCCAACTCCCAGCCCAGCCCAATACCAATCCAAATAACAGACCGGTCCAAGCACTCCAAATTTTGGAAACACCAGAAGAAGGACCCGATCTGAGGGAGTGCAATGATCTGCAGTTAAGATCTGGGTGTATCATTCAAACAGAGGGAAACAAAACAGTTCAGATTGAAGATCAGTTACCTAGAGAACAGCTGTCACAAGAAGAGGATGAAAACATGCAACAAACTCAGAATCAAGCAACTACATCCTCTCCCCCGTTCCCAGAACGTTTAGTCATACCTCGACCTATACAGCAACCTAATTTTGACATTCTGGGAGAATTACAAAATTTGTACATAAAAATCCCGTTCCTTCAGGCCATTCAGGACATCCCAATATACGCTAAAACTATTAAGGAACTGTGCATAAAAAGACCAAGAAGGAATGTAATAGATAATCCAAGAGTTCAAGTAGTCGGCACTTTATTTGACCTATTATCAAGAAAGGAAACACCTATTAAGTATGAAGACCCAGGAAACCCAATAGTAACTGTTCAAATTTATGGCCAAACCTTAACCAATGCCTTAGTTGATCTTGGAGCTGCAATCAATATATTGACCACCTCCACTTGCCAAAAGTTAGGAATTACATCTGCAGAACCTACTTCAACTTTGCTGGAATTGGCTGATCGATCTGTGGTCAGGCCAGAAGGCATATTGCATGATGTTATGGTCTCAGTTGATTCCTGGGAATACCCAACTGATTTTCTGATAATAAATCCTAAAACCCGACTAGATGGACATCCATTGATCTTAGGAAGGCCTTGGCTCGCTACCGCTGATGCCTACATCGGCTGTCGGCAAGGAAACATGATCATAACTAAGGGGGCAGATATTAAGAACTTAGTACTATATCCCCCAGCGCAGCCAAGCATCACAATAGTCAAAACTAATAGGCACCCTGTAACATATATTACTGACAACATTAGATCTCCATTAACTATACAAGAAGCGCTAGAGTTCAAAAATCAAACAGAATATGATGCCATCAGTAATTTTATTAGTCAAACTAAACTCACATCTCGTACCCAGTGTCATATGATAAAAGTAGCATTTGATAACGAAGTAGAGGAGGAACCTCTGAAAGATGTGCATGACCATACAATCCCTGTCACATCAGTTGCACATAGTAAAATAGTGGAAATCGAACCTGGGAAGACCTTAAACATTAACGCCAACCTTACACTGGAACAAGAAACAAAACTCATCCATGTTTTAACAAAATATAAAAATGCATTTGCATGGGATTACCCCGATATGAAAGGAATTGATCCTCAATTGTGTACACACCACATCTACATAGAGAATGATGAAAAACCTGTTAGACAACCTCAGAGAAGATCAAATCCTCATCTAAAAGAAGTAGTAAAAGTTGAGCTCCAAAAACTTTTAGATGTTAACTTTATCTACCCTATCTCTAATAGTAAGTGGGTCTCCCCGCTTGTGGTGGTACCGAAAAAGAATGGGAAGTGGAGAATCTGCGTGGACTATAGAGAACTAAATAAGGCAACGCAAAAAGATCACTTTCCTCTCCCATTCATCGATCAAGTATTGGACACTTTGGCAGGCAAGAAATTCTTTTCTTTTCTTGATGGCTTCAGTGGGTATAACCAAATACAGATTGCCACTGAAGATCAGGATAAAACTACTTTTACTTGTCCTTGGGGAACATTTGCCTACCGAGTTTTACCTTTTGGTTTATGTAATGCCCCTACCACATTCCAAAGGGTTATTCTTAACATATTTGCAGATCTAATAAATGAAGGATGGAAGTATATATGGATGATTTCACTCCATACGGAGAAGAGTTTGATCCAGCATTGGAAACACTAGAAAAAGTCCTACAACGCTGTATAGCTACCAGGCTTTGTCTAAGCCATGAAAAGTGCTACATGATGATGACAGAAGGACTTATTCTAGGGCACTATATTTCAGCAGTCGGCATACAGGTAGACCCAGCCAAAATCCAAATACTTTTTCTTATTCCTACTCCTACTACTCAAACAGAGGTACGTAGCTTTCTTGGATTCTTTGGTTATTGCAGAAGATTTATAGAACATTATTCACGTATTGATGCACCATTGTATGCACTAACTGGTAATATTGATTTCCTTTGGACAGAGAAATGTGAACGTGCTTTCAATGACCTGAAAAAGCTTGTATCTACAGCCCCAGTCCTTCACGGACCAAACTGGGATTTGCCATTTCAGATATCATCCGATGCCTCAGATACAGCCATTGGAGCGGTCCTTGGTCAGGAGGAGGATAGAAAACCATACGCCATTTATTACATTAGCAAAAATCTATCCCCTGCTGAATTAAATTATACTGTAACTGAAAAGGAATTTCTAGCTGTTATACATGCTATCAATAAATTCAGACATTACATCACTGGATATCCCGTTATCTTGTACACAGATCATTCTGCTATAAAGTATCTAGCAAATAAACCTGTCACAAATGGCAGAATAACTAGATGGCTGATTTTATTGCAGGAGTTTGACATTACAATCAAGGATCGACCTGGCAAAGAAAACCCGGTAGCTGATTTCCTCTCAAGAATGCCAAAACCAGTCGATGCAGAAACAGTTGAAGATCAGTTTCTAGATGAGCATCTCTTTGTTGTTGCTGTTCAAACACCCTGGTATGCTGATGTCGCCAATTACCTAGTAGTAGGTAAGTTACCAAAACATCTAACCCTTAATGAGCGAAAACAGATTGTCCAGCGAAGTACCAGATTTTCCTGGATTGGAGGCTATTTGTTTCACACAGGGGCAGACATGCAAATCAGGAGGTGCGTTCGACAAGATGAAATCTTTGATATATTGAAAGCATGCCATGACCAACCATGTGGTGGAAATTTTGCTGATCGCAGGACTGCACATAAAGTATTACATACAGGGTATTATTGGCCCACAATTTTTAAAGATGCAAAGAAATTTGTCCAAGCATGTGATAGTTGCCAGAGGGCGGGACACCCTAGTCACTCAGATGAGATGCCCTTGAAACCACAGCTAGTCATCGAACCATTTGAGAGATGGGCCCTTGATTTCGTGGGGCCAATCAACCCACCATCAAACCAGAAAACATACATTCTAGTGGCAACAGAATATGTCACTAAATGGGTTGAAGCGGAAGCCTTGCCCAGGGCTACAGAAGAATCCGTTATACAGTTCCTGCTCCATCTATTTGTGCGCTATGGCCTCCCTAGAGAGATAATCACAGATGGAGGGCCACAATTTGCTGGAAACAGAATAGCGGCAACACTCAACAATTATCATGTTCAGCATAAAATGACCACCCCATATCACCCACAGGCAAATGGGCAAGTAGAAAGCAGCAACAAGATAATAGAAACAATTCTAGCCAAAACAGTTGCATCACATAGACGCGATTGGGCTGCCAGACTACCAGAACCACTATGGGCTTATAAAACAACATGGAGAAGCACCACTAGCCACTCACCTTACCAGCTTATATTTGGAAAACAACCTATCTTTCCTGTAGAATTTGAAATCCAGACATTACGAACAGCACAAGAAGTAGGGTTAGACTTAACTGAAGCGCAAACTAATCGATTGCAAAAGATTAATGAGCTGGATGAAATTAGACTGTCTGCACTTCAACATACTGCCCTGATACAGCAACAAAGAGCTAAATGGCATGATGCTCTCATCAAAAACAGAGTCTTCCATGAAGGAGACTAGGCTCTTTTATATGACTCTAGATTTCAGGACTTCCCCGGGAAACTCCAGACTCGTTGGTTGGGACCATATGAAATTCAGAAAGTACATGACAATGGTACCCTCACACTAATTACTATTGATGGTTCTGGGTATACCTTTAAGGCAAACGGCCATCGAGTCCGTCTCTATCGCAAACCACTTACTCGGCAGTCCTTTTGCCAGCAATTACGCCGAGATTCAGATATGGAGATCTTACGGGAGGAAGACAAGTCTCCTCCACCTGTAACTCGCTAAGAAGTTTACTTTTCTTTACAATTTGTATATAATTCTTTGAATTGTTTTTGTACATATTTTTTACAGCATGTTGTGATTTTTGCTATTCCTTTTTCCAAAGGAACAGCACTTGTGATTTTTTCTGTTCCTTTTTCAAAAGGAACAACACTTGTGATTTTTGCTGTTCCTTTTTCAAAAGGAACAACACTTGTGATTTTTGCTATTCCTTTTTCAAAAGTAACAGCACTTGTGATTTTTTTGCTGTTCCTTTTTCAAAAGGAATAGCACTTGTGATTTTTTCTGTTCCTTTTTCAAAAGGAACATCACTTGTGATTTTTTTGCTGTTCCTTTTTCAAAAGGAACAGCACTTGTTTTTTTTTGGTGTTCCTTTTTCAAAAGGAACAGCACTTGTGATTTTTGTTGTTCCTTTTTCAAAAGGAATAGCACTTGTGATTTTTGCTGTTCCTTTTTCAAAAGGGACAACATTTCTGATTTTTGTTGTTCCTTTTCTAAAAATGAACAGCACTTGAGTGTTTTTGCTGTTCCTTTCTAAAAAAGAACAGCATTTGTGTGTTTTTACTGTCTCCGAAAGAAACAGCACGGTTTGATTTCTACCGGTCTTTTTCCAAAGGAACGACATTTGTTTGATTTTATTGAACTGCACCATTGATTTCCACTGCTCCTTTCTCTAAACGAACAACCGTTGTTGTATCTTTCCTTGAAACTGCACTACTCATATGATTTAAAACAACTTGTTCCTTCTCAAGGATGCAGAGTGCTAATGGTCTTTAGAATACAGCTATCTACTTATGTGATGGAAACAAAAGCACAGTATACGGAAATCGGTAAATCATAAATCGCTATCCTTATAAGCAACTGCCCTGAATTGATGAAAGGATGTAGGGAAAATATATGCTTACTTATCACCTTTTGTTGCCATTGTTCTACTAACTCTATTCTGATTGGTAATCTCTATCATGCTGATTTTTTATCTATTTTAATTATCATTCGCCAATAAGATCAAAGAGTTTATATCTTCCTATTGGGATTTTAAGACTTCTTCCACCATTCCTACTCTTAAGGAGTGCGGAACCACCCTTTGTGTATAAACAGGAAAGGTTCTCTATTAAAACCAAAGAAAAAAGAAGCAAGCAAAGCAGTTTTGTCAAATTGTAGGATAGGGAGTCTCATTACGAGCTGGCCTACCATGATCATCAGGATGGAAGCGAAGTGGCATTCCCATTAGGGCCACCACACCCGGGAAATGGTCCAAAAGGTATATCAAAATAAATAAATAACCCTTGGAACAAGAGGTCTCACCACGAGCCGGCCTGCCCACTATTCGCTCCTTCCTCGTGAATGGCACTATGACTAACTGGTTACCAAGCCTGCATAGTGGCCTACAGTTTTGACATCACATAACACTTCCTCGCATACACAAAGGACTATGGTTCCCGGGGTGAAATAAACAACTCTGCCAAGGTTATGGACACCTGTTGGCAGCAGAGATCTGTTAATGGTATCGAAGTCGTAACCTTTACACCAATGGGTAAGGAAATTATAACCTTTGTATCTTATAACGTGATAATTTAATTACCCAGCCATATACCGCATGACTATTTATTACCGCCAATCATTACGGAGCTAGTGACAGTGATCGCATGGGGCTCGCTAATTATGGCAAATGTCTATTCCCAAACTTCCATCAACTCATTGCAGTCGCTTACGTATTAAAAGCGATTTAACTTTTCACCTCGATTCCAGTAATACGTTGTTTTTGCGGACATGGCATATTTTCATAAGCTGCTCCATAAAGGCCTCGTGGACGAAGCAGACACTGCTCCTTTATTTGATGGCTAGGACAGCCTATCATATTGCGGGGGGGGGAGTAACCTCATTATTCCCCAGAATACGTGTCAGCTCGTTATTCGAGAATATCTTGTACTTGAGCACAACACAGCTCAACGATATGATCATTTGCCATTTTTGTTTCTTCTGCATGAATCGCTGTTCGAAGTTATTTCCATTGCATACGCCGTTGTATTTAAATTTGAACGAGAAACTCGCCACCAGCTTCTCTGCGTCTTAACGAACAGCTGATGTTCCTTTGAGAATTTGCAAGTGAAGCCATGGGTGGAAGGTCAGTCCGCAGAGAACCACAGACATTGACTGTTCCAGCTGCAGCCCGAAGAATTCTGAAGAAAGGAGGATGGTTGACCTACCTCAACCGCCTGAAGGAGTCTAATGAAACTGTGGAACGAATTTTTACAAAACCCACACGAAATTCCATCTCCAGCCTACTCCCTCACTCCTCTGCATGTCAACTACAATGTTTTCATGAGGCCATGAAAAAGGGTATGCTGGGGGGTGTGTAGAGTACCAAGGAAGGTATGTTTTGATGGTCATTTTGGTATCTTTTCATCAGAACTCAAAAGCCTTTTGCATGAGAAATCTAGATAATGATAAAAATTTATAACGAAACACGAGAGATTAATGAAAAGAACTGATAGTCGTCATTTCTATGTGCGGGAGGGAGGAAATACGGGAGGTGGCCATTCCAAAAGTAAAGACAAGGATGAGCTAACTGCTGTCCCTTTGACGAAAGACCGGAAATGAACCAGATCACAACAAATCAACCCAAGAAAGGACGCGAAGATACCAGCACGAAACAGAAAAGGGAAGAAGTAACGCAGTATTAATGATTCTTCGAATCCCTCAGGATCTGAGATCCTGAGGGATCGCTATTTTACCTATTTTTTGTACCTAGATATCTTCGCCATCTTCCCTATAAAAGGGGTAGCACTGTTGGCTTCAGGGAGGATCTTTTTGGGGTGTAATTTCTTTTAAGGAAGATCAGGACTATGATCTTTATGTTTGGTTGAAGACTTGAGTTCCTGTAATTTTATTGCATGCTTTAATACAGACTTCTTCACTCTTTTATCTTTGAACCTGGATCTATCTTAAGCGGTGTACCCCTGGAGGCTAAGGGCGCGGCCCTGGAGGACACTTGCTCTTGTATTATTACATGTGGTTTCCGTGTGGTTTGTTCATAGACGTACTCTGGTAATCTTCTGTGTTTTGAGAATATTCTATTACATGCTCTGTTGTGATTAAGTCATTTCGTGTTCTTGAACTTTATATCGATGCTATGTTATTTTACCAATTCTTTAAGCATTGATTAATCCCTACAGGACACTGTTACTTTATTACAGAATTCTTCACGATTGTGTTTTGCATTATAACAAGTCATCTGGAAAGATTTGTTTTACATGGGTATTGAATGTGACTATTCTTTATTATGAGATACAGTCGTATGTGTTTTAACAGAAGCATATTAAGTATGGTGTGTTTCTAAGGTTCTATAGTATTGTTCCATCATATAAGATTGAGGGATTGGTGTTTTGATTGGCATGGTTAAATAGAGTTGCAGCTTAAAGAACTCAGTTATTACTTATTTCGATTACTGTTCTATTCTTGAACTGCTGTTCCATTTACCTGCTGTTCCATTTATTTGTTGTTCCATTTACTTGCTGTTCCATTTATTTGCTGTTCCATTTCAATTTGCTGTTCCATTTCCAGATTGCTAATTTGCTGTTTCTTGAAGACGGACTTAGGCTGTAGAGGACCCCAGCATCTGCTACTTGGTCCCCAGACCTCTGATCTGCTCCCATCAGCTATGAAAGGGATGTGTTATTGCTACCAAGCCCTTGGTTGATGTGCTGTTCCATTTCATTATCACTTCTTTTATCTGTTGTTTCATTTCTAATCATTAAGAACGATCCTAGGCTGTAGCGAGCCCAACATCTGCTATTTGGCTCCCAGACCTCTGATCTATTCTCATCAGTTATGAAAAGGATGGGTTATTGCTACCGAACCTTTGGCTGATGCAATACTTGGTGTGATTTAGTCCTTTGAAGTAGTTAAGTTGTAGACTTGCATTAGTTTACTTTCGTAGTCGTAAATAGCTGTACTACAAGCATTACTCTGGCAAATGCTAACCTCAAACTGAGACACCCTTTGAAATAACCAGACGATCCCGGATTGACATATTAATGTGAGGTAACTAGAGGTGAAAGAGACCCTTTTTATAGCTCTACAACTATGATAGACAAGAAGAGACTTATTTCAGTATGAAGTTGGTGTTCAAATGATAGAAATATATAATGAGCAAGTACGTGATCTGCTTGCAAGTGATGGTTCAAATAAAAGGCTTGTGATCCGAAGCATATCCCAACCCAATGGCCTCAGTGTTCCTAATGCTAGTATGTTGCCTATTGAATCAACACCAGATGTTTTAGATTTAATGAAAATTGGACAAAAGAACAGGGCAGTAGGTGCTACTACTCTCAATGAATGTAGTATTTGTTTTCACAGTGTCTTGACTGTACATGTGCAAGGAATAGACTTGTCTTCTGGAGCTATTCTTCATGGGTGCCTTCATTTGGTTGACCTTGCTGGGACCGAAAGGGTTAACAAGTCAGAAGTTACTGGGGATAGACTTAGAGAAGCACAGCATTTCAATAAATCTCTGTCAGCTCTTGGGGATATCATATCTGCTTTAGCCAACAAAAGTGCTCATGTACCATATCGTAACAGCAAGCCTACTCAGATTCTTCAGGATTCCTTAGGTGCTGCACAAAGCAACATGGAGAGTTAGGAAACTTAAGGATCAGATTGCAACACTGAAGGATGTTGTTACAAAGAAAGATACTGAGATTGAACGCTTACAGACATTGAAAGAGTCAAGATTCCATGCTCAAAATACTAATTCTCATAGCGACAAACTTAGGACTGAAGGCCCAGCCCAACTCTAAGTCTCAGTGCCCCCTGCATCAACAACACACACAGCTAGAAGCACAACGTTTACACCTGGGCAATAAACAGAAAAAACAATCACACAGTTAGTTTCTAAAGCAAGGTTATTATCATGACATTCAACACATCAAGTGTCAAGGGGATTAATTCCCATAGCGTGCGGTTGAATACTGAGTTATTTAGGAATGGTGACCAAGACCTTGAGTCATCTGTATGGGAATTCAAAGATGCCTTTTTGCAACATCATGGTAAAAAGTGTTATAAAAATTGTGGTACCATTTTGCAAAGAGAATTCTTTGCACCAAACATTTCAAACACTATAAAATGAATGCCGGGTTTCTCTTAATACTGTAGACAGCCTTGAAACATTTGTAGCAGATATCAATAGCGGAAGATGGGATGTGATACTGCCACAAGTTGCATAGCTTAAACTTCCTAGAAAGAAACTAGAAGACTTGTATGAACAGATTGTATTGGAGATAATTTAACTTCGAGAATTAGATACTGCAAGAGCTATTCTAAGGCCGACTCAAGCAATGGGTTTCATGAAGCAGGAGCAACCTGAGCGCTATCTACGCTTGGAACACCTTCTAGTTCGCACATATTTTGATCTTCGTGAGGCTTATCACGAGTCCTCAAAAGAGAAGAGGCGGTCACAAATCGTTTTGATTAATGGCCTTGATTGGTCAATCTTTGAAGTGGAAACAACATCGAGGATTACCTCCTCCAGGTACACAATTTGATCTCTTCAGGGGCACTACAGTAGTAAAGGCAGATGAGGAAGAAATGTATCCGACAACACTGGCACATATGTTATAGACATTTTTGTGCCTTACATCTCTGAGCATGAAATGTCCATAAACCAAGGGATCCTAAGTACCTAAAAGTGTTGTTCCGACCCCTAAAGGAACAAGGTCAACAAATTACAGCTTCTCCCAGAAGTTCTCCACCAGAAACTGCTCAGAATCAGTCAAATCAGGATCATTTCAGCTGCTCCACTGGCTAGCTACGTTGCATAGCACCCAAATACACTAGCTAGGTGCGTTGCAACGCACCTAAATGCACTACCAGGGTGCGTTGAGCGGGAAATGACAAATGGAAGTGCCATTCCGCGAGGTGGAAAGACAATGGAAGCTTCCAGAATCTTCTCCAATGACACTTGCCTCACTGAGTTCGACCAAGGATGAGTAAGAGGCTCTCAGTCTCCAAGTGGAAGCAAGAACTGATAGAGAGAAGCCACTAGTCAAATCATAAGCTGACTCATACTCCTTGCATACATCTATATATGGATCCCTCATCCCAGAGATCCAGAGGCTGGAATTTTGTACATTGCAGAGAATTGCTGTTGGTTTTGAGATAGATATCAGAGTATTGGGTGATTTATGCTTTGTTGGAGGTGAAGAGGGGCTTCTGTGCTGGGAGGTTGATGCTGGATCAGGAATCATCGGTTGTAACTCCTCTAGGATCTTCTTGTTATATCAATAAAAATATTTGAGTTTCTCCTACATGCTTGTGTACCATTGATGTTTGTTACATTTGTATGTTTAGCTTAAATTTGATCCTAAGCTATTTATGAATATAAATCCATGTCTTTGTGTAGTTTTCTTCTTCTGTGATCTTACAGGAACTTGGTGAAGCTGGGCAAGTAAGGGAGCAGGTAGCTGGAAGCTGTCAAAGAGGAGAGAGATTGGATCAAAGGACTAGCGCAAGACACAGGTTGGTTCATCCTATTCCTCTTCGTTTATAGTTCATAAAGAAGAATACGAAAGTAGTTTTCTCTGTTTGTTTCTAAGGTCACTGTCACACCTTAGTGGGATAGGGTCGTTCTGAATAGACACTTTTCCCGTTAACAAAATGGCGACTCCGTTGGGGATGATTGTCTAGTTAGTTTGTTTGTGTTTCTCTTGTTGTTTGTTTCATAAACTTAGAAGTAGCAATCGAACTGCATTTGCCATTAACAAATGCAAAGTAGACATCTGCTACTTCAATCCATTCACTGGATCTGTTTATGATTTGAACAGCTGATTCACAAATGATCTGATTGCCCTTTGTGATAGCTCTTAGACCTCCTCTAAATCTACCCTCTGATTGTGCATTACTGATTGCTTTTACTCGGCCAAAAACCATAGATTAAACTACAAACCGTGACCCAGAACCCGGATAGAATTCTCGTTTCTGCCCCAGCGCAAGCTCTGTGAAGAGGTTCTGCATTTCAACGCACTTCCCGAGAGGGCTACCTGCATTGAAATGCAGTTTCTCTGTGTAACAGGTGCGCTGATCAGCCTAGCCCTGTGCAGCTGAGGTTCTTTGCTTCATTTTTTCAGTTTTGTCTCTGATTTTTGCAGCCTGTGATCAGTGTATGTGTCTGTTTAAAAACCCCTTTTCTTTGCCTTAATTCTGCCTCCTTTGTACAAAAAGACTGTAGATGTTTTTGTGTGTTTGTTACATCATTTACAGTTTTCCATTGCAAAAGTAGAATAGTCATACTGTCGTCCTTTGATTTAGATCTGTCGTAAGTGTCGATTTTGATCTTAGGAGAAAGTTTATTTGTTGTTGACAGTCGATTATGCTTTTACTTTTTCCTTTGGTTTGAATTTGTGACTTTCTAGTGTCGAAACGAGTATTTATTTCAAAATCATAAAGTGTCGTAATCATCTCTACCTTTTGATTTCGAAAAGAAGCTTGTTTGTGTTGGTCACTTGAAAGCAAATTCAGATTTGTACATCAACTTTCTTTTTAGGCATCAATGTTAAGAAAGTGAAAAACAAATACATGCACATGTGCATTTGCATATTGACAGTCTGTTTGGCTTGATTTAGGAAAGTGCATTTACAGTGTGCTCTTTGCTCTTTGTGAAAAGATTGTGTCTTTCTTTTCCCCTTGTAGCTAGGATTTTCATTGCTGAAAAGAGATAAAACTTTGCTTATCATCTTTAGATTGCATTTTAGGAATTACATCTGCATCTCGTGGTGATCCCAAAAGGCAAACTTCATAAGAAAGATCAACTTAAAATAAATTCAATGAACCTAACAATGCTTTGGAACTTAACGCACAACATTTAGAGGTCTAGGCTAGAGACATATTCCGGCATCGTAAAGCCTGGTAACTGTTGTCCTCGCTGATGGTTGGGTGATTCCTCCACTTTGAGATGATAAGTGCCAGTACGGACTTGTGCTCCCACGTACCGTCGAGTATATATTGGGAGACCCCTATAGGCTTAAAACCTTTTATCCATAGGAAGCCGTGTCGGCCGCCCTACTGATCGCAATGCACCGAACACAGCATTCGGGAAGATTGACTGCCGTACCATAAAAAGTATTCTGCAGTTTTGTGATTGGTTTGGTACTCCCTCTACCTAGATCTCCAGAGCAGTCCCTTTCGTTCCTTTTTAGACTCCTTAATGGAAAAGGTCCATCTGAGCACTTGTCACTTCATGCTCATTAAAAATCGAAGGAGACTAGAGTCATCTTTTGTTTTTTCTCGACTCTTAAAAACTGAAAAAACAAGTTGTGTCAAAGCATCTAAAAATTTATTTTAAACGGAATATTCATTACCCCTTTCCTACGTTGATCTTGGGTTGAGAAAATGGAGTCTACCAACCAAGGAATTCCCCTTGGTGGAAATCCTAGTCCCTTCTCCTCTTGGGGAGATGTTGGTGCACCCCATATGGCCACATTGTCGCTTCTAGGACTGACAATTGGCTTGCCGGTATGGCTCTTCTCAACCAATGTCATTCAGAACACCACTATTCCTGAACAATCGAATCAGAAATTAGACGAGTCCAGAGTTGCCCACTAGCCTTCTACTTCCTCTAATTCTTCCTCTCCTCCTTCCTCTTCGCTTGATGGAACCAGTAAATCTAGAAGCCATGTTCCTAAGGAGAAGAAGGAAAAGAAGAAGAAAGAGAAGAAGAAGAAGGAGCCAAAGGTGAATGGGGGAAAACGAGTGTCGTCTAACGAAAATCCACACACTGCACCGACCAGGCCTAAATCGCCATTTGTCATTTGCAAAGGAGACCACTTTCACATAGATTGTCCTTGCATCCCTCGGATACTAAGGGACTGGTCTCCTCGTTTGCACAATCCGATGTCCTCAACCTCTGATGATCATGTTGAAACCACACCGTCAACTAGCGAAAGTGAAGCCCCGAGACAAAAAGGGAAAGCTAAATTTTCTTGTAAACTGTACGAAGGAAGTCATGCCATCCGCCGTTGTCCCTTCTTAGACGAAGCTAAAAGATTTTTGGATGATCGTCCGGTTTCACCGTTACGACTTCCTCCTGGATATAAAAAACTCTTGCCGTCCGTCGCTAGTTGAGAATCCAGCTGGCCCGCTCAAGTGGTCGGCTGAAGCGCCTATCATTGAAGATAAACCAACTGAATCCATACCAAACGAAAGTCAAAAGGTCGAGGCGGCAGTTGACCCGGTCTTGCCTTCAGAGGTTTTATCTTCAGATGATACAGTCACTGAAGAGAACAAAGATGACACCATCCAAATTCTCTTCATCAAAACAGACTCCGACGAACATGGGGGCAATCTACCCATTCCTTTACCGCAGGAAGGAAGTTCGTTAGAGCCATACCCGGCCGTCTACTCGGTCCCACCTCCAAGCAACCTAGTTGTCTCCTTCGACTGGAATCAACTAGGCAGACCCCGTTTACCAGCAAGCATACCATTCCGAATTATCGTTCAAATATATAGAATGGTCATGGTTGGTACCATCATAGATGAGGGGGTTTCTGTGAGTATCCTTTCCTCTATTGCTTGGAAAGCGCTTGGTTCGCCATCGCTTTTGCCTGAAATGAGAAATTTGGCAGGCTTTAATAAAGGAACCAGTCGACCTTTAGGGATCCTTCCCGATGTGCCCATAACATTGAGAGGGAAGACAGTTCGCATGAACGTAATGGTAGTTCAAGGACCCTTGGATTATAACCTACTCCTTGGACGAGACTATATTTATTGCATGGGGGTCATCGTCTCCTCACTCTTTAGAGTAATGTGTTTTCCACACGAAGGAAGAGTGGTCAAGCTCGTGGACCAGCTTTCATTTCCCGGATCACGCATAGCAAATAGTCATATACCATCCCTAAATGGTCTCTTCACGCAAGAAATGTCTCAATTCCCAGTCCGTCCTCCCGATGAGCGCGAGTAATTCGGAGAGATACGACTGAAACCCAGGGGGCATGCGTCCTGGTCTGCTTCGGCAGGAAAACTTCGGGTATAGGGTAGGTTTTTGCGGGAGAATATGACTAGTTTGTACCCCGTCCGTCAGTGGAAGAGGGGTTATTCTAGAATAAGATTCTACTGTCAAAGTTATGTGAGTTGGCGGGCATCGTCGCTCACCTTTGTTTATCTCGGTAGACATCGCCGAAGAAGTGTTTTTTTTTTACCGTGAATAGAACAATCTTTGGGTAACCTGTAAGAGGTAGACCTTTCCTGATAGAACAAATGTTTTGTCTGCAAATTGAGGGGTAACCTTGAAACCATATTTTATACCTGGGGGCATGCAAACCTTTTGGAGTGCAAGCAAAGAGCGATTATTTATCTGTTTTTTGGATTAGTCGTTTCCTAACTTGCATAAAGAAAGGATGTGGGGAAAAACTCTAAAAACTGCCATTTTATATGTGACATTCTTATCATATGACTGGATTAATCGAGCAGTTTTAGCACATAGTTCAAGCTCGTCAAAAAATAAACATAAGACATGAGAAAATGTTTCCACCTGCGTTTAAGCTCGTTAAAAAATGAACTATTCCCCGGTAAATAACCACCGTGAATGTAACATTTCAGCCATTAAAGCCTTGGTCGTGTTTGCACCGTCACCTCCACTTTTCCATTGGCCGATCATTCACCTCCATTTGATTGTTTACCCATTTTGAGGAACAGCTATGAAGAGTGATTTCACTAGCCATCCTTGTGACACTGTCGTGATTGGAAAATTCCAAACCTTACCTGGAATCAGCTGCTACCCATTTTATCACTCGTTCCTCAAAAGACGAGTCTTCTTTAAGCTCTTTTCAACTGACTCGTAAAATATGAAAAGATTGCTGAGTTTTGGCCTTCCAGCTCGTTAAAGCGACCGGAAGTGCTATCCCTCCTCTAGATTTTAATCTTTTTGGACCTGAGGGATTATTGCACAAAAAGATCGAGCGCTTGTTTTGTTCAGCTCGTTAAAACTATCGAAAATTCATCCCTTCTGTATTGTTTTATACTTTTTCGGACCTAAGGGATTAGATGACGAAAAAGGAATTTTGGAGTTACCTTTACGTACCTTTTCAGACTCTCTAAAAATGAAAAGGACCGAGTTATCTTTGTCGTTAAACTCATTAAAAAGATTAATAGCGACAAACTTGTCTTTAGACGAGAACGAGTTTCACTATCGCTAGGCTCGTTAAAACATAGCGATGGGTTTGCCTGAAGGGAAAATATAGAACAAGCATATGTTATCCTCCTCAAGCTTGACAAAAATAAAGAGGTACTGGTCAGTAATGACTGGGGAAAATTTGGGAAGAAAACTCAAAGAATCTTTATTAGTAGCAAGTCGCTCTTGAACATGACACTTCCACTCCGTGTCCGAGTCGGGTTGGGTTGTTTCATTCACCGGTCACATCACCATGGTCACGCCATACCATCCACATTTGGGGTAAATGCTACCAATCCATCACATAAGTGTCGCCGACATGTTCAAGAGAAGTCATCCAGAGAAGTCACCTGTGTCCCATCCACTACCATACATTATACTTCATTCTGTCATGACCGCCATCCTGAACTGTATATCATCAGATTTTTTTCACCTCCATCAAAATCATTTGCTCCGTTCTGTGTCATTGATGTGGGATTCCTTAAGGCCCTCCTTTGACGGATCACTTCTTGTCGACATAAGCTCATTATCCAGGAAGTTGATCTAGGAACACCCCATTCAGTACTTTGAAGCTTGCATGCCTCAATGGCAAGTTTCTCACTTCTGGCGACAGGTATACATCAATGACCTTCGACCGAAAGATTTTTCGTGGTGTTCGACGCCAAGTCCTTTATTCACACCACGTGAATTGTACTGCAGTACCTTGAGGGTCATCATCATTATCGGTGATTCCTCTCACGCTTGTTAACAGTTTACATCATTGACTGGTAATCAAGCGATGTCTTTCCATGTTCGACTTCAAAACATTTCTCACATGGATCGACTTGTACTTCGAGTGAAGATCGGACGAGATTGAAGACCCCGGATCTAGTTTCATCCATCCGGGCTGCGATATATATTCAGGAAAATAAAGACATTGTAATGTACAGCATTGCAGCACAGATAATCATCCTACCAAAAAGATGATGGCTCTATCAGAATCATCAGTCTACCATCAGACGATTGTCTGTCCTATGTACATGAAAATGAATTTATAAAGCTGAGCATGGAAATGCCCGCCTCAGCTAGATCATGAAAACAGTATGAAGATAATGTATTGTATTGTATCTTATTACAGGTCTCCTCCTAGCATTGAAAGAACTTCGAATCCTCCTAATAAAGCATTTCACCCGATAAACGGCCTCATACTTTAGGGGGCAACTGTTATAGACATTTTTGTGCCTTACAGCTCTAAGCATGAAATGTCCATAAACCAAGGGATCCTAAGTCCCTAAAAGTGTTGTTCCGACCCCTAAAGGAACAAGGTCAACAAATTACAGCTTCTTCTAGAAGTTCTCCACCAGAAACTGCTCAGAATCAGTCAAATCAGGATCATTTCAGCTGCTCCACTGGCTAGCTACGTTGCATAGCACCCAAATACACTAGCTAGGTGCATTGCAATGCACCTAAATGCACTACCAGGGTGCGTTGAGCGGGAAATGACAAATGGTAGTGCCATTCCACGAGGTGGAAAGACAATGGAAGCTTCCAGAATCTTCTCCAATAACACTTACCTCACTGAGTTCGACCAAGGATGAGTAAGAGGCTCTCAGTCTCCAAGTGGAAGCAAGAACTGACAGAGAGAAGCCACTAGTCAAATCATAAGCTGACTCATACTCCTTGCATACATCTATATATGGATCCCTCATCCCAGAGATCTAGAGGCTGGAATTTTGTACATTGCAGAGAATTGTTGTTGGTTTTGAGATAGATATCAGAGTATTGGGTGATTTATGCTTTGTTGGAGGTGAAGAGGGGCTTCTGTGCTGGGAGGTTGATGCTGTATCTGGAATCATCGGTTGTACCTCCTCCTGGATCAATAAAACTATTTGGGTTTCTCCTACATGCTTGTGTACCATTGATGTTTGTTACATTTGTATGTTTAGCTTAAATCTGATCCTAAGCTATTTATGAATATAAATCCATGTCTTTGTGTAGTTTTCTTCTTATGTGATCTTACAGGAACTTGGTGAAGCTGGGCAAGTAAGGGAGCAGGTAGCTGGAAGCTGTCAAAGAGGAGAGAGATTGGATCAAAGGACTAGCGCAAGACACAGGTTGGTTCATCCTATTCCTCTTCGTTTATAGTTCATAAAGAAGAATACGAAAGTAGTTTTCTCTGTTTGTTTCTAAGGTCACTGTCACACCTTAGTGGGATAGGGTCGTTGGTAGAGGGAAAAACTCCCCTAGGGCTTTTTGGGCGAAACCCTAGCAGACTGAAAGTTGTCTATTCAAAGAAACATGCATTCATACAGCCATTATGCTATTATAAGCAAATTCTATGATAAGGGTACGTACCTTTAGTCCTACGTTTGAGAAGGCCTTTAGGGTCCAAACCCTTCTTGGAGTTCCCTTCTACTCTTTTGTCCTGCAAAACAAACAATTCAAAGAACACAGCAGTACATGGACAAAAAGTTATAAAGAAACCATCTTCATGTTACAAAGAAAGGTAGTTAGTTATGAAATCCAAACAACCATTTACACATGAATTCAAAACATGAATATCATTAACATAAAGAGGATTCAATTCGGGAACCAAGACATGTGTTTCTTTTATTATAGACAAATAAAGTACATAAAAGGAATATGTTCACCTGAGTCACCTTTAGCAGGCTCCAAGCAAAGCTTCCTTCCGGATCCGTTCAAGCCTCAAGCCTCTAACAAAACTCCTTCCATGACTCTCTCCATGATGTCATAAATAGTGGATGAACATCAACACACAAGGAAACAAAGGTTTCCTGTACAAAATGGGGGAAGTGCAGAAGGCACAAGGGACTTCAGACCTGGTCAAAGGGAAAATCTCAGCATAATAACCTTTCTCTCTATTCTCTCCTCCCTTAGGCCTTCCCTTTGAGGTCTTTTTATACCATCTCCAAAGTAGTTTTTTAGTTAGGAGTTGGTTGGGAACAGTTGGGCCACGGGCACTAACAGGTGATCAGCAGGTAAAACCCGTGATCTCCGCCCGAAAAGAAGGAATTTTATATTTTTTTAAGTGTTTTAATACATACATGCGGGTTGGATATACACAGACCCGCGTATACACGCGTTTAACTCAGGGCAATGTCGCATATAAGGAATAAAACACTGTTTTTTAAATTTTAGGACCAGGTCTGGAAGGAGGGGTTGCCCTAGGCCATGAGTACAGCATCACAAACCATAAGAGTGAGATTTGGAGCTATAACAGATGCCCCATAATATATGAGGTCAGAAGGGGTACATGATGGCCGAAATATATTATGCGAGTACATGGAAAGGAAGTCTGTCAAAAACCGAGGAGGACTTCACCAGAATTCAGCCTGCCAAGCCACCAAAGGAGATCAGAAAGAAACACTGTCTGAGGCGGGCATACCCATGCTCAGAAAAAGTAAAGCATGTCCGCATATCAAGTACAAGCGGATCCACTAAGTATACAAGTATAAATGACTGAAAGATACATAATGGATCATCTGATCATAATGAACAAGTGCATGTCTGAATATCACAAATAAGACTGTCAATGATGCTGAAAGATGCAACGGATCACTGATATCAAAGACTGATCCCAAAAGGTACCAACTGAACATGATGGAATAGGATGGTACTACACTGCAAACTCAGGTGCTAGCATATAGAATGTCGCCATGACTGACTGCAACATATAAAGTAGAGTGGTATCAACTAGCAGCAACAGGAGCAACTGTCAAGTGAACCAATGAATGCTAATACAACCTGAGGTCTTCACCGACCGCCGTGGTACATTTCTACACCATGGGAATAAATGATCTGAAGTCGACCATGTGAGAAATCATTTGATTATCGGTCATTGATGTATACCGTTAACAAACGCGAGACTACTCACCGATAATGATAATGAGCGTCAAGGTACCCAGTACAATCTAACAAGTGTGAATAGATGAGCTGGAGTCGAAAACCTGTAAGAATCTATCGATCAGGAGACAATGATGGTTTCCCACTGTCGATAGCGAAGGATCTGCCACTAATGACTGCAAACCCAAGGTACTGCCAAATGGACTCTAGATCTTTGCCCCAGAGCAATGAGTCGAAGTCGATAGGGAAAGATCCGCTAGAAGGAAGGCATTAAGGCATCCTCCATCAATCTAGCGCAAGTGTAACCCGTAGGCCAATAATGTGGAAGGAATCAGACGAAAAAGATGTAGTAACCCAACCGAAGTACGTTTTCGGCGTACACAAGATGTGGCTAGCGCACGGCAGAAACCCTCTGAATCAACCAATAATGAAAGCCGACATAGAGGCGAGGTATCCACCAATAGGGTCAAATGGAAACCAAGGTACTGCACGAATCGCAATGTGTGATAATGTAAGCTGATGTTGAACACAAGGGAAACCACTCAGTCAAAGACCCATGATACTGATCGATGCTGAGCACAAGGTGACCTATCAATAATGAAAATAGGGCTAGGGTGCGGCTCTAGGCCTGTCCTTAGAGCAAGGTGTCATTGTCGATAAGGACAAGACCCACCAGCAAGAAGTCAATGGGGACCTTCTCAAACCGGCACGAGTAAAGGACCAATATAACTGATGTGATGATAGACATGACACTGACAACCAGGGATGGCTGACTGAAAAAATGAGTCAAGAGACACCGCAGAGAGGCCGACTCAGGCTAACTTCCCTTGAACAAAAGCACGACTCAATGTGACTATGTGGCAGCATATGACGACTCTGTATAAGTTCGCCATGCAGGAGGCACGAATGAACCCTCCATATGATTGGAAGAGATAACCAATCAAGGGAGAACTGACTCAATAACAAGGTTATGGCGTTCCTAAGTCAAACTAAATCCCACCCATGCGGAGGAGACTTTTTTTTGAGTGCTTTGTTCAAGGGCGACACGACTGACTCTAGCTGCCAACAATAAATGGAAATAATGTCCTGTTCCCGCTCTTTTTGGAATATTTAATTTTTTTGTCTTTTTCTGTTAAGCCGGAAAAAGAATAAAAGAATGCTATGGTACAGTGGAAAGAACGAGTGTCGGTGAAATAGATGATCTAGTTCCTGGGAAAGGAACGTTCCTATGCTCAATGCAGGGAGGTGAAAACTGGTCAGTGACACTCAAAGGTATGTTCCTTCCATGGGTCAAGGTGTGTCAAGCTGTAGAAGTCAAAGATATGCAAGGTTGATTTTGCTGACGTCATGGTCAAAAGTTGGCTTAAACATGAGTCCAAGTGAAGCCGGCTCCAGGCCAAAAGGTGCAAGTGGTCAACATGCAATGCAGGAGTACAACTCAACACAAAGGAGCCTCTAGGGTATAAGGCCATAACAAAGCAGAGAAGCTAAGAGGAATGAGTCTTCAACGCGTAAGTCATGGCGGGACTACAGAGGAATCCCGGGCCTAGGGATAAAAAATCAACATGAGTGCCAAGTGACAACAAGGTACTAACTAGGGCACCCATGATAAGGTAGGCTCTACCACACAAGTCATGATACTTCTAAGCAATGAGAAGGTTCTGCACCATAACTTGGTGGGGTCGATCCTAAGGCAAAATGGGAAAGGAAACTGATAAGTGCACAATGCAGGCGAAAAAACCTAACCTATATGCCAGTTTCGAGAACCAATACCTGTCAGAACGGACCAACCATAAACTTCCAAAGGAGAAATCTTCCAAGTTCTGTAAACATAAATAGGAACACTAGACACGAAGTTAATACATCCCACATATAAACTTCATATAGAATCTTTGTGTTATAGAATACCAGACTTGAAAATGCGTACCTCATATGTACAATATGGTACAGGGGACCACGCAGCCTTGCGGCTTATGCATAATAGTTCTGCTGAACAAACCCCTTGTAGGGCTCAGGCCAAGGGCTCCTTTGGTAGTCATAACTCATGGCTTCAAAGAGTTCCTCCTGTGAAGGCAAAACAAGATCTGAGAAATCGTGAGAACTACAAGGATTGAAAGAGGGAATTAAAGGGTCCCATGTCCCTATAGGAAGAATCTCTCGGTCAACTGCCGGGACCAAGTCCCAAGAAGGAGAATAATAGGTCAAAGGATTCTTCTTAGAAGCGATTAACCATTGAGGATTCAATGCCACATAATTGACCCATGGCGGGGTAGAGTCTACTTGAACACTTGGAACAAACCAAGGGGAATTCTACAGTAAATTCGAATTAGGGTGGTGATTATCAGATGCAAGCTGATCAACAGTGACAATATTCCCATTATGAGGAAAGCAGATTACTCGAAAGAGTTAAGACACCACAGCATTCATAGCATAGATATAATCACACCCAAGTAGCATATTAAAGTCTAAAGGGCTATTAACCACCATCATATCGATTAAGACAGTCTTCCCACCTAAACTGATAGGCAATTGAGGAAGAACACCCATAGATTTACCAGGTCTTCTATCATAGGCTAACAACTGACTCTGAGCTGTCAACAACTTTGGGGAACCCAAAGCTTTCCAAGTCAAAGAGGATATAATACTTTCAGAGGATCCTTCATCCACCATACATCGATAGACATTTGTGGAATTAACCCTGACCTTTATTTGAAAAGGTGCAGCGGAAGGAAGACGAGGCTCAACAAGGCTATCCCAATCAAAGGAAACACTCTTAGAACTTGGAGGGGGAAGATTCGAAGAAACTGGAATGCCCCCTATACTAGAAGACTCTGTACTAGAGATCAAACAGACTCTTTTGTTAGGCACTTCACCCCCAAAAGAGGAGTGTAATCGGCTAGCGATTGCACTGGCTCTACCACCTTATCAACCAATGGTTGATGGGATTGATTAGAAACCATATCAGATCTAGGAGTAGAAGTACTTTCAGACTCGGACGACATCCATTGAACCTCTGGAATACCAGGGCATAAATGAGTAAGATGGTCTCCCTTGCATATCTTACAAGGGAACTTAGGTTTAAAACTTCTACGTCCAGGTTCCTTATCAACCTCCATTCTGCCAACATGACTAGCAGTGGTTCGTGGAGAGTCCCGAACATGACTTGCAGAGGTCGGTGACTCTTTGCTAGTATGACTTGCAGTGACTAGACTCGTTCCCCCAGCATGACTTGCAGCAGCTGAAGACTCATCTTCAACATGACTCGCAGAGGTTGATGATGAAGTGTTAGTGTGACTCGCAGTGACTAGACTCGTGCCCCCAGCATGACTAGCATTGGCTGAAGGCTCATCTCCAACATGACTCGCAGAGGTTGAAGATGAAGTGCTAGTGTGACTCGCAGTGACTAGACTCGTGCCCCCAGCATGACTAGCAGTGGCTGAAGGCTCATCTCCAACATGACTCGCAGAGGTTGAAGATGAAATGCTAGTGTGACTCGCAGTGACTAGACTTGTGCCCCCAGCATGACTAGCAGTGGCTGAAGGCTCATCTCCAACATGACTTGCAGAGGTTGAAGATGAAAGGATAGAATTCTTCTTCTTTAACTTCCTCTTTCTCCTCCTTTTAGATTTCTTGTGACAAGAAGGCGAAGAAGGAATCCCAGATTTCTCTTTGAAAGAAGATGAACAATTAGCACCCATGTGATGCCCTTGAAATAAAGCATTCAACTGAGAGGCTTGAAGATCATTTGGAATATTCAGAGTGGACCACAGCCAAACGGGTAGTCCAACATTCAACCCAGGAATATTCAAAGTGGCCATCAAGGGAGTACCAATGTTTCCAAAGGAAGGAAAAGCACAAGGATCTCCTTTCGGGAGGGCACCTTGGTTGGTTTCCACGAGAATATTAGCCATATCTAACTGATCCAAAGACCCTTCCCTTACGGGAATATAGAAATAACTCTTCCAGGAATATGGATAAGCAATCAAAACCTTTGCCCTTGAGGAGGCAACTCCACAACTTTTGAAAGAACGACCAAAAGCCTTTCAATATCAGTAGAGTGGTAAGCCGGTCACTCAGAACACAAAGTCCAAACGTGACTAGACAAAAATACCTAAAGCCAACTATATACAAGGAACAAAGAGCACACACTATAAATTCCCTAAAGATATCAGCCAGTCAAACAACTTCCAAGTATTTCCGCTCCGGGTGATGAGGACCGGACACCAAAATACAAGAAAGTGGAGTTAGGGGCCTTCCGAAGATAGTCTGGGATAATGACGGCCCAGTCCTATCAGCAAAGGTAACAGAGGAAGTTACGCTGACCTCATAACAACAGCCTGCGTCGGTGCAAGCACCCAACCTTCGCAAGGGTGCCCTCCAGTAGTACCATTGAGAGTGATGCAACGTCAACCTCAGGTGCCACGGGATTCCCCTCCGCAGCCACCTATGTAGTTCCCTTGGAGAAGCAACTATGGATACCAACTCGTCGCAGAAGCCAGGCGGAACAGTCGTGAGGTAAGTTTGGACAGGTAGGAGAGGGGGTATCTCTCTTCCCTGTCTTTACAGACCCTCGTGCTTAACTCCCAGATCCGGAGCTTTCCTGGTCTTCCTAACGCTATTGGATTTTCTCTCGTTATTCAGACTCCTACGTTTGACGTTTATATGGCCTTGGAGAGTTAACTCTCCACTCGCCTAATCCAAGGCCCTAAAATCCTAATCTTGTTGGTGTAACTGACTAAAACAAAAAGTTCTAGTGAATTTTAGTTAGCGCTTGATTTTATTAGGTTGTTCTTTAAGTCACAAGGTAACGGAAGTGAAACTAGTAGTGTTTTTTGACGCAAAAGAAATTAATAAAACTTAACTACATGCGCATGCACTTTTTCGTTTTTCGATGAAGATCAATTTCTATAGGGTTCAGAGGTACTTGTAATAGAACAAATTTTTCTTTTCTTTTCGTTAATGCACACTTCACACTCACAAAAGCTAACAAAGCTATATATGCCTAAAAAGGGGATGAAAATCTATCCTACTGCAACAAATATATGCTGATGCAACAAAAAATGAAAGTTGCTTGCTTATCAATCTTTATCTTGCCACTTACAATGCTTAGATGGAATATGAGATGTTACCATTCATTTCGTCTAAACACTAAAAGCAAGTTCTAAGACAAACATAAAGCACTTTCACTTCTCTAAAATGAAACCAAATGAAAAGCAAGTTCAAGAAAGCAAAACTAAGATTTTCAAAAGATTTTCTTCAAAGAAACAAACAAAAAAGTCTTTTCAAAAAATGCTCTCAACAACACTGAAACTTGTGATTGAAGAATGGGCAATTAAACACTTTTGCGAATCAACACCACTTAATGGATGAAAACCCAACAAAAATAAATGTGTTTGAAATCGCTTTTAATAATCAAAAGCAACAATGAAAGCTTTGGCCAAAAAAACGAAAAGATCAAAAATACAAATTCCAAGAAAGTGTCAAACAACAACTTTCATGAAACAAAGAAGTAGATGGTCACAAAAAGCGATTTTGTCAAGCAAACAAAAAGTCACCAAAAGCAAGATTAACACAAAGATTGAATTCAATCTCCCTACCCTGATGAAACAGAGCAGCCAAGATTCCTAGCAAGAAATCTTATGTGCTTTAGCCAAAAACGATGACGCTTGCAATCAACAAAAAACCAAACCAACACTCCTTATAATCAGAGAGAATTCAGAACGAGATGCTCGCTGTAAAACAAATAACTGATACTGGAAAATGACTGTTTCAGACTGACTCAAACCACCAGACAAACCTTTAGAGGCCAAAAAGGATTTACAAATCTTGAAAATTGGGATATATACGCGACTGTATTGTAGTACATATTGCGTGTATACGCGACTGTGTTTGAGGAAACCTGCGTATACGCGGGTTCACTCAAAGAAACAAGCGTATATACGCTTCTGTATCTAAGAAAAACAGCGTATATGAAAAGCTTCAAGAAAAATAAAAAAGACAAACTGAAGAAACTGGCAAAGCTTAAAGTTCAAGCACAGACCATATAGTAACAGCAAGTAGACAAGGCAGCTGAGCCCTGATTGGCTTGAAAAACACCCAAACTAGGAACAACAAGAGTGTTGTCCCCAGTGGAGTCACCAATTCTGGTAGAGGGAAAAACTCCCCTAGGGCTTTTTGGGCGAAACCCTAGCAGACTAAAAGTTGTCTATTCAAAGAAACATGCATTCATACAGCCATTATGCTATTATAAGCAAATTCTATGATAAGGGTACGTACCTTTAGTCCTACGTTTGAGAAGGCCTTTAGGGTCCAAACCCTTCTTGGAGTTCCCTTCTACTCTTTTGTCCTGCAAAACAAACAATTCAAAGAACACAACAATACATGGACAAAAACTTATAAAGAAACCATCTTCATGTTACAAAGAAAGGTAGTTAGTTATGAAATCCAAACAACCATTTACACATGAATTCAAAACATGAATATCATTAACATAAAGAGGATTCAATTCGGGAACCAAGACATGTGTTTCTTTTATTATAGACAAATAAAGTACATAAAAAGGAATATGTTCACCTGAGTCACCTTCAGTAGGCTCCAAGCAAAGCTTCCTTCCGGATCCGTTCCAGCCTCAAGCCTCTAAAAAAACTCCTTCCATGACTCTCTCCATGATGTCATAAATAGTGGATGAACATCAACACTGTTGCGTATAAGGAATAAAACACTGTTTTTTAAATTTTAGGACTAGGTCTGGAAGGAGGGGTTGCCCTAAGCCATGAGTACAACATCACAAACCATAAGAGTGAGATTTGGAGCTATAACAGTCGTTCTGAATAGACACTTTTCCCGTTAACAACATACAATTAAATTTGGGAAACAAAGCGACCCAAAATGTGCTCGTTTCTCTCCAGATGGTCAATACCTTGTCTCTTGCTCAGTTGATCGATTCATAGGGGTCTGGGTCTACATCAGTGGGAAGCTTAAAAAGGATCTTCAGTATCAACCTGATGATTCCTTTCTGATGCATGATGATGCTGTCCTCTATGTTGACTTTAGTCGAGATTTAGAGATACTAGCTTCTGGTTCACAGGATGGGAAAATTAAGGTATGGTGTATACGAACAGGTCAGTGTTTAAGGCATCCAAAGCATGCACATTCTCAAGGCATTACAAGCCTTTCCTTTTCTCATGATGGTAGTCGGCTTTTAAGCACATCATTTGAAAATATTGCAAGAATACATAGGCTCAAATCTGGCAAAATGTTAAAGGAATTTTGTGGTCATAAATCTTACCCAAATGATGTAATATTCACAAGTGATGGGGGTCATGTTATTACTGCTTTTAGTGATTGTACTGTATAGGTTTAGGATATGAAGACAATTGATTGTATTCAAACGTTTAAACCTCCACCTCCTCTCAAGGGAGGTGATGTATTAGTGAATTTTGTCCACCTTTTTTTTTAAAGAACTCAGAGCAAATTGTAGTCTGCAACAAGGCATCATCAATCTATATCATGACACTCCAAGTGAAGGTTGTCAAAATTTTCTCATCTGGAAAAAGAGGAGGAAACGCTAGAAAGGTCGAAATCATGCAGCAAGTGCAAGCAAGTCAGCAGGATAAGTGTATTCGAAAAAGGTATCTCAAGTGCAGAGTCAATTATATTTGCATACAGAGAGAGCACGCATTCTCCCTAGAAGGCTTACAAGTTCAGTAGGACATGTCAAGTTAAAGAAGGCAGCGCAGGTTGTGAGTCCATCTTCTTTGCACCTCGAGGAAGAGCCACCTGATGTTTCTCACAAAATCATCAAACATGAAATGAAGAACTTTGTGTCACTTATGCAATAATAAAAAAATCCATCTCAAGCAAGGATAATTTTAGGGGCGAATGTTCGCCCTTTGGCGAAATTAAGGGGTTTTAAATTTTTAGTGGGCGAATATTTTGTATAATAGTACATTTTTACAAATCACCTCAAATAGCCCACCTTATTTTAAGGGAGGGGGTAAAAAAGGTAAATTTAGCCCTTGAAATTAGGACTTACAACCATCCATTCGCCCATTTTCAAGAATAGGTTTTATTTAAGTGAATCCTATGGGCCAAATACCATATTTATAAAAGAGGTATGGTAAATTAATAAAAAATATAAATAAATGAGAGGTATGGTAAATAAATAAAACATTTTTTATATTTACTCCATAAGTCACCTTATATACATGTAAGGGTGTAAACAAATAAAAATATAAGTAAAGTGGAGGTATGGTAAATAAATAAAACGTCTTTTTATACTTACTCAAAAGGTATGGTAAATAAATAAAAATATAAATAAACTAGACGTATCGTAAATAAATAAAACCTCTTTTTATGTTTAGTCCATAACCCTCGTTCTATTTATGAAGGCTCAAGAAAGAGGTTTTATTTAAGTGAATCCTATGGGCCAAATACCATATTTGTAAAAGAGGTATGGTAAATTAATAAAAATATAAATAAATGAGAGGTATGGTAAACAAATAAAACATTTTTTTATATTTACTCCATAAGTCACCTTATATTTACGAACACTCAAAAAATGGGTTATATTTAGGTGAAACCTATGGCCAAAATACTATGGGACAAATACCATGGACTAGATTGTTATTAATACCATGCAAAAAACCATTATTAACCATAATATTAGAATTAATAAAAATAAAAATGGCACATGGTATTGACCCATGGTATTCACCTAGAATGTAGCTTATTTAAATGGGGGAATTAAACCAGCATGTAGCCTATGCTAAGATTCACTAGGACTTTACAAAGTTTTATTATTTAGTGAAAGACTCGCCAAGATCTTACAAGATTTTATAATTGAGTAAAATATTCGCCATGCTTGGTGAGAGATTCACCAAAAAATTATATATACATATTATATTATTGATAAAATCGCCTTCCATTTTTCCTATATACCATGGAGATTCGCCCATTTATTATATTTATAAATTTAAGGGGGGTTCTTAAAATTTTCCCTGATCTCAAGCAAATTGTCCCAGATTCGAGGAAATGGAGTAAAAGAGGAAAATTAATTGAGAAAACTAAAGTGTCAAAGCCGTCAGGCACAAATCCAGCAGTGGTTGAGGAAAATCTCAGATTTTAAGGATTAATATCAGCAGTCAAAGATTGAAACAACAGTAAAAGGGCAGATTTTGTGGAATTCCACCCTTAAAGGAAGCAGATCTTGACCAAAATTCACTAATTTTGGTTTTCAAAACAACTCTATTTGTCATAGTTCACGAGAGTTTTATTTAATTTTGTTTTATAGTTATGATATTGTTTTATGTTAGGATTTTATTATTAATTTTTATTCTATTTTTTATTTCCTATGTTGAGGAAATAAAAATAATTTTGTAATATTATAAATAGGATTAGTTTTGAAGATGTAAGGGTTCGATGTTTGCAACAGGAAGAAGCACTTGGACTGTGTAAAGTTTTATTGAATATCATAATAAAGTAGTTTTTTCCCTTTAGGCCTGGGATTCATCACGGTGCTTAAATGTTCAGTATGTTTTTCTCCTGTAATTCATTTACACATTATGTTTTTCTCCTTTGTTTCAGCATTATCTAAGTGATATGTTAGGAATTCATCCATAAAGATGCTCCTTTCATGATGATTTTGCTGTTAGTTGTAATGGTTGTCTTAGCAGAATTCATTCGTTGCCAGATGCTCTGTTGAGCAACCTCGTTATTCTCTTTGATCTAAATTTGTTGCTGCAGATCCATCCTTTGTCTGATGCCTGCAAGGCAGTGGGCTTTCTCCCTCATACTTCTCACATTTACAATCTTCAGTTGGCTGAACATGGCACTTAATTTGCCCCAAGTTTGCTGGCAGAAACTGACATCGATTCGATAGTCCCATCACCCTTTCTCTTGCTATTTTCAACCCAAAACAAATCCAACTAGAAACCCTGAGCTACTATACCTAGCTTAGAATCTACATTAAATTTAGTCATCTCAAGCCCTAGTTGCCAATATTCTAATTGAGATTGACAAGGAGAGAGCCCTCTACCGACCTGGTAGGGCTAGCTACCAGGTTAAGCGTGGTTTGATGTTACCCTAGACCTGCCTTCCTTCAGCCTGAGGTAGATTTAGTCACTAACATAGTGGTGACCATACTGGGGAAGAGGTGACAGATCTTCTCCAGGAAATATCATTCAAGTTGCAGATCTAATTGCTGATGGTGGACAACAGTCAGACACATATGAAGGCTGAAATCATCTACCTGATGACTCCAATGTTCAAGATCCTGAGCTTCAACTTCACTGCCATAGAAATCCAAATTTCAGAGCATTAATGACATGGTATGTGGATAATCCATTATCTAGTGAAATGTTATTGATTTTAAGGGATGAGATAGAAAAATTTCAGATTGATCAGAGTTTTTTAACATCATTTCTTCTTAGCTTGAAATCTAGTCGACTCACACCTGAGAATAAATATTGTTTTCTTGGCTTAGTTGTTGAAAGATTGGAAAATGAAATTGAACTATTGGATGTTCAAATTAAGTCACATGAATTCCAAGACCCTAAACAGTTCTTGGAAACTCTCCCTCCTCCCAAAGAAGAAAAGATAAGGCTTCCCTTAGATGGTTGGATGGAAGGATGTTATGATTTACAGTGAGGATGTGACAATCTCCAGCCAAGAGCATATGTTAATGAGTTGGGGTAGTAGATAGAATCTAGTTTCTATGATCCTATAGCAGCATATATGGAATATATTTTTGAGTTGAAAGAAAAACCAGGTTTCCTTTTACAGAGCTAGAGGTACTATGGGTATATATTGCTGGTGGGATTTCCAACTATGTTCTGGTTCAAACACTATCAAAAAACTGCATCTTTGTCACAGTTACTTGACTGGTTAGTCTGGCATTACAATATCACTTGATCTATTGATTTGGTTGTGAAGTAGGGTAGGACTGTGCATAAATAAGCTGCCAAAGGTAGCATTTAAGTCTCTAGTATTTGTTATGTATAATTTGCGTTATGTGTATGTTTGGATTGGGATGAGTTGTTTTGAGTTTTCAGTTGTTTGACCGTATTTCCCAATGGATGAGGCACTTGGTCTACGATGTTTTTGACACCTCCAAGGAGCTTCCATCCCCAATAAGGCCGATGTTAGTTCGAGTCTTCGCATCCTATCACCAGGGATCAACATGAGCTCTTACTATGTTTGGTTTGGTTAGATGTTTTGCACATGATATTTAGCACAAAACATGTCACAAGTGTGTCCATTGGGAGCATCTTGAAAGGAGCTTTCCAATGGTATATTACACTCCAAAAACCGGCTCTCGGATCAAAAGATATGACCAAATGAGTGATTGGCTCAAAGACCCTCCCGTGCAGCAGTTCAGGTATTGAATGATCCAGAGGAAACTAGGAAATGTCAGTGTTTGGTTTTGTGGTTGGACTGTGATAGACAAGAAGAGACTTATTTCAGTATGAAGTTGGTGTTCAAATGATAGAAATATATAATGAGCAGGTTCACGATCTGCTTGCAAGTGATGGTTCAAAAAAGAGGCTTGTGATCCGAGGCATATCCTAACTCAATGGCCTCAGTGTTCCTGATGCTAGTATGTTGCCTGTGGAATCAACACCAGATGCTTTAGATTTAATGAAAATTGGACAAAAGAACAGGGCAGTAGGTGCTACTGCTCTCAATGAACGTAGTAGTCATTTTCACAGTGTCTTGACTGTACATGTGCAAGGAATAGACTTGTCTTCTGGAGCTATTCTTCATGGGTGCCTTCATTTGGTTGACCTTGCTGGGACCGAGAGGGTTAACAGGTCAGAAGTTACTGGGGATAGACTTAGAGAAGCACAGCATTTCAATAAATCTCTGTCAGCTCTTGGGGATATCATATCTGCTTTAGCCAACAAAAGTGCTCATGTACCATATCGTAACAGCAAGCCTACTCAGATTCTTCAGGATTCCTTAGGTGTTGCACAAAGCAACATGGAGAGTTATGAAACTTAAGGATTAGATCAAGCAACACTGAATGACGTTGTTACAAAGAAAGATACTGAGATTGAATGCTTACAGACATTGAAACAGTTAAGATTCCATGCTCAAAATACTAATTCTCATAGTGACAAAATTAGGACCAAAGGCCCAGCCCAACTCTAAGTCTCAGCGCCCCCTGCATCAACAGCACACACAGCTAGAAGCGCAACGTTTACACCTGGGCAATAAACCGAAAAAACAATCGCATATTTAGTTTCTAAAGCAAGTTTATTATCATGACATTTAACACATCAAGTGTCAAGGGGATTAATTCCCATAGCGTGTGGTTGAATACTGAGTTATTTAGGAATGGTGACCAAGACCTTGAGTCATCTGTATGGGAATTCAAAGATGCATTTTCGCAACATCATGGTAAAAAGTGTTATAAAAATTGTGCTACCATTTTGCAAAGAGAATTCTTTGCACCAAACATTTCAAACACTGCAAAATGAATGCCAGGTTTCTCTTAATACTGTAGACAACCTTGAAACATTTGTAGCAGATATCAATAGCGGAAGATGGGATGTGATACTGCCACAAGTTGCATAGCTTAAACTTCCTAGAAAGAAACTAGAAGACTTGTATGAATAGATTGTATTAGAGATAATTTAACTTTGAGAATTAGATACTGCAACAGCTATTCTAAGGCCGACTCAAGAAATGAATTTCATGAAGCAGGAGTAACCTGAGTGCTATCTACGCTTGGAACACCTTCTAGTTTGCACATATTTTGATCTTCGTGAGGCTTATCACGAGTCCTCAAAAGAGAAGAGGCGGTCACAAATCGTTTCGATTAATGGCCTTGATTGGTCAATCTTTGAAGTGGCAACAACATCGAGGATTACCTCCTCTAGGTACATAGTTTGATCTCTTCAGGGGCACTGCAGTAGTAAAGGTAGATGAGGAAGAAATGTATCCGACAACACTGGCACATACAATTAAATTTGGGAAACAAAGCCACCCAGAATGTGCTCGTTTCTCTCCAGATGGTCAATACCTTGTCTCTTGCTCAGTTGATGGATTCATAGGGGTCTGGGTCTACATCAGTGGGAAGCTTAAAAAGGATCTTCAGTATCAAGCTGATGATTCCTTTATGATGCATGATGATGCTATCCTCTGTGTTGACTTCAGTCGAGATTCAGAGATACTGGCTTCTGGTTCACAGGATGGGAAAATTAAGGTATGGCATATACGAACAGGTCAGTGTTTAAGGCGTCCAGAGCGTGCACATTCTCAGGGCATTACAAGCCTTTCCTTCTCTCGTGATGGTAGTCGGCTTTTAAGCACATCATTTGACAATATTGCAAGAATACATGGGCTCAAATCTGGCAAAGCGTTAAAGGAATTTTGTGGTCATACATCTTACGTAAATGATGCAATATTCACAAGTGATGGGGGTCATGTTATTACTGCTTCTAGTGATTGTACTGTACAGGTTTAGGATGTGAAGACAACTGATTGTATTCAAATGTTTAAACCTCCACCTCCTCTCAAGGGAGGTGATGTATCAGTGAATTCTGTCCACCTTTTTTTTTAAAAGAACTCAGAGCACATTGTAGTCTGCAACAAGGCATCATCAATCTATATCATGACACTCCAAGGGCAGGTTGTCAAAATTTTCTCATCTGGCAAAAGAGGAGGAAATGCTAGAAAGGTCGAAATCATGCAGCAAGTGCAAGCAAGTCAGCAGGACAAGTGTATTCGAAAAAGGTATCTCAAGTGCAAAGTCAATTATCTTTGCATATGGAGAGAGCACGTGTTCTCTCTGGAAGGCTTACAGGTTCAGCAGGACATGTCCAGTTAAAGAAGGCAGCGCAGGTTGTGAGTCCATCTTCTTTGCGCCTCGAGGAAGATCCACCTGATGTTTCTCACAAAGTCATCAAACATGAAATGAAGAACTTTGTGTTTCTTATGCAATAAAAAAAAAATCCATCTCAAGCAAATTGTCCCAGATTCGAGGAAATGGAGTAAAAGAGGAAAATTAATTGAGAAAACTGAAGTGTCAGAGTTGTCAGGCACAAATCCAGCAGTGGTTGAGGAAAATATCAGATTTTAAGGATTAATATCAGCAGACAAAGATTGAAATAGCAGTAAAAGGGCAGATATTATGGAATTCCACCCTTAAAGGAAGCAGATCTTGACCAAAATTCACTAATTTTGGTTTTCAAAACAACTCTATTTGTCATAGTTCACGAGAGTTTTATTTAATTTTGTTTTATAGTTATGATATTGTTTTATGTTAGGATTTTATTATTAATTTTTATTCTATTTTTCATTTCCTATGTTGAGGAAATAAAAATAATTTTGTAATATTATAAATAGGATTAGTTTTGAAGATGTAAGGGTTCGATGTTTGCAACAGGAAGAAGCACTTGGATTGTGTAAAGTTTCATTCAATATCATAATAAAGCAGTTTTTGCCCTTTAGGCCTGGGATTCATCATGGTGCTTAAATGTTTAGTATGTTTTTTCTCCTGTAATTCATTTACACATTATGTTTTTCTCCTTTGTTTTAGCATTATCTAAGTGATATGTTAGGAATTCATCCATAAAGATGCTCCTTTCATGATGATTTTGTAGTTAGTTGTAATGGTTGTCTTAGCAGAATTCATCCATTGTCAGATGCTCTGTTGAGCAACCTTGTTATTCTCTTCCATCTAAAGTTGTTGCTTCAGATCCATCCTTTGTCTGATGCCTGCAGGGTAGCGGGCTTTCTCCCTCATACTTATCACATTTACAATCTTCACTTAGCTGAACATGGCACTTAATTTTCCTCGGGTTTGCTAGCAGAAACTGACATCGATTCCATAGTCCCATCACCCTTTCTCTTATTGTTTTCGACCGGAAACAAATCCAACCAGAAACCCTGAGCTACTATACCTAGCCTAAAATCTGCATTAAATTCAGTCATCTCAAGCCCTAGTTGCCAATATTCTAATTGAGATTGACAAGGAGAGAGCCCTCTCCCGACCTAGTAGGTCTAACTACCAGGTTAAGCGTGGTTTGATGTTACCCTAGACCTGCCTTCCTTCAGCTTGAGGTAGATTTAGGCACTAACAAGCCTCTCTAGTGCTCTTTCTTCCATCTCTGCAAGTCACTGCATGAGTGGGTGTTTCAACTCTCTTATCCTCTACATGTGGTTTCTCCACATCAGCATGAGGTTCTTCCTTTAGAGCTAAAAGATCCTCATTGTATGTAATTGAAGCTCCCCCTCAAGGGAAAATCTCATGGCCTTATCTTCATCAAGCTTCACATATCTATGAACCACTATCATCATGTTGTATGGCAAGTACACACGATAGTTGTGAGGTGTATCAGTGAACCCCACAAATATGCCTAACTCAGTTGTTAGCTCTAGCTTTTTATGTGCATCCTTCGTAACTTGACAGTAGACTAATGAACCAAAGATCTTAAAGTGTGCAAGATCTAGTTTCTTACCTAAAAAAGCTTATTCTGGTGTACTCATCCCGAGAATTCGATGAGGGCTTATGTTCCGCACATAAACAATGATGTTGCATGCTTCAGCCCACAAGTGTAATGGTAGGACTTGATCATGTAACATCGTCCATGCCACTCTCAAAATACTTTTGTTCTTCCTTTCAGACACCCCATTCTGCTATGGCTTATGAGGTGATATTAATTCATGTCAAATGCCTTTTGAAGCACGAAAGTTATTGAATTCAATCGAGACATATTCTCCACCATTATCACTTATAATAGTTTTAACTTTCCTGCTAGTATATTTCTTGAAAAGTGCTTTAAATTCACAAATTTTAGCGAACATCTTATTTTTCTTCTGTATGAATAAAATTTAGAACTTATGAGAAAAATAATTAACAAATATTACATAATTCTTGTGCTTGGATGTGGATGTTGTCGAGAATGGTCCACACACATCTAGGTGAACTCGATCAAGGATCGCTTGCGTTCGACTGTCTTTATCATGAAAGGAAGCTTTGGTATGCTTCCCCAAATGTACACCCTTTGCATGTGTCTCTCTACTCTAGTGTACCCTTAGGAAGTATTGTAGAAATTTGTTGCATGATCTTCAAAGCTCCATGGTGTAAGTGACCCAATCTTCTATGCCACAACTCACTGCTGTCTTGGCTCTGCACCTTCTCTACTTTAGTTGTCAAAGTAGCATAGTCTTCTACATCCAATTTATAGAGGTTATTCACTTGAACCCTGATCCACTTCACCTATCCTAAGGCTATGTGATGAAGGAAATCCTTTCTCCTACTAAATATCACATCGTAGCCATGGTCCTCCAACATGGCAACAAAAACCAAGTTCTTCTTCAAACAGAGAACATACATGCCATATTTTAATGTGACGGGAGAACCAAAATCCCTCTGAAAGGTAACGGTATCGATGTTGGTCATGCTATACCTCCTATCATCTCCCACCTAGATGTGCATATGGAAGTCCTTCTCCTCTAAGTCACTGAAGAACTCTTTGTTTCTGGTCATATGGAATGAGGCTCCATTATCTAGGTACCACAAACTACCCATCACCATTGTCACCATTTAAGCAATGAGGGTGAAATCTAGTTCGAATTGTGAAGCAAGAGCTTCACCTATCACTCCTCCTGAGGGTTTCTTACCATCCTTCTTGTGTGGACACTATGGCATAGTGTCCCAACTCGTGACAGTGAAAATTTTTAAATTTCCATATGTCCTTCTTCGTGGCACCCTAACTGGAATCTGATTTGGAATGGGATGACTTCCCTTCCCTTTCTTTGACTTTCCAGCTAAGGTACAATTCTCCTCATCATCATGCTTGGATGAGGATCCATATTTGATGTTTCACCGAATCTCTTCTTGTACCAATTCAGACCATAATCTCTCCTAGTCTGGTAGCTTCTCCCTCCCATTAATTGAGTCCTAGTAGTTGTGGTAGCTCTTGGGAAGTCCTAGAAGTGCTAGGCTCATCATATATTCTTCAGAAATGGTAACACCGACACTTCCAAGCTCATCCTGACATTGGGTGAACTTGGTCATGTACTTCGGTACTGAGTTTCCCTTCTCCATCTTGATCTTTCTGATCTTGTCCTTCAGTGCCAACTTCCTGTGGTCACCGTTGTTTTGAAACAGTTCTTTCAAGGTCTTCCACATTGAAAATGGATTTTCCTTACCATGGAGGTTCGAGACAATATGATTTCGAACTCCTTCTAGAATAATTATTCTCACCTTTTCCACACACTTTCTCAACTCTGCAAGATCTTTAGCATCAAATGTTGGAGGCTTCGAGATATCATGATATATGAATTCCTTTAGCCCGCTGTCTTCCAACACTGCCTCCATCCTGTCCTTCAAAGAAATATAGTTCGAACTACCCTCAAGGGCATATTCTAGTATCAATACATATAACAATATCCTGCTAGATTTGAAGTGTGATACTGCAAATTAGATTTTTTTTTTTTGTAGAAAAAACTCGTATTTTCCTCTTCTATGGTGATTTCAGCTCCAATACCATGTAGAAATTTCTACTAATCTAGTTTTGATAACATGTAGAAAATTCTACAAATATAGCTCTAATACCATGTAGATTTTTCTTGTAGATTCAAACTGTAGATTGTGATATGCTAAAACAATTGAATTGAATCTACTCTACTCATCAGTGAAAACAAAAATTGATCGATGAAATCACGAAGCAGAAAAAAGAAGTATTTCAATCACACATAACACAATAATTTTCTGGGCAAAACCACAACTAAAAACCCATGCTATCTTTATGTTTCATTAATCAGAAGATGTGAGGAGAATATACAATGCTTGTTCAACCCGAACAATCTCTGAACAAGTACAATCTATCTCACTGCTTCACAAACCATCTCAAGCCAATACTTAGCCAAATTTGTTGTTTGCCAAGCTCTTATTTCCTTACGCCATTTCATAGGGAATTAGCCCATATTTAATTGGGAAATTCCTCATCCATAGCTACGCAATCCATCCATAGACCTTCCTCTGATTGCATGCATTACTTGTTTAATTTAGATGATTTTAAACTGGTAGTACATTGTCCCTAAACTCTAATTTCAACTAGGTCTTTCTCAAAACTGACATGCATGAGTTATTTATGAGTGAATTATGTTGGCATTATGAGATAAGTGTTGACCTTGATGGCAAATCACACAGATGACAGATCATAGTGCAGCAGGTCAGCAGCAAGGATTTGATTATCAGACTACAAGAATGAAGAGAAAATATATATACGCAGGTTCATCATGACCGAGCCATGTATACACGCGGGTTAGTCGTTGAAAAGACGCGTATGCGTATACACGCACTTTCACGCAAGGAAAAGCGCGTACATGTCGGAGAACTTATGTTTGGTCCATGGTATTTAGTCCTTGGTATTTGGACCATGGTATCTCGTCAGAAGTGTTGAACCCAGGTATTGGGTCCCTAGTATTGGTTCTCAATGGTGTTGGACCATGGTATTGAGTAAGGCCTAAGACTATAAAAGGAGAGGAAGATCATTAGGCAAAGGGATTTAGAAAGTCTTGAATATCTGATAAAGCATGAGATCCAATATGCAAGTTATAGGTTGATGATGCATTACTTGATCTGAGCTAAGGAGGAATCTCATCGGTTGATGGAGAACAAGATCTAAGGATAGATCGGGATCAAATGGTTTGAAATGAACTATCTCTATATGGTTGATTATGTTATTCTAGCTCTACATACTGACGCATGTAATGTTCTGAACTAAGTGTAATTTAAGTTTGAAATAGCTGCAATTCATGATTGAATATTTATAGATCTGTACGGAGGTTGGCTTTGGTGAAATCGCGTATGTACGCAGGTTTGATTCATCATAGTAGCGTATACATTATGAAGTATGATGTTTGAAGTTGCAGTTGGGTCTGATTGTTATTGCAGAGTTTTGTTGTCTGCTCTGTGTTCTAGTGACTGTGTTGTTGATAAGGTTTTAGTGTTTCAGTGATTCAAAAATTGATGATGCTAGTATTGATTGTTTTGTGCCTCAATGATATTGATGGGTCCAGTATGAAAATTGGATGAAACGTGGCCTTCAGATTATAGTGTTGTGCTTCAGGAGTACCCAGTCTGAAAATGTATGAAATGTGGTCCTTGGAGGATGGAAGGAGATTGTAGGCCGGCGCCTACGTACTAGTACATCAGCTAGTACAAGAGCAAAGGGAGTGGTAGCTCCCTTCTAGTAGCAGCTGGAGAATGAGTAAAGGTTGGAGCATTTCTGTAGGTAGGCACCTACGTACTAGTAAATGGATCGGTTAGTACAAGAGCTAAGGGGGTTGTAGCTCCCTTCCAGGAGAGTGTGAAGAATGAGAGAAGGTTGTAGCCTTCTGCTGGTAGAAGCCTGCGTACTGGTATAAGACTGCACCAGTACAGAACTATTGTAAAATGAAGTTTCTTATTAAAATAAGATAGAGACGACTTGCAGCAGGTGGTTTTCACCCACATTGGGTTTCCACCTTATATCATGGTGTTCATGTGTGCTTCTTGTGTGTGATGATCTATTCTATTTTATTGCACCTGCTTACTGTACATATGGTTAATAAAGTTCTGATGCACTAACTAAAGATCAACATTTAATGGATTAACTGAATCATAAGTATTCTGGATATACGCTAGTTGCATTAGACATAGTTGCGTATACACGCGGGTTCCCTTAATTGAAGTAGCGTATATGTATCTAAGTATGGAGATGAAAAAGTTTTATTGATTTGATAATACTGATTCACCCCCCCCCCCTCTCAATATTATTTCCAACAATTGGTATTGGAGCAGGTCCTTTGGTAGAAGCTTGATCGCTTGAAGGAGATCCGTGGAACAATGGGAAAGAAGCTTAAGAAGAAAGCACCTAAGAAGAAGAAGACATCTCAGAAAGTCTATGATAGTGGGAGCATCGATTGGGGATTATGTGGAAGAAGCACTTCAGGTTCAGAATCACTTCAGAATGAATATGAACAAGATCTATTAGGTATGAATTTGTTATCCTCTGGTATCCATCCATGAAAGATGATGAAAGTGATAGCGAAGCAACTAAATTTTCTCTTATGGGTGAGCAAGAAAGATATCAAATAGAGGCAGTATTTAGAAGGCTTACAGACAAAATTAGAGAACAACAAGATCTATTGAACAAAAGGGAATGTGCTTTCAAAGAAGAAGTTACCAAACTAAAAGCTCAACTAGAGGAAGGAAACAAGGTAAGGAAGTTACTCAAGGACAAGGAAAATCAATGTCAAAAGTTACAGGATGAAGTGACATCATTAATAAATGAAGTAAATGAAAGAAGCACAACTATCAAGAAACTCAGAGATAGATCCAGTTACTATGAAAGGCTTGAAGCTACGATCCTCTCGCTAAAGGAAGATCTTGAAGAATCAAAGAAGCAGAATAAAGAACTACTCCAAGCTCTTGAAAAACAAGAAAATGTAGTTCTTGAACTAAGACATCAGTTGGAAGAAGAAAGAAAAGTTGAAGAAAACATGAAGAAGCAGCATCTTGAAAGGGAAGAGCAACTTCAGGTTGAGGTAAATATTCTAAATGATAAATTAGAAGAAAAGGATAAGCTCTTATGATTTCAAGATAGTATTAAGATCTTGGATGATATCCTTAGTAGTCAAAGGTCTCCTGCTATCAAAACTGGTCTTGTTTTTCATGAATCTATTAAAGGTGAATCTAGTTTAGGAAATAAGACAAGGAACTCTAATGAAAAATCTGAAATGCTCAACAAGGAGATGAAAGGTCGACCCCATCAACAACCAAGGAAAGAAATTCTTCAAAGAAATTTTTTTACTCCTCCAATGAATAATGTTGAATGTTATGTATGTCATAATCTTGGACATGTTGCAGCCAGATGCAGAAGAAGAATGGTTCAAGACCATCACACAGAAAGATCATCACGGTCCAGGTACTTTAAGGGATATTGTTTCTCTTGCAATATGTTTGGTCACAAAGTTGTTGATTGCTACAGAAGGAATATGAAATAGGTAAGATGTTATGCCTGTAACAAGCTTGGACATATAGCAAAGGAATGCAGGAACAAAGTACGGGCACCATACCAAAAGGAGAAAACATCATCACGCTTGAAGATATGGAAAAAGAAGGAAGTTCTGTCAGAAAGATGTGGCACCGCACAGACACAACACAACACAGACATCACAGACTCAGGGGGAGCTAAAAGTGTAAAACTTCAGTGTCCTAAATATCATACGCAAGTTTCATAAAGGGAAGTCGCGTATATACGCGAGTTAGACACTGCAAAGTCGCGTATATGTCAGTCTGAGGAAAAGCAATGGGGACAGGCTCAGAAAAAGGGTCTAATATGATTCAGTCCATTATTTGCTGATGATGTGTGGAAATGTCTTGATACTTGTAAGATGTTTAGAAGTGTTTTGATCCTAACTTGATGATGATGATGTCTTGATGCTTATTGCTGATCAGATATAACAGTAAACAGATGGCACAGGTTGAGGGGGAGCATATGCCTTTAATAATGCATTGTTGGCATTATGGTTAATAGTCCTTGGTGATGATGCTTATATGGCTAAAAGATATATCTTGCGATGATGTGGTTATGAGTTGTCCATGATAAAATCTCATATGATTCTTGGGGTTACATAGTTGATGTTCAGATCATACTTGTGGATTGATTCTTAGATGGTGCATATATGATTCTTACATGGTGATCTTCATGAGGATAAGGAGAATTACAAAGCTTCAATACACAACTTCAATACTTGATGATGAGTCACTCATATGCTGCTGTCGTCATATGCATAAAGATCATATAATACAGTTATGATGCAGGATTCCTATAGTTCTTGGTGCTCATGAGGATTGTTGAAGTTGATGATATAAAGAAGCCTTGACAAAAGATCTTGAGCTCAAGATACATAGCACTGGATACATGAATGATTACTCAAAGTTGCATTGTTGGAGACATGATGATGATGAGTTCTTACCTATATGTTGATAGGTTGATACTTACATATGTTGATTGATGCAGATATTCCCAAGTGATGATACATGGATGATCTTGTTGATAAGATGGCTATGGTGTTTTACACATATGATATAATGTGAATGATTTTATGATGATGAGTTGATATCTATATGCAGACATACCCTGTCATAGGACATTTATAGGTCGTTGATCGGGAAATGGTTGTACGCGAGTTTCATAAGGAGTATCTGCGAATATACGCTTATTTCTGTGGATACAGTCGCGTATATGTTAATTTGAAGGAAATCAGTGGGCCAAACTCAGAATGAGAAGAGTCTGATATGGGCCTGACAGAAACCATCTGGCACAGATGGAACAAGTACAGAGGGAGAACATGATTGTTGTTCTAGATGTTGGTGACAGATGATTATGGAGCAGATCATACATTGTGTATGATAGTTGCTAATGAATATCATGGTCTTATTTAGATGTTTGGTTGTTGGAATTTTGGCACAGGTGTGGCGCTACGGTACAGGTGTTGTCCTTGATGGCAACTCTCTTTGATGACAGATCTCAGTCCAGACTACAAGAATGAAGAGAAATTTCACATACACAGGTTCATTAAGCCCAAGTTGCGTATACACGCTGGTACGTTATATACTAAGTCGCGGATACGCAGGCTCGCTATATACGAAGTCGTGTATACACGCAGTTTCATGAACAGAAAAGGGCATACATGTCGAGAAGCTTCCCTTTGGTCCGTGGTAGTTAGTCCTCGGTACTTGAGCCTATGTTTTTTTACCAAGGTATCTCGACAGACGTGTTGATCCCTAGTTTTGAAGTTGATGGTATTGTGTTACTATGGTTTTTGACCGTGGTATTGTGAAGGGCCTAAGGCTATATAAGGAGAAGAAGATCATTAGGAAAGTGCACTGAAAAAGTCTTGAATATCTGATAAAGAAAGAGATCTAGTATGCAGGTTCTGGGTTGCTTGATCTAAGCTAAGGAGAGATCACACCGGTTGATGGAAGACTAGATCTAAGGATAGATCAGGATCAAATGGTTTGAAATGAACTATCGGTATATGGTTGATTACGCATATTTTTAGATCTGCATACTGACACAATGTTATGTTCTGAGTATGACTGATGTCTGGTACAGCTGCAAGTTATGAGAAATTATTTTTAGATCTGTACGCAGGTTGTCTTTGGTAAAAGCACGTGTATACGCGGGTTGGTTTCATTGAAGTAGCGTATATATTTTGAAGCTTAATTTTTGGGGTTGCAGTTGGGTCTGACTGTTATTGCAGAAGTTCTGTAGTCTTCTCTGTGTTCTGGTGACTGGGTGTTGACAGGGTTTCAGTGGTTCAGTGATTCAAAGATTGATGATGCTAGTATAATCTGTTATGAAAATTGATGAATTGTGATCTTCAGATTGTAATGTTGTGCTTCAGGAATATCCAGTCTGAAAATGTATGAAAAGTGGTTCCTGAAGGAAAGAAGATTGTAGGCCAGCACCTACGTACTAGTATCTTAGCTAGTACAAGAGCAAAGGGGGTTGGAGATCCCTTCCAGGAGAGTCTGGAAAACGAGAGAAGGTTGTAGCCTTCTGCAGGTTGTAGCCTGCGTACTGGTATAAGGCTGCACCAGTACAAAAGATTGTAAACTGAAGTTTCTTATTAAAGAAAGATAGAGATGACTTGCAGCAGGTGGTTTTCACCCACATTGGGTTTCCACCTTATATCATGGTGTTCATGTGTGTGGCTTTTGTGTGATGATCTATTCTGTTATACTGCACCTGTTTACCTTTAATATGGTTAATAATGTCCTGATGCATTTACTGAAGATAAACTAACTGAATCATAAGATTTCTGGTTATACGCTGGTTGCTTTAGACATAGTAGAGTGTACATGCTGGTTCACTTAACTGAAGTAGCGTATATGTTTCTGAGTATGAAATTGAAAAAGTTTTATTGATCTGATAATACTGATTCACCCCCCCCCCTCTCAGTATTATTTCCAACAATTGGTATCAGAGCAGGTCCTTTAGAGAAGCTTGATCGCTTGAAGGTAGATCGTTCATCATGAGCAACTACGAGAGAGAAGCATCAATCAGGCCACCGTTTTTTGATGGGACAAACTTCAATTATTGGAAGGTAAGAGTTACTGCCTATCTTCAATCTCTTGGTACAGAATTTTGGGACATCGTAGAGACAGGCTACACTTTTCCTTCAGCTACTCCTACAGATCCAGCCGAGAAAAAGAAATATGAAACAAATGCGAAAGCAGTCAGTACTCTATTAGGATGTATATCCCAATCGGAATTCATGAAGGTAATGCACTATAAATCCGCAAAAGAAATATGGGACAAAATTGTCACGAGCTATGAAGGAGACGAACAGGTAAAGCGTGCTAAACTTCAAACTCTCAGGATTAAGTATGAGACTCTCAGAATGTATAATGATGAAAGTGTGGCTAACTATTTCCTTAGGGTAGATGAGATTGTTAATTGCATGAAAAACTTGGGTGAGGAAATAAAAGAGACTATTGTGGTTGAAAAGGTTCTAAGATCATTGTCCCCCAAATTTGAATCTAAAGTGTCTGCAATAGAAGAAAAGGAAAATCTACGAATTCTTACTATGACTCAGCTTCACGGAATTCTAACTGCTTATGAAATGAGAAAAGGAGGTCCATCAGACCGAAGAGAAGCTGCTTTCAAGGCTTCAGGCAAAGAAGATTATTATGAAGCAAGTCACGTGCCAGAATATGAAGAAGAAGAATCAAATTTTTTCAGAAATCTTCAAAGGGGTTCTAGAAGGTTCAGAGGTAAGTTACCTTTTAAATGCTTTTCTTGTGGAAGAGTAGGTCATTATGCTGCCAAATGTCCCCACAAAGATAAGAATGACAAGCGAAAGGAACCTGTTAAATGGAACAAGAAACATAATGAAAAGAAGAAAAGCTATTACACTCATGAAGATAGTGATGGTCTTTCAAATAGTGACGAAGATGAACAGGGTAATAGATATAAACTTTTAATGGATTTTGAAGATGATGACTACATGGATGCTATAGATGTAGAAGGCTTCTGTGAAGAAATGAATAATATCAAAGTTTGCTTAGAAGAGAAAAGTGCTATTATTGATTCTCTACAATGTCAACTGGCGGAAAAGGAAAAACATCTTGAAAAATTGGAATGTGAGATTGTTTGTCTTAGAAAGGAGATTGAGAAAACAAAAGCGATTAATCTTAAATTTGTTAAAGGATCTGAAACCTTGGATGAGATTATCAATGTGCAGCGTTCTCCTCTGATCAAGACAGGTCTGGGATATAATGGAGAAACATCTCAAGCTTCTACCTCTAAAAGTTATCTCTATGCAGCAAGGAGGAGCGAGCAAAGACCAAATAAAAGTCATCAGGTGAATCAGGGACAGTTTACCTCAAGAACAAATAAAGACTATCAAGAAATTCGGGGACAAGCTGCCTTAAGGACAAACAGAAGCTACAATCAGCCACAGGTAAAATCTTCCCAATTTGCCCCAAGAATGGATGTCAATAGAAGCTACAATCGGTTGGATGATAGATCTGATTATCGCAGAAATTTCTTTAATGGCCAATGTTTTTCTTGCCATAACTTCGGTCACAAAGCAGCTCAATGTGTTGCCTACAAGACAATCATGACTAGAGAAGCTCAAAAGCAAAGAAGTATGACTGGAACCATGAAAAGGACTTATAACAACTTTTCGGTTCTTGAAAATGAAGTTGAATGCTCTATTTGTAATAACTTTGGTCATGAAGACTCTGAATGCAGGAGCAGGTTCTGGAAGACAACTCAGAAGGAACAAACCTCAAATGTCAAAACATGGAGAATAAAGGAACCGCAACTAGAAAGATGTGGGATAGCCTTTTATGCAGAAGGTCAAGAAAGTCTATGGTACATTGACAGCGGATGTTCGAAGCATATGACAGGGGACAAAGAAAAACTTGAATCATATACCACATTAGAAAAGGAAGAAAGTTTCTTTTGGAAACGATATCTCTGCAGCCATAAAAGGAAAAGGCGTTGCTCCGTTGAAAGAGAAGGTCAAAGCTGGAAATGTTTTGTATGTTGATGGATTGAAGCATAATCTTCTGAGTGTCAGTCAGATGTGCGATCAAGGAACAGAGGTAATATTTAGATCAAATGGATGTTGTGTTCGTGATCTTGATACAGGTGAAACAGTGATCAAAGGAAGAAGGACTCCAAATAATCTATACATATTTGAAGAAAGACAACAACAATGCTATTTGAGCAAGGATGATGAACACTGGTTATGGCATCGGAGGTTGGGGCATCTAAGCTTTCCACAAATAAGGAAAGCATGCAAATATCAGGCAGTTCGTGATCTTCCAGATATCAAAATTCCAGACAACACCATATGCAAATCATGTCAGTTTGGAAAGCAAACCAGAACTAATTTTCCTGAGAAGGAAGGATCAGCTAGCATGCCTCTTGAGCTAGTACATACAAATACATGTGGTCCATACAGAAAAAGAACACCTCGAGGAGGAGAATATTTGATATTATTCATTGACGATTTCTCCAGGTTTGTCTAGTTAGGACTTATGAAGCACAAGGATGAAGCATTCGAAAAATTCATATCCTTCAAAGCCTTGGCTGAAAATGAATCAGGACACAAAATTAAGTGCCTCAGATCTGATAGAGGTGGGGAGTTTACCTCGAATGAATTTTTTGATTTCTGTGAAGAACATGGGATAAGAAGAGAATTCTCTACAGCTAGAACTCCTCAGCAAAATGGAGTTGTGGAAAGAATGAACAGATTAGTCCAACAAATGGCTCGTGCTATGCTTGATGAATCAGGTACTCCAACAACTTTCTGGGGTGAAGCTGCACATGCTGCGGTTATTATTCTCAACAAAACAAATGTCCGAGTAAACAGCACTCAAACTCCTCATGAGCTCTAGTGTGGTAAGACTCCTTCGGTGAAGCACTTTGTTATAGACATTTTTGTGCCTTACATAATTGAGCATGAAATGTCCATAATCAAGGGATCCAAAGTCCCTAAACATGTTGTTCCTACCCCTAGAGGAACAAGGCCAGCTAACCACAGCAATTCACAGAAGTTCTCCACCTGAAAACACTCAAAAACAAGCCAATTCTGGATCATGTCAACTGCTCCACTGAGCATCTGCGCTGAATGTCAACTGCTCCACTGTCTACCTGCGTTGAATGTCAACTCCAACAAAGGCTACCTGCGCTGAGCGTAATTGGACAAGTGGCAGGCTCATTCCTCAATGTGTCAATGCCCAGGAAGCTTCCAAAATGACACTTGTATCAGGGAATTCGACTGGTGATGAGTAAGAGGTTCCAAATCTCCAAGTGGACTCAAGAACTGACAGAGGGAGAGGACACTAGTCAGATCTCAAGCTGACTCATCCTCTCTCCAAAATAACTATATATAGATCTCTCCTCCATGAGATCTGGGGGGCTGGAATTTGGTGATTGCAAAGAATTGTTGTTGGTTTGTGGCTGGAAACATTGGGTGCTTAATGCTTTGAAGGGAGCTGAAGAAGGAATTCCATTCTGCTGGGAAGGAGATGCTGGATTGGAGCCCTATGGGTTGTATCTCTTCCTGAACCCTGTTACTCATCAATAAAGCTATCTTGATTCTTTCCTATATGCTGGTGTATTTTGTATGATTGCATTAGTGTATTTGGTTTACTTCTAATCCTGAATCATTTATGAATATGTATATTTGCCTTTGTATTGTGTTCTTCTCTTGTCGCAAGTAGCTGTTCTCTTGTCACAGGTAGCTGTTCTCTTGTGATCTCGTGGGATTCAAGTAGTTGTTCTCTTGAGCAAGCGACGAGACAAGTAGCTGTGGACACACAAAGAGAAGAGGATCTAGATCGAGGGACAACCGGAAGACAACGGTAAGTTTGCCGATCTCCACTCTTTCACATTTCATAAAGGAAGAATTCATAATAGCTGTATTCGTTTGTTGCTAAGGCGTTGTCACACCTTAGGTGGATAGGATCGTCCTGCATAGGCATTTTTCCCCACAACACACTTCAAAATCTTTGGGAGCAAATGTTATATTAAGAATAATGATGAGCAACTTGGCAAACTTGAACCAAGAGCAGATGAAGGCATTCTTCTTGGTTATTCTCCACATAGCAAAGCATACATGTGCTACAATAAAAGGCTTGGCAGAATTGTTGACAACATTGATGTTGTGGTTGATGAGAAGGGATACATTCCTAGGCAAGTTCATCATGAAGACATCGAAGAAGATGAAGGCTACCCTCAAAGACAGAATGATGAAGAAGAACCTCAAGAAGAAGAAGAACCAGAGGAGCAGACAAGAATAGAAGAGAAGACTCCATCTAGATATGTTCAGAAGAATCATCCAGAATCTCAGATTGTGGGGCAGAAAGAAGCAGGAGTACAAACAAGAAGAACAATTGCAGAAGCTTCAAGCTATTTGGCATTACTCTCTTCCACTGATCCACAAAATGTGAAAGAGGCATGCAAAGATGAATGTTGGGTCAAAGCAATGGATGAAGAACTTGAGCAGATCAAAAAGAACAACACTTGGGAATTGGTTCCTAGACCAAAAGATAAGAACGTCATAGGGACAAAATGGGTCTTCAAAAATAAATTGAATGAAAATGGAGAAGTAATTAGAAACAAGACCAGACTTGTTTGTAAAGGGTATGCGCAGCAAGAAGGAATAGATTTTGAAGAGACCTTTGCTCCTGTTGCAAGACTTGAGGCCATCCGAATGTTCCTTGCTCTCTCAAGCTTTCAAAACTTCAAGGTATTTCAAATGGACGTGAAATAAGCCTTTCTGAATGGAGACTTAGAAGAAGAAGTATATATTGAGCAGCCAGATGGTTTCATTCTTGGGAATGATCCAAACCTTGTATGCAGATTGAAAAAGGCTATCTATGGTCTCAAACAAGCTCCAAGGGCTTGGTACTATCGTTTGGACAAATATCTTCACCAACAAGTTTTTTCAAAAGGATCAACAGATAGCAATCTCTATATGAAAGTTGAAAATAACAAATTGCTAATACTTGTTGTGTATGTAGATGATATTATCTTTGGCAGCAATGAAGAGGCTATGAGTCAAAACTTTGCCTTGGTTATGCAGAAAGAATTTGAAATGTCATTACTTGGAGAATTGACATACTTTCTTGGATTGCAAATCCAACAAAATGAAGGAGGTATTTTCTTGTCTCAAACCAAGTACCTCAAGCAGATCTTGAAGAAGTATGGCATGGAAGATTCAAAGCCAGTATGTACCCCCATGGTTACAGGATGCAGCCTCAGTACAAATGATGAATCAACAGCAGTTCATCAACCAACTTATAGATCCATGATTGGGAGTTTGCTTTATTTGATAGGTACCCGACCAGACATTATGCATGCAGTAGGAATTGTTGGAAGATTTCAAGCCAACCCAAAGGAAACTCATCTTCAGGCAGTCAAAATAATCTTCAAGTATCTTCAAGGGACTCAAAACTATGGCTTATGGTATCCTAGAGATACAGATCTCACTCTTCATGCTTACACAGATGCAGATTGGGCCGGAAGTGTGGATGACAGGAAAAGCACAAGTGGTGGTGCACTCTTCATGGGTTCCAGATTAGTATCTTGGTTCAGCAAGAAACAGAGTTCGATTGCTTTATCTACAGCTGAAGCAGAATATGTGGCTGCGGCATCTTGTTGCACACAACTTCTTTGGATGATGCAGACCTTGCAGGATTTTCAAATCACTTGCACTCCACCTGTCTCTATCTTATGTTATAATACCAGTGCAATCAACATTTCAAAGAATCAAGTCATGCATTCAAAGACCAAGCACATACCAATCAAGTATCACTTCCTCTGGGAACAAGTGCTTGAACAAAAGGTCAAGTTGGAGTATGTTTCTTCTAAAGAACAAGTTGCTAATATTCTCACAAAACCACTACCCAGGGAGACTTTTGAATATCTTAGACAAAAGCTGGGAGTAGTTGATGCTTCATCCTGCTGTTGAAGCTTGTCTATTCTAAAGAAAAGTTGGTGTACGCGTGTTGTATAAGGGATATCCGCGTACATACGCTGATTTATGCAGGTGAAGTCGCGTATATAGAGTTCTGAATAGCAAGGGCAGACTCTGGTTGGAGAAGGTCTGAGATGGGTATGCTAGAGTCCTTCAGGCACAGTTTCAGGGGGTACAGCAGGCACAGTTTCAGGGGGAGCAGCTTAAAGTCTAATAAAGCATTGTTGGCATTTAGATGTTTTTGGTTCTAGTTCACAACTGTTGTTGGTTTTAGGAGAAGGAGCACAGAAGGAAATCTTGGTTGCTGATCTAAAAGATGATTATCAGATGCTGCTGGTGACTTTCATAAGTCTTGGTCTAGATCTTTCGTCTCTATGTCATGTATCTCTTTTTGTGATATCTCTTTTATGATGTCAAGGTCATGTAACGGCCTATGTTGGTTTCCCCACTATGCCTGGGATGAATGATGTAATGTAATTGGTTGTTATATGTAGATTTCTGATGTATCCCCTCTTGGTTGGGAGTATGGATGTATGTATTGAGTCTTTTGGTGATAGGAAGGTCCTTTATGATGTATAAGTCTTGGTTCTTTTTTGAAGAACATCTTTTACAGATCTTGCCTGCAGTCAGGGGGAGCATGTTCAGCACAGCAGAGCAGAGATATCAGCATGTTCTCAGGGGGAGCACAGCCCTTTGCCCTTGATGACAAAGGGGGAGAATGATTCTAAGGATCTTGGGGTTGCCATCAAGTCCAAAGGGGGAGATTGTTGGCATTTTGGCACAAGTGTGGCACTATGGTACAGGTGTTGTCCTTGATGGCAACTCTCTTTGATGACAGATCTCAGTCCAGACTACAAGAATGAAGAGAAATTTCATATACGCAGGTTCAGTAAGCCCAAGTTGCGTATACACGCTGGTACACTATATACTAAGTCGCGGATATGCAGGCTTGCTATATACGAAGTCGCGTATACATGCAGTTTCATGAACAGAAAAGGGCGTACATGTCGAGAAGCTTCCCTTTGGTCTGTGGTAGTTAGTCCTCGGTACTTGAGCCTATGTTTTTGACCAAGGTATCTCGACAAACGTGTTGATCCCTAGTTTTGAAGTTGATGGTATTGTGTTACTATGGTTTTTTACTGTGGTATTGTGAAGGGCCTAAGGCTATATAAGGAGAAGAAGATCATTAGGAAAGTGCACTGAAAAAGTCTTGAATATCTGATAAAGAAAGAGATCTAGTATTCAGGTTCTGGGTTGCTTGATCTAAGCTAAGGAGAGATCACACCGGTTGATGGAAGACTAGATCTAAGGATAGATCAGGATCAAATGGTTTGAAATGAACTATCGGTATATGGTTGATTACGCATATTTTTAGATCTGCATACTGACGCAATGTTATGTTCTGAGTATGACTGATGTCTGGTACAGCTGCAAGTTATGAGAAATTATTTTTAGATCTGTACGCAGGTTGTCTTTGGTAAAAGAGCGTGTATACGCGGATTGGTTTCATTGAAGTAGCGTATATCTTTTGAAGCTTAATTTTTGGGGTTGCAGTTGGGTCTGACTGTTATTGCAAAAGTTCTGTAGTCTGCTCTGTGTTCTGGTGACTGGGTGTTGACAGGGTTTCAGTGGTTCAGTGATTCAAAGATTGATGATGCTAGTATGATCTGTTATGAAAATTGATGAATTGTGATCTTCGGATTGTAATGTTGTGCTTCAGGAATATCCAGTCTGAAAATGTATGAAAAGTGGTTCCTGAAGGAAAGAAGATTGTAGGCCAGCACCTACATACTAGTATCTTAGCTAGTACAAGAGCAAAGGGGGTTGGAGCTCCCTTCCAGGAGAGTCTGGAAAACGAGAGAAGGTTGTAGCCTTCTGCAGGTTGTAGCCTGCGTACTGGTATAAGGCTACACCAGTACAAAAGATTGTAAACTGAAGTTCCTTATTAAAGAAAGATAGAGACGACTTGCAGCAGGTGGTTTTCACCCACATTGGTTTTCCACCTTATATCATGGTGTTCATGTGTGTGGCTTTTGTGTGATGATTTGTTCTGTTATACTGCACCTGTTTACCTTTAATATGGTTAATAATGTCCTGATGCATTTACTGAAGATAAACTAACTGAATCATAAGATTTCTGGTTATACACTGGTTGCTTTAGACACAGTAGCGTGTACACGCTTGTTCACTTAACTGAAGTAGCGTATATGTTTCTGAGTATGAAACTGAAAAAGTTTTATTGATCTGATAATACTGATTCACCCCCCCCCCCTCTCAGTATTATTTCCAACATTGGTCTCATGTAAAGGTCATGATGTAATAGTGTGTCTCTATCTATTGTAGTCATTTGATGAAATCTCTTCTGATCATATAATGTAATCTGTACCCCCTCTATGCATAAGGAAGGATGTTGAAATATTTTAGTCATGTATTTCTTTTATTATCAAGGTCATGTAACGGCCTATGTTGGTTTCCCCACTATGCCTGGGATGGATGATGTAATGTTCTTGTTTTATCATGTGTAATCTTTTGATGTATCCCCACTTGGTTGAGTGGATGAATCAATATTGGTATATCCCCACTAGGATGGGAGATGAATGTATGTATGAGTCTTTGGTGATAGGAAGGTCATTTATGATAGAGTCATGTTCTTTCCTGTAGAACATCTTTTTGCAGACCTTGCTTACAGTTAGGGGGAGCATGAACAACACACTTCAGTAGAGCAGAGACTTCAGCATGTACTCAAAGGGAGCATGGACAGATTAGTACACCTTGGCATATACAAAGGGGGAGCTCATTCAGAAATTTCAGCAGGTACTTAGGGGGAGTATGGTCAATGGGATGTTTATCAAGGAAAGTGAATATCTTGGTCCGCCCTTTGCCCTTGATGTCAAAGGGGGAGAGTGATTTGGTGTTGTTGCCATCAAGTCCAAAGGGGGAGATTGTTGGCATTATGATGCATGTGTTGTACTTGATGGCAACCCACTCATAGAAGAACATCTCACTTATTTATAACTAGATGAATCTTCAGAAGAGATATCAGATGTGACTGAATGCATGGGATGCAGGACAGCTCAAAGGAATCAGATGATAGTTCTAAGTGTGACAAGTTAGCTTTGCCATCAAGTCCAAAGGGGGAGATTGTTGGCATTATGAGACAAGTGTTGTCCTTTATGGCAAATCACACAAATGACAGATCATAGTGCAGCAAGTCAGTAGCAAGGATTTGATGATCAGACTACAAGAATGAAGAGAAAATATATATACGTAGGTTCATCGTGACCGAGCCGCGTATACACGCGGGTTAGTCATTGAAAAGACGCGTATGCGTATACACGCACTTTCACGCAAGGAAAAGCGCGTACATGTCAGAGAAATTATGTTTGGTCCATGGTATTTAGTCCTTGGTATTTGAACATATGGTTTTGGACCATGGTATCTCATCAGAAGTGTTGAACCCAGGTATTGGGTCCCTAGTATTGGTTCTCAATGGTTTTGGACCATGGTATTGAGTAAGGCCTAAGACTATAAAAGGAGAGGAAGATCATTAGGCAAAGGGATTCAGAAAGTCTTGAATATCTGATAAAGCATGAGATCCAATATGTAGGTTATGGGTTGATGATGCATTGCTTGATCTGAGCTAAGGAGGAATCTCATCGGTTGATGGAGAACAAGATCTAAGGATAGATCGGGATCAAATGGTTTGAAATGAACTATCTCTATATGGTTGATTATGTTATTCTAGATCTACATACTGACGCATGTAATGTTCTGAACTGAGTATAATTTAAGTTCGAAATAGTTGCAAGTCATGATTGAATATTTATAGATCTGTACATGGGTTGGCTTTGGTGAAAGCGCATATGTACGCGGGTTTGATTCATTGTAGTAGCGTATACATTATGAAGTATGATGTTTGAAGTTGCAGTTGGGTCTGATTGTTATTGCAGAGTTTTGTTGTCTGCTCTGTGTTCTGGTGACTGTGTTGTTGACAGGGTTTCAGTGTTTCAGTGATTTAGAAATTGATGATGATAGTGTTGATTTTTTTGTGCTTCAATGATATTGATGGGTCCAGTATGAAAATTGTATGAAACGTGGCCTTCAGATTATAGTGTTGTGCTTCAGGAGTATCCAGTCTGAAAATGTATGAAATGTGGTCCCTGGAGGATGGAAGGAGATTGTAGGCCGGCACCTACGTACTAGTACATCAGCTAGTACAAGAGCAAAGGGAGTGGTAGCTCCCTTCTAGTAGCAGCTGGAGAACGAGTAAAGATTGGAGAATTTCTGTAGGTAGGCACCTACGTACTAGTAAATGGATCAACTAGTACAAGAGATAAGGGGGTTGTAGCTCCCTTCCAGGAGAGTGTGAAGAACGAGAGAAGGTTGTAGCCTTCTGCATGTAGAAGCCTGCGTACTAGTATAAGACTGCACTAGTACAGAACTATTGTAAAATGAAGTTTCTTATTAAAAGAAGATAGAGACAACTTGCAGCAGGTGGTTTTCACCCACATTGGGTTTCAACCTTATATCATGGTGTTCATGTGTGCTTCTTGTGTGTGATGATCTGTTCTGTTTTACTGCACCTGCTTAATTTACATATGGCTAATAAAGTTCTGATGCACTAACTAAAGATCAACAATGTAATGGATTAACTGAATCATAAGTATTCTGGATATACGCTAGTTGCATTAGACACAGTTGCGTATACACGCCAATTCCCTTAATTGAAGTAGCGTATATGTATCTAAGTATGGAGATGAAAAGTTTTATTGATTTGATAATACTAATTCATCCCCCCCTCTCAGTATTATTTCCAACAAATTATCAGTTACTTGATTGATCATTGTATGTGAATTAAATCCAAATTAATTCACTTGACCTCTCACTAGTTCCTCCATTAGTTAGAACTTGTTTAACTAAATTTAACTCGGTTAAACTGAATTAAATAATTACAACTCAATAATAACTCAACCTGGGCCCCAAAAATGTAGGGATCACTCTACATGAATCTAGATAGAATCCTAACTTGAATTTACTGAGCCAACTAATTCAACTTAACTTAGTTAACTGTTACAAGTTGCTATGAGAATTAGAATTACAATTTAATTCCTAATGTAATTCTAGGACAAATAAAATTAGGATTTTTCTTGTTGCATTTTTTCAACACAATTTCAGTTAGAGTTAATCTTGGCCTCACAGATTTGATAAATGAAATTAGCATCAAATTTTATAATTATGTTTTAACAACTACTTTAAGGTTTATATTCATGCATCTTTGTGGTTGTCTAACAAAACAAGCATTATCTTGAATGTGTGTGTGTGAGTGTGTGTGTGATATGTTCAAGTACTAAGGTGACTGCCTCACATGTCATGATAATTCCAAACAAATGCATTAGTATGTTTTTGTAACATCTGAATTGCTTGTTCTTTTTTAGATTGTCTAGTTTAGAGTTTTAAATATTTTCCTGGACAAATTTTAAGAAGGGTAGTGTATGATTATGTTATGTTTGTAGCTATTATAGAGATGGGTAGGGACGACAAATTATTTAAATCATAAACTTCTTGAATGTTCAAACCAAATATATGTTTAAATGAATAAAAATGTAAATTAGAATGAAGAAAATATGAATTGGCAAGGAAATTATGAATCTAATTCTCCTTAGTGTTTTCTTTGAACTGCATAACTTTTTCTATTATATAGATTAGTTGGATGTCTTCTCCATTGTTATTAATATCTTCTAACTCTGTAAAATATTTTGTAGTAGGATATAGAGCTACATCTTTAACCGAGTCCAATTGTGATATAGTAAAGCTTTCATAATGAACAATAAGAAATGCATTAGTGGTAGCTAGCCACGACCTTCCTAATATTAAGGGTTGTCCCCCTGAATATTTAGGTTGTAGAATGATAAATTCAACTTGGTATTCCTAGGAATATAAGGAGAAAATCATATCATCCAATACATCTTCCAGCTTAATTTTTTATTGGTATATTAATTCAAGGGTTGTAGGGGTCTATGTTGGCTACTTGCAAATATGTTATGGTTTTTTTACTCGTTATATTGATTGTTTCTCCTAATTCAATTAAAGTGTCAGGTTCTAGAACACCATTGATATGAATTGAAACATACAGGTTTCCAGGATTGACATATTTATCTTTGTAAGTTTGTCCTGTCATCAAAGATGTTGATTTTCTAATAATTTGAATGGATTTTGGTTCAATATTCTTCTTTCCATGTCCTTTTGAGGTAAAGTTCCCTAACTATTTTTTCATAAGTAGGGATATCTTTAATACCTTGGGGAAAAGGAAATTTGATATAAAGATTTATTAATTCTGTAAGTAGATCAAATTTTGAACATGCAATGGTTTTTTCCAACTTCAACTTCCTTGAATAGGGAGGAAGCTTGTACTATTGGGGTGGCTCTTCATTTGAAAAAGTTTTCTTTATTATGAGATCATTGTTTGGTTGCTCAAGAGCTCCCTCCTCTAGTTCTTCTTTAATTACCACAAAGGAAATATTTATTTATTTATTTTTATTTAGCACCATTGATCTTAATCTAACATCTTATAGTCCTACTAGAGCGAGAAAATATATGATAAAGGGTTGTAACTCAACATTGGTAATAAGTTAGATTACCTTATTTTTAGAGTTAGGAATTGGCTAGGAAGATAATTTTGTAGGATTTGGAGGTTGGGTTGGTGGAGGTTGCAATTGTTGAGGTTGTGCAACTAGTTGTCGAAACAATGGTTGTTGATATGGTTATGCATAGTACTTTGGTTAGACCTATTGTCGATATTTTTTTTATTGAATTGGGTAAGAATAAGCAGAAGTGTTCCCATAGCTAGGTCCTCACAATCCTTGTTTCCAAGAATGAATTGGGGCTTGCAACTGAGGACATGCTTGCCAAGGTGTAGTATAATTCCAAACTTCATATGTATGCTATTGACTAGAGTATTATGGAGAAATTGAGATGTGGGATCATAAAATGCATCTGGTGGTCAAGGCTTCCTAGTATCTTGGGTGCAAGTATACAAAGTTGTGTTTTTAATTCATCCCCTTTGTAAATTCCCTTAAGTCCAGGAAAAGATGGACAATGATTTGTTGAGTAATATCCTATAGAAATGACATAAACTTTGATGTTATTCAGAGGGAATTATTTTAAAGGATGTTTATTTATACATTTAGGAAAAAATGGAAAGATATACATTATCCTCTTCTTGCTTATATTTTAACTGTAAATTATATGAATGTAGGTTGACAATATCAAGAATTTCAATTTTGAAATCCCATTTCAGTCCTAGTTACTCCACTTGTTCCAATTTTGGTAACTTTAGAAAGAATGTATTTAGTCCCTTTCCCTTATCAAGCTTGACTTAAAGAATACCTCCTTCATAAATCACTAATATGATCAAAGGTTATTTGAGAAACATCTCTAGCTCCCATTAATTTAAGAATTTTGATAGAATTATGCAAAACTCCTCTAAAAAAGATAGTCATTTTGATATCTTGATTTAGTCTATTTCATTTAGAATAGTGGAGATTATATAAAAAAAGTTTTAGATAATCCTATAAGATCTCTTAATATTTTTGAGTCATCTTGAAATTTATTCTCTCAAGTTTATAGCTTTGCAATACTCTTGGTAACCTTTAAGGAAGGAATTTTTCATTTTTTTACAAGTTTGAATTGTGTTTCATCCTAGTCCCATAAACAAATTCAAGGCTACGTCCTTGAGGTTAAAGGGAAAATTTTGATGTTTTTTTGCACCGTTTTAGTAATTGTAGCCATGATTCAGAATGTCATAAAGAAAGGAATTAGGATCTTTGTTTGCCATGCCATTATAATGACATAACACTGACATGGATGTGTTCTTCATTTATATCATTGCGGTGGGATCCATAATTAAACAACGACAACAAAAACCCATCTCTTACTCCTCACCTTCCATGTTATATTACACCTCACCTTCATCTTTTTTCATACTTATGTCTCCCAAAAAGATAAAATTGTATTGTTGATAAGGAGATTGAGGTTCCAAGGTTGGACTGATCTCCCCTTATAGCTTATATAACTTATTTTTTGCTCTGTAGGATATAATGGATGGGATCTAGGCTTCAATATTTTCTTCTCTATATATTTTTACCTTTTTGAGTTATTTGTTATAGACCTTGAAGTTGTCTTTATCACTAGAGTTTGGTCTTCCCTTCCCCGTGTAGAATTTCTTTCCTGAAAGTTAGTATTTATAGGGGTATTATTTGATATGATGGGGGTTGTTTTACCTATTACTTTCCTATGATTTTTCCCTTTATTGTCTCTTTCCCTATTCATACATTTTTGACATATGCGTATGTTTACTAAGATAGGTTCTACGTAGAGCCTTGCTACCTCAGCATTTCTAGAATACCAACACTAGAAAAAGAATCTTACTTGCAAAAAATATAAAAATCATTAAGGCTCTTATTTAAATTATCTATCTAAAAATGCTTACATTAAATAAATAACAAGGCCAAAATTGGATCACTAATTGAATAACAAGATCACTAGTTAGGATTCAGTTGCCACGCTTTTTTCATCGTTGATCACTTCCAATTCATTTTTTGTTAGTCTTTGCACTTGATCTCGTAACTTTGATATATCATGTTACATTTATTCCTCTTCTTCATTCGTCGTATTAGAGATTTCTGGTTGCTTACTGGGGTGTATCCAATTTTTTGTTGCGAGGCATATTGGCCGAAATTTAGCTTACCAGGATTATCAGGACCACTTTACTAGGATTGTCTAAACACGCTTACATTTAATAAATAACAAGACCAAAATTATAATTAAATAAATAACAAGACCAAAATTATCATTTCCTCTTTCTCTGGGGTTGTTTCTTGGTGTATATCTTCTTCTTTTGATATTTCTTGTTTATTTTCTTCCTCCTCTTCACAATCTATGTAAAATAATTTCTACTTGGCACACATATGACATTTAGTGTATTTCCTATCACAACTATATCAAAGATTTTTTTCTCTTTTTTCCTCTAATTTTTGTTGTGTCAACCTTGTAGATTGTGGAAGATTGGGAGCAAAAACACTTCTATATTTATAGTTGTGAGTGGTAGACTTCCTTGTTGCCATAATTTTGCTTTCAACTTTTCTTGCCATCTTAAATGCCTTCTCCAAGGAATCAGGTTCCCAAAGGAGAACCTCATGTTGGATGTTATCCTTAATAAACTCCCTATGAAGACATCAATCTTTTGCTCCTATGGGATATCAATTACCCTAATATTAAATTTTTGGAAGTCCTCAAGGTGCTCTGCCATTGAAACCTTTTGTTTAATATTTATCAATTGGCTAAAGAAGATGTTTCTCTTTGTATCCTCATAATGTGCTATCATTTCCTCCATAAAAATTGACCAAGTGACAAGTGGTTTATGAAAACAAAGTCATTAATTGTTATGCAACCATCTCACAAATAGATAGATCAATGACTTTAAAATTATCCTCTTCGAGGTAAAAACTTCCTTTACATTATATAAATGAACAGTTATTGGATGATTCAAATTAAAAAACCTCCTTTCTATATATAGGAGTATAAGGGGTCACAATATAATTAGAGTTGACATAACAATAATAATGTAGGGGCACAACAGTAACAATAGTGGGCTTCTATGGGGCACAATAATAACAATATGGGGACTACATGGGCACGACAATAACAATAAGGGGCCTACACTGACAATTACAATGAGGGAATACACTAGTATTATAGGGACCTAACATGCCCCTCTCCTTCAAAAAAGTGTTGTCCTCAATGCTTGAGTAGTTTTGGATGCTTCTGTATAAAATTCTCATCCTCCCATGTGGAAATTTCAGCAAGTAAGTTCTTCCACTTGATGAGATACTTTGAAATTGATCCATAGTTTTTGAATTCTTGTTTCCATGACTGCTTCAGGTTCCAATATGATATTTCCTTCCTCGTCAATTTCTGGAAATATTGTTTGAACTAGGATCTTGTCACCTATAACCTTCTTTAAGCATGAAACATGGAAAACTAGGTGCACTCGGGCAGATGCAGGAAGCTCAAATTTGTATGCCATGGTACAAATTTATTACAACACCTTGTAAGAACCATAATACTTTGGTGATAATTTATTATCCTTCTTTTCTTGTTTGAGGGACATTTGTTTGTATGGTTGTATCCATAAAAATACCTAGTTTCCTACATTAAAATTTCTTTCCCTTCGATGTTGATTTGCCTATTGTTTGATTCTATTATGTTCCAAAGTGAGCCTATCATTCAAGAGTTGGAGAACTTTTTGTTGACGCTCGATGTGATATTCCACGGCTTGAACCTTAGAATTTTCTCTTAAAGATGATGTGATGGATGGTGGATGATATCCATAAAGTTCCATAAATGGGGTCAGTTTTGTTGCAGTATGGAAGGAAGTGTTATACCACCATTTAGCTAGAGGTAACCACTTGACCCATTGTGTTTGTTTATCATATACAAAGAATCAAAGATATCCTTCCAAACATTTGTTCAATATCTTAACTTTCCCATCAAATTGAGGATGGTAAGATGAGTTGTGAGCTAATTGAGTACCTAGAAAAGAAAATAGTTCCTTCCAAAACTTTCTAGTGAAAATGGAATCTATGTTGCTTAAAATAATCTTTGGGTTTCCATTTAGCTTTTGAATTGTTTCCATAAATTCAATATAAAACGTATTGACTTTAAATGGATGAGATAATGCACAAAGTGTGCATACTTGTAAAGTCTATCAATTACCACCATGATGATACTCTTTCCTTCGGACTTGGATAAACCTGTGATAAAATCCCTTGAAACCTCCTCCCAACGTTGAATTGGAATGGATAAAGGTTGTGACAGACCTAGGGTCTTAATTGTATCAACTTTATTTTGTTGGCAAACCAAAAATTCCACCACAAAATTTTGAATATCAGATTTAGGCCATCGCAAAAAAATTCTTTCTTAACCCTATGGTAAGTTTTTAAAAATCCCGAGTGCCCTCCTAAGGGAGAGGTGTGAATTTCCAGAATAATATTTTATTTAAGTTGGGAACTTTTACAAAGGTATCAACGATCTTTGTACCATAATGAATCATTTTTCTAGCTAAATGTATCAAATGTATTGGGATCTTGCTGCAACTTTTGAATGCATTCCCAAACTTCTTCATAATTCTTTCATTCATCCCTTCCTTTGGTTATCCAATTTGGTTGAATAATAGAAATGACATATAGCAATGTTTCCACATCCCCATCCTTTCTTGAGAGTGCATTTGTAACAACATTTTTCTTCCCCTTTTTGTAGACAATTTCAAAGTTACAATCCAACATTTCTGTGACCCATTTTTGTTGCTCTTCTGAAGATAATCTTTGTTTTAAAAGGTACTTAAGACTATCGTGATCCATTTTTATCTTGAAGTGTATTCTCATTGGGTAAGGTCGAAATTTATTAAGTGCATGTAGTATTTCCATCATTTCCTTCTCATAAATAGCTTTGTGTAAATAATTTCCTTTAAATAAATGAATTTCAAAAGAAATGGATATTACCTCTTGCATTAAAACAACACCAATTCCATTTCTTGAGGCATCACATTCCACAATAAAGGTTTTTGTGAAGTTTGGCATAGCTAAGACAGGTGCTTGGCACATTGCCTCTTTAATATGTTCAAAGGACTTCGTGGCTTCTGGAGTCCAAGAAAATGCATCTTTCTTCAATAATGTTGTTAGAGGTGCTTCTATTCTCCCATAATTCTTAACAAACTTGCGATAATACCTATCAACCCGAGAAATCCTCACAGATGCTTTATGGATGTGGGGATTTTTCATTCCTTAATGGGTTTAATTTTGTTAGGGTCTACCTTAACACCCTCATGAGATACAATATGACCTAGATATTCCACCTCCTATACTCCAAAGAAACATTTATAGGTTTTTCAAATAATTATTTTTTGTTGGGTTGTGTTATATTATTTCCACGACTAGCCGACGTAGTTAACCTGGGGGTTAGAAGGGGGGTAGAGCCCCCCCTTCGTTGCGCCGATTGCGTAGCGGGGGGATCATAGGGGGTTTGATGGGTGTAGGTAACCCAACTTTATGGGGTCCAGAGTAGTGCCCTGGAAAATTTTGGTTTTGGACCCTATGTTAGGTTGGGCGGACCTACATATGGTTTTGTGCATGATTTTCGCACATGGTTTTTGACGCGATGATTTTTGGTCCATGGTTTTGGATGTGATGGTATTTTAGTCCATGGTATTGGATGCTTTCGAATGTATAAATATGTATTGTAACATTGAAAAGAATATAATGAAAAATCAAGTTGGTAGTCTCAGTTTTGGGATCCAAGGGAAAATCTTTGTGTATATGTGTTTTATGTGTTATGCTCTCGCATTGTTCATTTTTTGTGTTTTAGAATTTGTATGCAGGTAATTTTTGTACAGGGTTAAAACCTACATTTGGTATCAGAGTTGTTTTGGCTTCAAGGGGACACCTTTGTTGCTAAGGGGTTTTGCTCGGGCCTGTGGTAGACCTTGTTCAGTGGGAGATCTCCGAGATTGATTCTGGTAGTGAAAGAAGATGGCGATCAGTGGAAAGATAGAGATCGATAAATTTAATGGTTAGAGTTTTGAGTTGTGGAAACTCAAGATGGAGGATCTATTGGTGGATAAAGATTAGTGGATCGCAGTAGATCCAGGTACTAAACCAATGGGAGTGTCTGATGAAGAATGGAAGAAATGGGATCGGAAGGCAAAGAGCACAATACAATTGCGTGTCTCAGATTCAGTATTGCTGAATGTATCAGGGGAAGCTATGACGAAGGCTTTGTGGGACAAGCTAGAGACTTTGTACCAATCTAAGTCTCTGGTGAATAAACTGTTCTTGCAGAAAAAGTTGTATAACCTGAGGATGAAAGATGAAGATGTAGAAATTTCTTTATAGATCATCTAGCTCTGATACCATGAAGAAATTCTAACTATAGATTAACCTGATTATGCAATGTACTAAAGCAAAATACTTAATCTACTTCTACAATCAAACTTGCAGAAGCTTAATTGGTTTGAGCAAGATCAAGCAAAACACATATAACAGAGAAGAAGAATCAATACACATGAAACACAGAAAATACTCAGGGGAAAGCCTCAACTAAAAATTCCCACTATCTGTATTATCATACAAGGCAGAAATACATAAGAATTATACAAAGCCTTAGCTCTCACGGCTAGCCAGCTCTCATTACAATCCTCCTGGATGCTCACAGGAAAACAAGGCTTCTCACAAACCTTCTCCTCAGCCCTCCAAGCCTCCTATTTCCTTGCGCAGTTTCTCTAGGTGATCCTACTGTTACCAATTTTAACACTGATCACTCACACTGATCTCACACCCTGTAAAACTATGCAATACTCAAGGAACCTTATTCCTTCTGCATGGATGAGTTTCCTTTATAGGAAAATTCCTCCAACTGATAGTACAATGTCCCTGTCTTTAATCTCAACTGGGTCTTTGTCTGAATAGACATGCATGAGTTATTTATGAGATAATCTTTAGTTATCTGGAGTACACTAGTTGCATGCATGCATGCATTAACTGACTGAACTCACAATTAGTTCCTCAAATTGTTTGGAACTAATTTAACTGGACTTAACTCAGTTAACTGATCTAACTAATTACAACTCAAATACAACTCATCCTTATCTCCTTAATTAAGGGATAAACTTCTTAACTTATGGGATAATTGTTGCATGCCTTCACAAAGACTTCTAGCTTGAATTACTCCAACTAATTAATCCATAATGAATTAATTAATTATTTTCCAAGAAACTGGTGAGACTAAATTCTAATTTTACTTCTCAATTTTAATTCAAGCACAAACTAAAATTGGAATATTCTGAATGCTATTTTTTGCATTTCTTGTTGCTATTTTCAACACTCCCTCTCAACAAGAAAGGAATTCAAATCGATCTTGATCCTGAACCTTTGGAATGTTCTGCATGCAACATTTCTCCCTAGTGTTGTTGCACCAGCAACTCCAGAAACAAAAAAAACATCCAACCTAAGTCAGTATGATGCATCTGTCATCAAAGTCTCTGACTATTATTGGCTCTATCCACTGAAAAATTTTGGGCTTTTGCTGACTCTGCCTTTCTGCACTATTTTCAGTCCTTCTCTGTGCTCTTCAGTATCTAACTACTCTAGCCTCTGTCACTTTGATCTTTGACTGCATCAATCCCATTGATTCGTCTCGCTACATCCGTGCTGTTGCTGGTCCTTTCTCCCAGCACTACATCACGTTGCACGTCCTCTCATCATGTTGCATCGTGCTACCCACTACTGCACTGCAACTCAGTTACTGAGAAGTAAGTAACTGATCTCCCAATTGACCTCCTTGTTGGGCTCGAAACACCCTCTGATGTTGAAGCTCCCTTTGCTGCTCCATCCGCATCTATCTCTACCCACTTAGCCAGTCCTGCTACTCCTCGTTGGGGCTCTCGTAGCAAGGTCTCATCAAAGAGGTTGGGTACCTCAAGGATCCTGCCCCTATTTTGGCCTTCTTGGGACTATCACTTCACATCGCCCCACCTCCCACCTGGAGGAATGGTTGCATGTGATCCCTCTACCCACTTGGCTCAAAATTTCCCCCTACTAGAGATCTCTGCATGAGTGCATGCCTCCACTCTTCTCCTCTTAGCTTCTCCAGTTGTGGCTACTCCATAACTTCATGAATCTGATTCACCAATTGTGGCTCCTCCACAATTGTGTGAGACTTCTTTTGGCACTGCATGTTGAGAGGTAATGTACTCTCCCTCTCAACCACCAAGTCTCCAAAATTTTCCTTGCTCCTCAAGGCTTTTCATGCATCTTGAACGTCAAGAGCATATAGGTTCTTGACTCATGAAGTGATATGCTTCACTTGTCTCATGGTGATGTGTCTAAGGAAAACCTTTCCCTTACTGAAGACTACATCATAGCCTTTGTCCTCCAACATCAAGATCGATACCAAGTTCTTTTTCAGTCCTGGCACATACTTCACATCTGTCAAAGTAATGTGAGCTCCATGCTCCCTCTGAAAATAAATCATGCCCACTCCTGAAACATTATACCTTTCATCATTACCCATCTCTATGTGCATCTGGAGGTCTTTCTCCTCTAAGGTAATAAACAAACTCTTATCGCCGGTCATGTGGAATGAGGCTCCACTGTCAAGAAACCAACCAAAACCCATCTGGTGGGCCCCAGTGTTGCAGCAATAATTTTGCAACTCCTGGGACTCCCTTCTTTACTTTTATCAACCCGGTAGTTCGTAACAAACTTGGAAGCGACGGTGCTATATGCACAAGTACTAGCTCCTGCCGCGATTGTCACTTGATCAACTAGCACAAGTTTGCTAGGAGCTTAAGCCAAATTCTATGAGCTCTTAGAAGAAGCTTTTAACTGATGGATGAAAGTTAACTCAAAGGAGGCTAATCTACTTGCAGAAAGAAACTAAAAGCTGAAAGGAAATGCAAACCCTAGAAAACCCTAGTTTTACCAACTAACCCTACTGATGCAAGAAAAAGGATGAAAGCTACAGAAAGGGATGCCATTGATTCTAGAAAGGTAAAATGCATGTGACTAAGCTACTTCTGAAGTGAAATATGGAAAAAACATCTTTTTGCATTTTTGAGTAATTTTGCAAAATTATTATTCATGTGCTTTACTATTTTTTACTGTGCAGAGGCGAAAGGAAATGGAGTAGGTGCTTGCATGAGGTTTGGAAGGTGAGAAGAGGGCCTAAGGGGTCCCTAGCACCCTTCTAGAGAGTTTCACAGTGATCAGATCTCAAGAAACCGCTTTCGTGAGCTTCTACAGGAAGTCTGCTGGGGTTCTACAGGATGTACTGTAGCTTCTACAGGATGTTCCGAAAGGGAATTTTGAAGGGTTGATGGTGGAAGAAAGTTGAAGAAGTGGATATGGAGGTTGGATGAGGCTGTGAAGAGGTCTAGGACCTGTTGCATGAGGTTGAGGAGCGATTAAGGCAATTGGGTTTATTCGAAGATAGGAGAAGTAATGTTGCACAAGACTGTAGGGCTTAGGGCAAAGTGAGAAAATGTGGTGGATGAAAGGCAAGAATCTAAGTTAGAGGACAGAGAAGGTTGTATTGATGGAGTAAGGGTAGAAAAAGAGGTATCACAGGTGTTCTGCACGTTATTTTCCAAAAATAATCAACAAAGACTAAGAAAACCAAAGATCTAGCTATTTTGACCTAATTTGACCTAGAAACCATAAGCATGATGAACATAAGTTTATTGGCAGAAAATCATGTAAAACAACTATGGAAACCAAACAAGAACGGATCTAAGCATGTAATCACAACTGGTACTAACTTTTGCAAATAAGAATCTAACACTAGAAATTGCATGAAGAAGCAAGAACAGTGTTTTTATGGCAGCAAGGACACCTTGGTCTCAACTCATGGTCCCAAGGAGGGAGAGGTGAGATCAAGGGTTGCTTGATGGCCTTTTTCGAATATATTTTCTGTTACCAACCTGTTAAATCACTTGAAATATGGAAAGCTATTTTAATCATCAAAAGCAACCTAATTAACAAAGCAAGATTTTAACCTAAATAACAGATTTTATTCTAAGAATGCAGCAAAGACACATAAAAGTACACAAAGGAGGTACTGGGCACTTGGGTTGGGCCCAACCCCAAGAGCTACAACCTCCTAAGAGAGATTAGAGCTGGTGCAAAGCTGGATTCATCTTTATTGAGCAAAAAATAATAGTTACATCCCAAAAACTGTCTACAAGAAAAAGCTTGCAAATGTGCTGAAATGCAGAGCTAACCTACTGCCTAAAAAATGACTAAAATCGAAATGCCAACTAGCTAACTGAGCTGAGGCCCTAGGCCTTCTTATTTATACAAATTAAGGACCCCAACAGTCGTCTTAAACTTTAGGAACTCGGCTGCCAAAACTTGTAGTTAACAACACTTTACTTGCCCTTGCTCGGTTGCCCTTGTGATAATCGATGTGGTGGCCCTTGAACTCCGATCTAGTGGTGGAGAATTCAAGGCAAGAGCTCATAAATGAAGGGGACACCTTCCTACAAATCCTCTCCACGAATTTGGCTACCAAGTGTGCATTTAAACCTTTGATTTTGTCTCAAAATTGACTAAAAATCTGCATAAAGCACACATTAGACTTGTTGGCATAATCACTAACCCAATTCACTCTATTAGCATAAATATAATAAAAAACATGCAATAAGCTAATGATAATGGTGGATTAAGTCAAATTAGGAGGCTAAATGAGCCCATATAATTACTCATTTTTGGGGCTCATCACCATCATTGATGAAACCATGCATGTGATGAGGGTAAAATCCAATTTGAACTGAGAGGCCAATGCCTCACCTTCAAATCCTTCCTAGGATCCCTTCTTGGATTTATTCAATGGAAAATTAGTTACATAATAGCCCACCTCATGAAAATTAAAGAATCTCACTTTAGATTTGTCAATCTTCTTCCCTCCATGAGAAGAACTCAATTTGGGATGAGAATCCTTCTCCTTCCTTTCCTTGCCTTACTCGCTAAGGAGAAATTTTCTTCATCCTCCTTGGATGAAGAAGCATCTCTAGTGCTCCTCCTAATCTCTTCTTGTATCAAATCCAACCATATTCATTCCCAATCTGGAAGTTTCTCTCTTCCGTTCACTGAGTCCTGGTAGCTATGCCAACTCTTAGGAAGATCGAGGAGAGCAAGACTCACCATATCATCATCGGCTATCATGATTCCTACACTTCCAAGCTCATCTCTACAAGTGGTGAGCTTGTTCAGATATGTAGAGATTGTGTCACCCTTTTCACACTTGATTTTCCGAAGCTTGTCCTTTAGTGCCAGCTTCCTCTGGTCACTGTTGTTCTGATATAGATCCTTCAATGACTTCCACATTGAAAATGGAGTCTCCTTCCCATGGAGACTTGAGACAGTATGGTCTTGAACTCCCTCCAGAATAATCCTCCTTGCTCTTGCCACACATATCTTCCATTCCGATAATTCTTGGGCATTAGCTGCTGCTAGCTTGGGGACTTCTTGATCAATGAAGTCCTTCAAACCATTGTCCTCTAATACTTCTTCCATGCGATCCTTCCATGCTATGTAATTCGAGCGGCCATCCAGGGCATACTTGAGTCTCAAGCCATTGAATGCCATTGGTGAAATTTGAGATGTGATAAGAAATCGATTTTGTACCTACAATCAAACTTCAAACTTCTCCCTTCTCCCTTATTTGTATATTGTTCTCCTCTTTGATCACCTTTGCTCCGATACCATGTAGAAATTTCTCTATATATTAGCTAGCTCTGATACCATGTAGAAATTCTGACTGTAGATTAACCTGATTATGCAATGTACTAAAGAAAAATACTTAATCTACTTCTACAATCAAACTTGCGGAAGCTTAATTGATTTGAGCAAGATCAAGCAGAACACATATAACAGAGAAGAAGAATCAATACACATGAGACACAGAAAATACTCAGGGGAAAGCCTCAGCTAAAAACCCCACTATCTATATTATCATACAAGGTGGAAATACATAATAATTGTACAAAGCCTTAACTCTCACAACTAGCCAACTCTCAGTACAATTCTCCTGGATGCTCACAAGCAAACAAGGCTTCTCACATACCTTCTCCTCAGCCCTCCAAGCCTCCTATTTCCTTGTGCAGTTTCTCTAGGTGATCCCACTATTACCAAGTGTAACACTGATCACTCACACCAATCTCACACTCTGTAAAACTACGCAATCCTCAAGGAACCTTATTCCTTCTGTATAGATGAGTTTCCTTTATAGGAAAATTACTCCAAATAATAGTACATTGTCCCTATCTTTTATCTCAACCGGGTCTTTGTTTGAATAGACAGGCATGAGTTATTTATGAGAGAATCTTCAGTTATCTAGAGTACATTAGTTGCATGCATGCATGCATTAACTGACTGAACTCACAATTAGTTCCTCAAACTGTTTGGAACTAATTTAACTAGACTTAACTTCGTTAACTTAGCTAACTAATTACAACTCAAATACAACTCATCCTTATCTCCTTTATTAAGGGATAATCTCCTTAACTTAAGGGATAACTATTGCTTGACTTCACAAACACTTCTAGCTTGAATTTCTCCAACTAATTAATCCATAATGAATTAATTAATTATTTTCCAAGCAGCTGGTGAGACTAAATTTGAATTTTAATTCTCAATTTTAATTCATGGACAAACTAAAATTGGAATATTCTGAATACTATTTTTAGCATTTCTTGTTGCTATTTTCAACAAGAGACTTAGTGACAGAGCATTTGAATGCATTTAATACTATGGTAAGTCAGTTATTATATGTTGATATTAAAATGTTAGATGAAGATAAGTGCATCAGTTTGTTGTGTTCTCTACCAGATTCGTGGGATAGTCTGGTTATTGCAATAGGTAGCAATACAATTGCCTTGCAGTTTGATGAAATAGTCTCATTCTTGCTGATGGAGGAAATGAGATTGAAAAATATGGAGAGCCAGAATGGTGATGCCTTGTCTGTACGAGGACAGTCCCAGAACAGAAACAAAAATAAGTCATCGAGTGGGAGATCTAAATCTACAGGGAGATCTAAATCTCCAGGAAAACCTGTAAAGGTGGTGTGCTGGAAATGCAGAAAGGAAGGGCACTACAAAAGAGACTGTAAATCTAAAGCTCTTGATAAATGAAAGGGATCTGATGATGCTCCTTTTGCAGAGGTGAAAACCACCACAAATGAAGGTGGGGATGTGTACTTGGCTTCTTCAAGTACACATGTAGATCATGAGGCATAGTTGATTGACTCAAGTGCATCCTTTCACTTCACTCCCCATAGAGAGTGGTTCTTCAAGTATGAGAAATATGATGGTGGTGATGTCTTCTTTGGGGATGACAGGAAGGCTAGAATCATTGGTCGTGGAAAAGTAAAGTTGAAGTTGCAAGGTGGAACAGTTAGAACACTTCCAAGTGTTCTACATATTCCTGCATTAGCCAGAAATCTGATTTTTGTAAGCAAGCTGGATGATGCAGGTGTAAAAACAGTGTTCGAGAAGGATACCTAAAGATGGTTCGAGGGGCACTGGTATTGATGTGGGGAGTTCGAGTTGGAACTCTATACAAGCTGCAAGGTAGCACTGTTGTTGATGGGTGCAATAGTTATGTGGTTCCTGAAAGTGGAGCAGAAAATCTAGTGGTCTCTGGAGAGAGGACCATGTTGTGGCATCAAAGGCTTGGAAATATTGGAGAGAAGGGCCTTCGAATACTTCATGGTAAAGGTATGGTAGAAGGTATGAGTAATAGCTCTCTGGATTTTGATTTCCGTGAAAATTGTGTATATGGGAAGCAAAATCAAGTGAGTTTCCCCTCTGGTGGTAAGAGAATGAAACATAAATTAGAACTTGTGCACAGTGATGTGTTTGGACCTATGAAGGTTCCATCACTGGGTAAGTCTGTGTACTATGTATCATTTATAAATGACTTCTCAAGGAATATATGGATATATTTCGTTAAGAAGAAATTTGAAGTCTTTGACAAGTTTAAAAAATTTAAGGCTCTTGTGGAAAACCAGATAGAGAACAAGATAAAGGTGTTGAGGATAGATAACGGTGGAGAGTTTTGCAGTAAGGAATTTGAAGAATTCTATAAGAAGTGCAGTATACCACGATAGAAGACTATTCCGTACACACCTGAGAAAAATGGAGTTTCAGAAAGAATGAAAAAGACGTTGATGGAAATGGAAAGAAGCATGATTAGTGGTGTCGAGTTAAGACAAGAATTCTGGGTAGAGGCGGTGGAGACAACATGTTACCTGGTCATCAGATCACCTTCATCAACGTTGGAGGATAAGACTCCACAAGAGGTATGGACTAGTAAGAAACCCTCTCTTTCACATATGAGGGTATTTGGATGTGATGCATATGTACATGTTCCAAAGGAGAAAATAATCAAGTTGGATAGTAAATTAGAAAAGTGCATCTTTATTGGGTATAAGAATGGTTTAAATGGTTATAAGCTTTGGAACCCAGTAAAAAGAAAGGTTGTGTACAGCTGAGATGTGGTGTTCAGAGAGGTGAAAGACGTTATTAAACATGAAGTCCAAACAAAGGAACCTGAGAAGCTAGAGTTTGAGCTTAAAGAGGAAGATTCAGACTCTACAGCGGAGGAGGAATTAGAAGATGAAGAGCCACAAACTCTGGGTGTGAGAAGATCAATTCAAGAAAGAAGGCAGCCAGAAAGGTATAGTCCATCTGCTTTCTGTTCAAATTTTGCTTTATCTATTACTGATGATGATCCCAGAACTGTGAAGGAAGCAGTAGATTCAGAGGATGGAAAACTTTGGAAAGAGGCCATGGTTGATGAAATGGCATCTTTGCACAAAAATGAGGCATGGGATCTGGTGGAGTTTCCAGATGGAAGGAAACCCATTGGTAGCAAATGGGTGTTCAAGAAGAAGAAAAATGCAAAAGGAAAGGTGGAGAAATACAAATCTCGGTTGGTAGCAAAAGGTTATTCCCAGGTGTCAGGAATTGATTTTAGTGATATTTTTTCTCCTGTTGCCAAGGTAGCTTCTATTAGATTACTTCTATATGTTGTTGTTGCTTTTGATTTTGAGGTAGAACAGATGGATGTGAATACGTCGTTTCTTCACGAGGATTTGGAAGAGGAGATCTACATGAAGAAACCTGAAGGTTTTTCGGTGAAGGGTAAGAAAGTACTGGTATGAAAGTTAAAGAAGTCTCTGTATGGGTTAAAACAATCACCAAGAATGTGGTATCAGAAATTTGATACATTTATACGGGGACATGGCTTCACCAGAAGCAGAGCAGATCACTATGTGTATTTCAAATTAATTGGTGACCGTGTTATTTAGCTGGTCTTGTATGTGGATGATATGTTTCTGGTTGGAAATGACAAAGAAATTATCCAGGATTTGAAGGCCCATTTGTCCTCCAAATTTGACATGAAAGATCTTGGTGTTGTAAACTATATTTTGGGCATGGAAATTAAAAGAGATTGGACAAATAGGAAGCTCTGGTTAAACCAGAGGAAGTATGTTGAGACAATATTGAAGAGGTTTAATATGCAGGATAGTAAACCAGTGAAGGTTCCTATTCCTGTAGGTTTAAAGTTATCTGCTGAACAGTGTCCCAAGTCACAAGAAGAGGAGTAGGACATGTCACGTGTTCCATATGAAAGTGCATTCGATAGCTTGATGTATGCGATGTTCTGTATTAGAGCAGACATTGCACATGCAGTGGGAGTATTGAGTAGGTTTATGTCAAAACCAGGGAAGGAGCACTGGATAGAATTGAAGTGAGTTTTCAGGTATTTGTGTGGCACTAGTGATTATGGTTTGTGCTACTAAGGAAGACCAGGATTGGACAGGGCGTTGGATATTCGTGGCTTTGTTGATGCAGGCTGGGTTGGAGATTTGGATCAGAGAAGATCTACAAGTGGATATGTGTTTAACCTATTTGGAGGTGCAGTCAATTGGATGAGTAATAAACAATTTGTAGTGGCACTATCAACTACAGAGGCAGAATACATGGTAGCCACTCATGCAAGCAAGGAATCAGTTTGGTTGCGGAGATTGTGTTCAAGTATGGGGTTAGTATAGGGAGCTATAAGGATAGACTATGATAGCCAAAGTGCAATTTTCTCGGCAAAGAACCCTGCATATCATTCAAAGACAAATCACATTGATGTTTAATATCACTTTGTGAGGGATATGATAGAAAACAAAAAGGTGTTGCTAGTAAAGGTGGACAATTTGAAGAATATTGCAGATGCATTGACAAAATCTGTGAGCTATGAGAAGTTCTCTTGGTGTATAGAAACAATGGGCATTGCAGGGTGTTAGAAAATTATATATTACGGAGCAATGGAACACATAAAATATTGCAGAAATATAAACACAGAAAACGCACAAAACAAGAGAGACACAGATATACGTGGTTCACCCAATTTGGGCTACGTCCACCCCGAACAGCCAGTCCTTCCTTTCTATTATCCAGCAAAATGAAGAGATACAACCTACAGCAAAACCGTTGTAATATCCTCTGTTTTCTCTCACAGTCTCACCTCTATGTTTCTCGCTCACCGAATACACATATATCACAGCCTTAAATACAATGCCCTCGTATAAAGAGAGGGGGTTGCCTTCTAGGGCAAAAAACCCTAAACTAAACATAAGTTCTACCGTCAGATCATCCGCCTAATGAACGGCCCAGATTGACTAGAAATTACTATACTTTTACAAGGCAATTTTACAGCTGTTTTTAGCTTCGGGGGCGCTACCCCCGAAACCCCCCGCCAGGGGGGGGGGGGGGGGGCGGCAGCGATCATTTTACGGGCGGCGTTGCCGCCCCATTTTGAACTGGGGTCCAAAATGCCGGTACTATAGAAGATAATCAGGCTCCACACCCAACAATCTCCCACTTGGAGACTGATTGTAGCAACTCCACCGTTGTTCCATTTGCTGGACAATGACTCCTCTTTGGACCTGGTTGTTCCTCATCTTCTTCGTCATCCTTGAAGACCAATTGAAACTGAGCATATTCCCAGTTTCTCCCTGGTTACAACTTTTGTTAGCATATCTGTAGGATTCTGGCTAGTGTGTATCTTTTCCAGCTTCAACTCTCCTTCTTCCAACACTGATCGTATGAAATGGTACTTGAGCTGTATGTGTTTAGTCCTGGAATGAAATGCTGAGTTCTTTGCAAGATGAATGGCACTTTGGCTATCACTGTATAACGTGCCCTTATCATGCTCCTTACCCAATTCACCCATAAACCTTTGTAACCAAATCATTTCTTTACTAGCCTCTGTAGCAGCAACATACTCTGCTTCTGTTGTTGAGAGTGCAACAACACTTTGGATTTTTGAAACCCAACTGACAACTGTTCCTCCAATAGTAAATACATATCCTGTAGTGCTCCTCCTGTTATCCCTGTCACCTGCCATATCTGCATCAACGTATCCCTGTAGAGAAATGTTTGAACCACCAAAGCATAATGCTTGATTTGTGGTACCTTTCAAATATCTGAGAATCCATTTTACTGCCATCCAATGTTCCTTTCCTGGATTGTTCATGTACCTGCTTACAACTCCCACTGCATGTGCAATATCAGGCCTTGTGCAGACCATTGCATACATTAAGCTTCCAACTGCTGATGCATATGGAACTTTAGACATATAATCCATGTCTTCTTGGGTCTTTGGGCACATTTCCTTGCTAAGTTTGAAATGGCTAGCAAAAGGTGTACTAACCGGTTTTGCATTTTGCATATTAAATCTTTTCAACACCTTTTGTATGTACTCATTCTGAGACAATGTTAATTTGTGATTTTTCCTGTCTCTAGTTATTCTCATACCAAGGATTTGTTTTGCAGCTCCCAAATCCTTCATTGCAAATGAATTTGCCAATTTTCTTTTGAGTACATTTATTTCCTGCATGTTAGATCCTGCAACAAGCATGTCATCTACATACAATAACAATATAATATAGCTGCCATCATTTTGCTTTTTCAGATAAACACAATGATCAGAGTGACATCTAGTATAACCTTATTCAGACATAAACTTGTCAAATTTTAGATACCACTGCCTTGGAGCCTTTTTTAAACCATACAAGCTCTTCTTCAACCTGCACACAAGTTTCTCCTTCCCTTTCACCTCATATCCTTGTGGCTGCTGCATATATATCTCTTCCTCCAAATCCCCATGGAGAAAGGTTGTCTTTACATCTAACTGCTCAAGATGCAAATCTTCAGCTGCTACAAGACTTAAAATAGTTCTGATTGAAGTCATTTTAACAACAGGAGAAAATATTTCATCAAAATCAATACCTTTCTTCTGTGCAAACCCCTTCACCACAAGTCTAGCTTTGTACCTTTGCTTTTCTCCATCTTCTTCCTTCAGCCTGTAAACCCATTTATTCTTCAATGTAGTTTTTCCTGCAGGCAACCTGACTAAATCCCAAGTCTGGTTATGCATTAAGGAGTCCATCTCTTCTTCCATGGCTACCTCCCACTTCTTCTTGTTTTCAACCTGCATTGCTTCTTCATAACATTCAGGTTCACCGGAATCAGTCAACAATAAATAATATAATGAAGGAGAGTATCGTTCAGGAGGTCTACCTATCCTGGTAGATCTTCTAACACCACTTTCAGGTGTTTGGGGTGCCTATTGCTGTTGTGGTGGTTGTTGTTGTTGTGGTTGTTGATTATTATTATTTTCAGGCACCTTTACTTTTTCAGTGATTTCATCAAGGACTGTGTATTCCTTGTTTTCCTTTTCCTGTTTCTTTTCCTGCAACTGATTCTTATACAAGACCTTTTCATTGAATATTACATCTCTACTCCTAATGATTTTGTGATTTTCGTAATCATATAAGCGATAACCAAAATCATTAACACCATATCCAATAAAGGTACATTTCTTTGACTTTGCCTCAAGCTTTGTTCTATTTTCTTTATCAATATGGACAAAGGCCTCACAACCAAAAGGCTTTAAAATAGAGTAGTTTACCTTTTTACCTGTCCATGCTTCCTCTGGAACACCACCATCCAAGGAACTTGAAGGCCCTCTGTTTATTAGATAAACAACAGTATCTACAGCATCTGCCCAAAACTGTAAAGGCAATCCTGCATGCAATCTCATGCACCTTGCACGCTCCATGATTGTTCTGTTCATCCTTTCTGACACACCATTTTCTTGTGGTGTTCTTGGAACTGTCTTCTCTCTGCAAATTCCATGCTCTGAACAGTACCTATCAAACTCTTTGCTGCAATATTCACCTCCATTGTCTGATCTAAGACACTTCAATTTCTTTCCTGTCTCAATCTCAACCAAAGCTTTCCATTTCTTGAAAGTATCAAATACATCAGATTTATTCTTAATACAATAAATCCAAGTTTTTCTAGTTGCATCATCAATAAAAGTAACATAATAACGAGAGCCACCAAGAGATGATACCTGAGCAGGTCCCCATACGTCTGTATGCACCAGCTCTAATTTTTCGTTCTTCTTTTCTTTCCCAACTCTGAGAAATCTGACTCTCTTCTGTTTTCCATAAATGCAGTTCTCACAGAAGTCTAAATCAACATTCTTCAAACCTGGCAACAAATTCCTTGAGTGAAGAATCTTCATCCCTTTTTCACTCATGTGTCCGAGCCTATGATGCCATAATGCTGCATCTGCTCCTTTGGAAGTCAAAGCATTAACATAGTTAGAAATACCATTGCATAAATACAATGTACCAACCTTTTCACCTTTTTCTATTACCAGGGCTCCTTTTGTGACCTTCCAAGCTTTATCTGTGAAAGTTGTCACACAACCTTCACTGCCTAACTGCCCTGTTGAAATCAGATTTTTCTTTAGATCTGGAACATGCCTTACCTCCTTTAGTAGCCATTGGTTTCCATTCTGCTGTTTTACAAGAACCTTACCCATTCCAACAATTTTACAGGGTTTGTCATCACCCAGACGAACTTGTCCAAAATCTCCTTGAACATAGTCATAAAAGTATTTCTTTTCAGGTGTGGCATGGAATGAAGCCCCTGAATCTACCACCCAGGAATCAGTAATATTTTCGAAAGAAAGAATCAAAGCATCTTGTAACACCTCACCTGTCACATTTGCTTCATGATTGTTTTCTTGTTGTGCATCTCCTTCTTTTCCCTTTCGAGATCTACAGTCTTTATTCAGGTGTCCTTTCTTTCCACATTTCCAGCACACTATCCCCGATCTGGACTTGGATCTGCCTTTCCTTGATTTACTGCGATATCCTGAGCTCTTTCCTCTTTCCATTTTTCTTCCTCTAGACTCTGCACTCAAATCATTTCCCGATGTCTCACCGGAGCTTTTCCGTCGCATTTCCTCGCTAAGGATAGCACCGACAACATCATCAAACTTTAAAGTACTAGATCCAGAAACGGAGTTACTAATGGCCATTACCAAACCATTCCAACTTTCTGGTAATGAGCACAAGAATAATAGAGCTCTAACTTCATCATCAAAGTTTACCCCTACAGAGCTTAACTGACTTGTAACTATATTAAAATCATTTAAATGGTTTGCAACAGATCCACCTTCCGACATATTCATATTAAATAATTGTTTCATAAGAAATACCTTGTTTGAGGCCGAGGGTTTTTCATATAGTTTCGACAACGTCTGCATCAAACCCTCTGTCGTGGTTTCCTTCGAAATTTTGAAGGCGACTGACGCAGCAAGACACAACCGTATTGTTCCGAGTGCCTTTCTATCGAGAAGATTCCATTCTTCATCTTTCATACCCGTCGGCATCTTTGTTTTTCCGCCCAATGGTAGGTATAGATCTTTCTGATACAGATAATCTTCCATCTGCATCTTCCACAGTGAGAAGTTTTGGCCGTTAAATTTCTCGACCCTAAACTTACCATCTTCCGCCATTGCTCCCACTCGAACCAGGAACCCTTCTTTCCTGCGAGTTTATCAGCCAAATAGACCTTCGGCTCTGATACCAGTTGTTAGAAAATTATATATTACGGAGCAATGGAACACATAAAATATTGCAGAAATATAAACACAGAAAACGCACAAAACAAGAGAGACACAGATATACGTGGTTCACCCAGTTTGGGCTACGTCCACCCCGAACAGCCAGTCCTTCCTTTCTATTATCCAGCAAAATGAAGAGATACAACCTACAGCAAAACCACTGTAATATCCTCTGTTTTCTCTCACAGTCTCACCTCTATGTTTCTCGCTCACCGAATACACATATATCACAGCCTTAAATACAATGCCCTCATATAAAGAGAGGGGGTTGCCTTCTAGGGCAAAAAACCCTAAACTAAACATAAGTTCTACCGTCAGATCATCCGCCTAATGAACGGCCCAGATTGACTAGAAATTACTATACTTTTACAAGGCAATTTTACAGCTGTTTTTAGCTTCGGGGGCGCTGCCCCCGAAACCCCCCGCCAGGGGGGGGGGGGGCGGCAGCGATCATTTTACGGGCGGCGTTGCCGCCCCATTTTGAACTGGGGTCCAAAATGCCGGTACTATAGAAGATAATCAGGCTCCACACCCAACACAGGGCTCGATAAATGACTAAGCTCTCATATGGCCCCATGTGGAAAGAAAACAACAAGTGGGAGAATGTTGGGTTGTGTTATATTCTTTCCACGACTAGACCACGTAATTAAGCGAGGGGTTAGAGGGAGGTCAGAGCACCCTCTTTGTTGTGCCGATTGCGTAGCGGGGGGGTCACATGGGGTCACAGGTGGTTTTTGACCCTATGTTAAGTTGGGTGGACCTACCTATGGTTTTGTGCATGATTTTTGCACATGCTTTTGGACACAATGGTTTTTTGTCCATGGTTTTTGACGCAATGGTTTTTCAGTCCATGGTATTGGATGCTTCAACATGTATAAATATGTATTGTAACATTGAAAGGAACATAATGAAAAATCAAGCTAGTAGTCCCGGTTTTGGGATCCAGAAGAAAATCTCTGTGTATATGTGTTTTATGTGTTATGCTCTCACTTTGTTTATTTTCTATGTTTTAGAATTCGTATGCAGGTAATTTCTGTACATGGTTAGAACCTACATTTTTCCTTCAATAGTTTGAGCACCCTGTCAACATGTTGAACACGATCATTCCAAGACTTGTTGTAGATTAGTATATCATCAAAAAATACTAAAAAAAAATTATAAGGGTTTGAAATTGGAATTCATTAAACCTTGAAATGTAGAAGGTGCATTGGTAAGGAAAAATGGCATGACCAAAAATTCATAATGCCCCTCATCAGTTCTAAATGCTAATTTCAAAATGCCTTCAGTATTCATTCTGATTTGATGAAATCCTGAATGAAGATCCAACTTGGTGAAGTAAATTGATCCATGCAATTCATCCAATAATTCATCAATGACAGGAATGGGAAATTTATCTTTAATAGTGAGATTGTTGAGCTCCCTATAATCCGGACACATGTGCCATGATCCATCCTTCTTGTGCACCAATACTACTGGAGCAGAGAAAGAACTTTGACTAGGTTTAATTATACCAGCCTCTAGCATTTTTGCAACCATACATTCAATTTTACTCTTTTGGGCATAGGGATATCTGTAAGGCCTGATTTTTGGAGGAACACTTCCTAGAATCAAATGAATAGTGTGATCATTATCACAACTAGGTGGGAGGCCTTTGGGAGCCTCAAATACTTTGGAATGATTGTCCAAGACTTTTTGGAGATATGGATAAATAGATGATTTCGGTGTTGGAACCTTTAGTGAACATAATTGTGCAATTAAGCCCTGTTGTTATTTCTTGAGAAATTTTTTTATGCCATTAGAGCTAATTATATTTCCTGGTTTCCCTGTGATACCCCATAATTCAAATTCCTTTCCTTCCCAAAAAAAATTCAAGAAATGTTCTTGAAAATTTAAATCTATCATACCCAAAGACTGTAACCATTGGAATCCTCATATAACACCATGACCACCCATTGGAATGGATAGCATTGGAATATTCAATACATATTCCCCCATAGTTAGTTCGATATTATGGTATTTTCTAAAGAAATTTATAGTTCATCCATTTGAAACCATTAATTGACACTCTAGTCTTGGGTATAGGAAGCAATTTAATTTGTTAGCTATCTTACAATGATCCAAATAGAAAATGACATCAACTCGTGGTATTCATCCACCCATGGAATTTACCCATTGTATTGTAAGTGGCATCCACCCATGGTATTTATCCACCCATGATATTGTAATTGACATCCACCCATGATATTTTGCCATGGTATTGTGACATTCACCCATGGTATTCATTCACCCATGGAATTAACCCATGGTATTGTGACATCCACCCATGGTATTAATTTAGCCATGGAATTGACCCGTGGTATTGTAACAGAAAAATACTATAAGTAACAAGTCACATTTTGTAAAAGGACAGTTTGTCCACCACAATGTAGTTTTTACAATTATTCTTTGTTTTAATAAAAAAATTATTTTTGGTTTTGTCTATTGGGCACTCTCCTCTTTTTCTTTTGGCATTTCAATTTTTTAAATCTTTGGTACCTCTCCCCCAAAATCCATTTCAATTTTTTAGATCTTGGGGGCCTCCCGCCAAGATCCGGATCAGTGGTATCAGAGTAGGTTATGGTTCCATGGGAATGAGGGTTTGATGCATATTTTATTTTTAAATTTTGCAGCAATATTTAACAAACTTTAGGCATGTGCTATGTCCTCCACAAAAAAATTTCTTGGGCCAAGCGGGAAGAATTTTTCTTTTTTCATTTTTTTTAGGATTATTTTTGGGCGGCGAGTTTTCAGATCATATCTGAAAATGTTTGGTACAAAATTTACAAAAAATAATAATTAATCTAAGTTCCTTACAAAAAAATACCCAAATTCAAAAAAACAATCGGCCGAACCAGAGTTCAGATGAGGGAGATATCGTTGATTTAAAATGAGCTATGTTGCATAAATTTTTCTAACAACAATTCGTGAATGGCGTCTCTCCTATCTTTTTTTTTGAATTTTTGGTGCATAATTTCGGAAAAGTGATTGTAGATTTGAGTTCCTCTCAAAAAATCACTCAATTTCAAAAAAAAATGGGTTGAATCGGAGTTTGAATGTGGGAGATATCGCTGATTTAAAATCATCTATTTTTTAAGAACTTTTGTGACGGAAAAAAATTTGTAGCGCGAATCTGAGATTCTAGATCATCCATATAAGGACTTCCAACACATAGGAGGATGCATAATGGTCATTCTGTTTCCAAAAAAATGTTATAATAAAGATTCAGATTTATATTGACTGAGTTATGTCCATTTTAAATCTGGAGCAACATTCGAAGTGGGTTCCCTTTGGAGACGTGTCCTCCCACCCCACTTTAGTAGGCGTCTGCTTCACATTCATCAGCTTCAGCATAGAAGCATCTGGCTTGGGTTCTTTGGATACGTGCCCTCCCACCCTAGGCTATGTAGGCACCTGCTACTTCATCAACAATCAACACGGTTATGGGTCAACCACAAAAAATCTTTGTCATCGAAGTCCATTTGCGAGGTCGCACACTATTAGTATGACAGTTGGTCACAAGCATTACAGGGTATCTCTATCCTCGGATCTTCCTTTCTCATGGTTATGGGTCATCCATAAACCCACACTTCATTGAAGTCTATTTTCTAGGCCGCACACTATCAGTATCACAGTTGGTCACAAGCATTACAAGGTATCTATATCATCGGACCTTTGTTCATCATGGTTATGGGTCATCCAAAAACCCACACTTCATCGAAGTCCATTTGCTAGGTTGCACATTGTTGGTATCACAGTTGGTCACAAGAATTACAAGGTATCTCTATCTCGGATCTTCGTTCATCATGGTTATGGGTTAGCCACATAAAACCCTTCTCTTCAGTGGCTCTTCATATTCAACTAAGGCTTCGCAGGAGGAAACTTCACACAATGGGAACCATTGCTTCTTAAGGATGGAGGAATGATCTGAATAAGAAATGTCATCAACCCATGGTATTCATCCACCCATGGAATTTACTCATGGTATTGTAAGTGGCATCCACCCATGGTATTGTGACATCCACCTATGGTATTCATTCACCCATCGAATTGACTTGTGGTATTGTGACATCCACCCATGGAATTGACCATGGTATCGTAACTGAAAAATACCATAATTAATAAGTCACATTTTGTAAAAGGACAGTTTGTTCACCACAATGTAGCTTTTACAATTATTGTTTGTTTTAATATAAACTTTCTTTGTAGTTTTGTCTATTGGGCATTCTCCTCTTTTTCTTCTGGAATTTAAATTTTTCAGATCTCAGGGCCTCTCCCCCAAAACCCATTTCAATTTTTTAGATCTTAGGGACCTCCCCCCAAGATCCAGATCATACAATGAATAAAATTATGGGTACTACCCGAATCAATCAACACTATACCTTTTACTTCTTAATATGTCCTTCTATCTTGAGATTTTAAGGAGTGGTAATTCCTACCAATGTATTACAAGATATGGTTGGATTCATTTATTCTTTCTCTAGGGTTGGTTCCTAGTGTATATCCTCTTGTTTTTAAGTTTCTTGTTCATTTTCTTCCTCCTTTTCACAATCTATGTAAAATCATTTCTTATCATCACACTTATGACCCTTAGTGTCTTTTCTATCACAACTATTGCAACTATCTTTTTCTCTTTTTTCTTCCAATTTTTGTGGTGTCAACCTTGTACGTTGTCGAAGGCTAGGGTCAACAACACTTCCTTCTTTATAGTTGTGAGTGGTAGGCTTCCTTGTTGCCATAATTTTACTTTCAATTTTTCTTGCCAACATAAGTGTCTTCTCCAATGAATCAAGTTCCCAAAGGCAAACCTCAAGTTGGATGTTATCCTTTAAAGTCCATATCAAGACATCAACCCTATGTTCCTCTGGAATATCATTTACCCTTATATTCAATTTTTGGAAGTGTTAATGTGAGTTGCCATTGAACCCTTTTGTTTGAGATTTATCAATTGGCTAAAGGATGTGTTTTTCTTTGTATCCTCATAACGTGCTATCATTTTTTCCATAAAAATTGACCAAGTGACAAGTGGTTTACGAGAATAAATCCATCAATACCGTACAAACTTATTGGGTTCTAAATATAAAGTTGCAATGCATACCTTTTGTGAGTTTTGCACATTATGGAGATCAAAATATTGCTCCATTTGTAGTATCGATGTTATAGGATCCTTGCCATCAAACTTCCTCATGTCGATCTTTGGAATATGATGGGTATTCAATCCAATATTAAAGTCTATGAAATCATGAGTTTCATATAATATCTTTTCGCCATAAGGAAGCATTTCTTTTAGCAGATTTGTCAAATCTTCCTTCAAATCTTTCATGTCTTCTTTTAAACCATCCTTCAAACCTTCCATGGCTTCTTTTAATCCATCCTTCAAACCATCCATGTATGATTTTAAACTATTCTTCAAACCATCCATCTTAGCTTCTATTTCATTTTTGGTTACTCTTTGCAAGAGAGAAATTTGTTGGACTTGGTCTCATAATTTTGATATATCATGTTGGGTTTCTTCCTCTTCTTCATGCGTCATAGTAGATAGTTTTGGTTTCTTACTAGGTGTTTCAATTTTCTTGCTTCGAGGAATTTTAAAATCACACAATCATATATATGCTTCACTATGCCATTTTAATCACTTCAAATTGTTTTTTCAAATAAAAGCTATGCTATTTTAAAACAAAATACACATATTTTCTGGCTTTTAGGAGCTCGATCTTGAAACTATTGTAACTGTGTAATTTTGGATCTCCAAGCTATGAAATTTCTTCTTGTAGTAGCTCTTTGAGTCCTCTTTCAAACCCCACAATTATTATTGATATTGGATTATTCAAGAAAGAGTTATGCCAAATCTCCCACAATGACCTTATTATCGACTAGTTCAGTAGAGTGAATTTGTACAGGATGCCACGTGTCACTGTTTCAACCTTCAACCCTTAAATTCCTACAAAATTGGCTACATACTGTGCATTTTTAGACACTTTTTACATAATTCAAATCTGATGCCTGAAAAAGTTATGATTTTTTTTCCCTAGGTCACCTATTTGAGACAAAATTCTGGAGCCTGCAAAAACCCTAACTTAGATCATATCTCCAAAAACTTAGAAAACCAAGATCTGAAATTTTTGCACAAATTTTTCTGAGATTTTGGCTCCATGTGGTAAAAATTTCAGCTTCTAAAGCCTCGTAGAAAAAACATTATAGCGAACATTCCAAGATTGCTTATTTGAGGAAGCGAAACCCTAGAATCCAAAGCTCGCATACCAAATGTTATGCAACCAGCTCACAAATAGATAGATCAATGAATTAAAAATTATACTTTTCAAAGGGTAAATCTCCTTTACATTACATAAATTAAAAATTCTTGGATGATTCAAATGAAAAAACCTCATTTCTATATATATGAATCTAAGGGGTCACAATATAATTCGAGATGACATAACAATAATAATGTAAGCGCAAAACAATAAAAATAGTGGGCTTCTATGGGGCACAATAATAACAATATGGGGACTACATGGGCACAACAATAACAATAAGGCGGCTACATTTACAATAACAATGAGGGAATACACTAGTATTATAGGGACCTAAAATTTTGATATATTGTTATGAAACCAGCTCACGCAAAGATAGAAAAGATAGATGAATGCCTTAGAATTCAACCTCTTCGAGGGGGCAACCTCCTTTAGATTACACAAATGAACAATTCTTGGATGATACAAATGACAAGACCTCCTTTCTATATATAGGAGTCTAAGGGGTCATAATATAATCAGAGCTGACATAACAATAATAATGTAAGGGTGCAATAATAACAATAGTGGGCTTCTATGGGGCACAATGGTAACAATATGGGGACTACATGGGTACAACAATATAATAGGGGGGTTGTACTAATAAATATAAGGGGTTACATTAGTAGTATAGGGGCCTAACATGCCCCTCTCCTTCAAAAAGTGTTGTCCTCAATGCTTGAGTAATTCTTGATGCTTCTATATAAAATTCTTGTCCTCCCATGTGGAATCTTCAGCGGGTAAGTTCTTCCACTTGATGAGATACTTTGAAATTGATTGATTTCGTAGTTGTTGGGTTCTTGCTTCTATGACTGCTCTAGGTTCCAATATGATTTTTCCTTCCTCTTCAAGTTCTGGCAATATTGTTTAAATTGGGATCTTCTGTAACTTTTGAATGAATGGCCATACTTCTTCATCCTTCTTCCATTCATCCCTTGCTTCGTTTCTCCAATCTAATTGGATAATAGAAATAGCACAAAACAGTGCTTCCACATCCTCATCCTTTCTTGAGAGTGCATCTGCAACAAAATTTTGCTTCCCTTTTCTATAGATGATGTCAAAGTCATAACCCAACATATTTGTGACCCATTTTTTTTGTTCTTCTAAAGATAATAGTTGTTCTAAAAAGTATTTAAGACTATCATGATCCATTTTTACCTTGAAGTGTCTTCCCATTCGGTAAGGTCGTCATTTCTTAAGTGCATGTAGTATTGCCAACATTTCCTTCTCATAAATAGTTTGTTTGAGATGTAGCAGCTAAAATACCCAATCATCTACATCAAAACATTTTTCACTACGTTGTTGATCTACCTATTGTTTCATTCGATTTTGCACCAAAGTGGCATTATCCTTCAAAAGTTGGAAAACTTGTTGTTGATGCTCGATGTGATCTTTCACTGCTTGAACCTTTTTCTTCTTGATATGTCCTTCTATCTTGAGAGTTTGAGGAGTGGTAATTTCTTCCAATGCTTTACAAGATATGGCCGGATTCATTTCTTTATGCTCAATGTGATCTTTCACTTCTTGAACATTTTTTTTCTTGATATGTCCTTCTATTTTGATAGCTTGAGGAGTGGTAATTCTGGCCAATGCATTACAAGATATGGTTGGATTCATTTCTTCTTTCTTGATGTGATATTTCACTTCTTGAACCATTTTCTTCTTGATATGTCCTTTTATCTTGAGAGTTTGAGGAGTGGTAATTCTTGCCAATGCTTTAGAAGATATGGTCGAATTCATTTCTTCTTTCTCTGGGGTTGGGTCCTGAAGTATATCCTCTTCTTTTGAAGTTTCTTGATCCTTTTCTTCCTCCTCTTCATAGTCTATGTAAAATAATTTATTCTCAGCATAGTTATGACCTTTAGTGCATTTTCTATCACAATTGTAACAAAGCCCTTTTTCTCTTTTTTCTTCCAATTGTTGTGGTGTAACCCTTGTAGGTTGTGGAAGGCTAAGAGAAACAATACTTCCATGTTTATAGTTGTGAGGGGTAGAATTTCTTGTTGCCATAATTTTACTTTCCACTATGTAACAAAGCCCTTTTACTCTTTCCAATTGTTGTGGCGTTGCTCTAAAGAAGGTGTTGCTTTTTGTATCCTCATAATGTGCTATCATTTCCTCCGAGAAAATTGACCACATAACAAGTTGTTTACGAGAAAAAAGCCCTTTATACCATAAAAATTGATCTGATTCTAAATATGAAGATGCAATACATACCTTTTGTAATAGTGGTATACCATGTAGATCAAAATATTTCTCCATCTGAAGTATCCAATTTACTGGATCCTTGCCATCAAACTTCCTCATCTTGCTTTTTCTTGATTTTAGGAGTTCGATCTTGAAATGACTGTAACTATGTACTTTCAGATCTTTAAATTCTGAAATTGCAACTTGCAGTAGCCCTCTGTGTCCTCTTTCCAATGCCACCAATCTAATCCAAATTGAATTCTCCAAGGAAGATTTATGCCAAATATCCCACAGTGACCTGATTATAGACTAGTTCAGTAGAGTGAACTTGTATGACATGCCACGTGTCATTGTTTCAACCTTTGGCTCTGAAAAAGATAAACAAGAAACTACAATCCATCATCTTTCTGTACCTTCTTACAAAATTTTAATCCGATGCTCATAGAGAAAGTTATGACGATTTTTGCCAAGTCACCTGTTTGGAATGTAATTCAGGAGTTTGTAAAAAGACCAACTTCCTCAAATCATATCTCCACAAATATAGTGCGAAAAGCTCTGAAATTCAGACTCGAGGTTCAGTACGATTTCATCTCAAATGGGTTTTTTTTTTGCTTCTGAAACGTTGTAGAAAAAAGGTTATAGCAAAAATGCCACGATGACCTATTAGGAGCAGTGAAACCCTAGAATCCAAAGCTCTGATACCAAATGTTATGAAACTAGCTCACAAAAAGATAGAAAAGATAGTTGAACGCCTTAAAATTCAGCCTCTTCGAGGGGGCAACCTCATTTACATTACACAAATGAACAATTCTTGGATGATACAAATGACAAGACCTCCTTTCTTTATATAGGAGTCTAAGGGGTCATAATATAATTAGAACTGGCATAACAATAATAATGTAAGGGCACAATAATAACAATAGTGGGCTTCTATGGGGCACAATGGTAACAATATGGGAACTACATGGGTACAACAATATAATAAGGGGGTTGTACTAATAACAATAAGGGGTTACACTAGTAGTATAGGGGCCTAACATATATCATGTTGCATTTCTTCATCTCCTTCATGCGTCATATTAAATCTTTCTGGTTGCTTACTTGGTGTATCCATTTTTTGTTGCAAGGCATATTGGTTGATATTACAACTTACTAAGATTATGAGGACCACTTTACTAGGATTATCTAAACACACTTACATTACATAAATAACAAGACCAACATTATCATTTCCTATTTCTCTAGGGTTGGTTCATGGTGTATATCCCCATCTTTTGATGTTTATTGTTCCTTTTCTTCCTATTCTTCACAATCTATGTAAAATAATTTCTTTTTGGCACACTTATGACCTTTAGTGTATTTTCTATCACAACTATATCAAAGCCATTTTTCTCTTTTTTCCTCCAATTTTTTGTGGTGTCAACCTTATAGGTTATGGAACACTGGGAGCAAAAACACTTCCATCTTTATAGTTGTGAGTGGTAGACTTCCTTGTTTCCATAATTTTTCTTTAAAATTTTCTTGCCACCCTGAATGCCTTCTCCAAGGAATCAGGTTCCCAAAGGAGAACCTCATGTTGGATGTTATCCTTTAAAGTCCCTATGAAGCCATCAATCCTACGCTCCTATGGGATATCAATCTTTGATATTAAATGTTTGGAAGTCCTCAGTGTGCTCCTCCATTGAACCCTTTTGTTTGAGATTTATCAATTGGCTAAAGAAGGTGTTTCTCTTTGTATCCACATAATGTGCTATCATTTCCTCCATATAAATTGACCAAGTGACAAGTGGTTTATGAGAACAAAGCCATCAATTCCATACAAACTAATTGAGTTCGAAATATAAATATGCAATATGTACCTTTTGTGAGGGGTTCACATCATGTAGATCAAAACATTGCTCCATATATAGTATCCATGTTACGAGATCCTTTCCATCAAACTTACACATATCGATATTTGGAATGTGGTTGGTCTTAAACCCAAAGTTGTAGTCTCTAAAATCATGATTAACACTCATTTTGTGCTCATCATGAGTTCCATGGAATAGATTTTTGATATTAGGATGCATTTATGGTAGAAACTTTGTCAAACCTTCCATTTCTGCCTTTAAACCATCCTTCAAACCTTCCATTTTTGTTCCTAAACCATCGTTAAAACTTCCCATGTACCTTTTCGTTTTTTATTTTAAACCATACATGTCCCCCTTTAAACCATCCATCTTAACATTCATCATCACTTCCAATTTATTTTTGGTTACTCTTTGTGAGAGTGAAATTTGTTGCACTTGATCTCGTAATTTTGATATATCATGTTGCATTTCTTCCTCTTCTTCATGTGTCATATTAGATATTTCTGGTTTCTTACTGGGTGTATCCATTTTTTCATTGAAAGGAATATTGGAAATAATAATATATATTCTTCACTATTCCCTTTGAATCACTTCAAACTGATTTTTCAAACAAAAGTTATGCAAATTTGAAAAATACACACCTTTTTGCTTGTTTTTGGGAGCTTTATTTTGAAACTGTTGTATCTCTATAATTTTAGCTCTCCAAGGTCTAAAATTTGGTCTTGTGGTAGCACTTTGAGTCTTATTTCCAATTCCACAAGTCATACCAAGATTGTGTTCTTTAATATAAAGTTATGCCAAATCTACCATGATGACCTTATTATGGACTGGTTCAGTAGAGTGAACTTGTACTGGATGTCACATGTCCCTGTTTAAATCTTCGACCATGAAATTGATACACGAGACACTTTTGAGGCTGAATTACGGAGCATGCGAAACCCTAAATTCTTCAGACCATATCTCATAAAATATAGTGAACCAAGATCTGAATTTTCTACATGAAGTTCATCAAGATTTCGGTTCCACATGATCAAAATTTTAGCTTTTAAAGCTTCATATAGTAACAATTATAATGGAAATTCTGAGATGACTTATTTTGAAGCAATTAAACCCTAAAATCCAAATCTCTGATACCAAATTTTATGCAACCAACTCACAAAATAGAAGAAATGATAGATCAATGACTTAAAAATTAGCCTCTTCGAGGGGGAAATCTCCTTTACATTACATAAATGAACAATTCTTAGATGGTACAGATGACAATAACTCCTTGGTATATATAGGAGTCTAAGGGGTCACAATATAATCAGAGAATACATAACAATAATAATGTAAGGGCACACCAATAATAATAGTGGGCTTCGATGAGGCACATCAATACAATGTGGGGTCTACATGGGCACAACAATAACAATAGAAAGTGACACTAATAATAACAATAAGGGGGCTATACTAGTAATTTAGGGACCTAACAAAAGCAATGACACTGGTTAGTTAGGATTCATTTGTCATATAGAAAGCAAACACACTATGAGAGCAATGACACTAGTTCTTTAGGCTTTATTTATCACAAATTCCATGAAAAGAAAGCACATTGTGGAAGTAATGGAATTGGATAATTAGGACTCAGTTGTCACATTATCCATGAAAATAAAATTATGTGTGAACAGAGCACATGAAAAAATAAGTACATGGCATGTAAAGCCACAAATGCTAGGTGTAAACTCCAACTAATATAATGTATATAATGCCTTGAATCTTAGAATACAAAACTTAATTAATACAAAATATGTAGAATTATGAATACGAATCACAGAACCAAAAGTAAAGAATATATGGAAACCATAGATACAAAACATAGAAGCTAATGAAGCAATGAATATATACTCCAATCAATACAAAGTATCTAAAGCTATGAAATCATAACATGGAAATAAACTAGTGTAGAATAGATAGCACCATGATTATAGAGCGTAAAAACTAATTGATACAAAGTATATAAATCAAAATATATAATATGTCAAATAGAGCACACGAATCTAATGAAAATAAATTTACTTATCTATGCCAAACTACAAAATCAATTGTAGTGTTGGCTCAAGCTATGAAATATTTACAAAGTTAATAGCACACTATACACAACATCATTGATTAGAACATTAATTCCACAACCTTCTCATTAATGAAATCAAAGGTTAAAATTACAATCATATGACGTCTTAACAAAAAAATAATTACTTCCTACCTAATCATTATATATCCTTATAGTACTTGCAATCTTTATTTACTTTATAATGCACACTTTTATATAGATAAGAGTACATGTTGATCCTCAATGAGCCCTGCATCATGGATCATGTAATAAAAAAATGAAGTTACATTGTTTTGTGTCTAGATAACCTTGGTAAATTGTGATATTATCATGACACGAAATGCATGAGAATATCACTCCATCATTGGTTGAGATCATGGCTACTACTACTGCCTTCCATGTTTGGAAGAGGTTTGACCACAAATTTGACTATCAACTAGAAAAATCCTCATTCATCCTAGGGATAGTCCAACTAACATCAAACCATACTGAGGTGCTTGGAAATAATGAATTTTCCTTTGCAAACTAGCTGATATGCTAAATGATGAGGGAAATTTTTGGAATTATATATGGGGAAAAGGATCTAAGCTGTCATCAGTAATAATTCAACCAAAAACTATGTTAAACTTATTAAAATAAATGGAAAATACTAAAAAAAACAACTTCTTACTTTTTGAGCTTGAGATATAAATTTTCTTTGAAATCATGGGAAAACTTAGTGATAAGTAAGGGCAAAAGATGTGGAAATGGTTTTTTTTGACAATGTAACTATTATCAAAATAGAGGACTAATAGAGAGTTCATTCATGGAAGGAATAGTTTTCCAATAGAAATTTATCAAACCCCACTTCAAAAAATCCTTTCTTATCAAATATTTTTGCAATTATGAATGAAACCCAAATATGTAGAAATTAATTGTATATTTAATATTGCTCGTGTAATGTTCTAAAACATAAGACACAAATCTACTCTACTCATTTGAGGAAAGCAATTCACGATTGAGAATATATATCAAAAACATGCGACATGAATCAATACACATACACGAGGATATATCTAGGGGAAAGAAACCACTCAAAACCCCTTCCTATCTATATTTCATTAATCAGAAAATAGAGAAGAAATGCAATGCTTGCTCAGGCCTAAGAAACCTCTCCACAAGTATAATTTATCTCACTTCCTCACAAGCCGACTCTAGCCAACACTTAGCCAATTATACTTCCTTCCAAGCTCCTACTTCCTTGCGATGTTTCTCAAGGAATTAGCCCCCTATTAATTAGGAAAATCTCCATCGTGAATTTCACAATCCCTATACGTCCTTCTCTGACTAAATGTACCACCTATACAACTTGAATAATTATACAACTGATAATACACTGGCCCTGAACTCCAATCTCAGCTAGGTAAATCGAATTTCATGCATGCATAAGTTAATTATGGCTAATTTATCAATTAACTGGTTGAACACTGAAGTTTCACCCCAATGCTAGACCTCCTACTAGTTCCTCCAATAGTTGGAACTACTTTAACTGACTTTAACTCAATTTAACTGAATAAAATTGTTACAACTGAAATTAACTCAACCTAGGCTCCTAAAATTTAGGAATCACTCTACACAACTCAATTTAGGTCCTCAACTTGAATTAACTGAGCCCACTAGCCCCAAGGGTTAGCTCAATCGGTCAAGTCGGAGCCTCACTAGATGGGAGGTCACAGGGTCAATTCCTGAAAGCTCTTGGGGTTAGGTCAGTAAATAGGTCGAGGGGTGTGATCCATGATCCACCCAGTTCTTACCGTGGACGTAGCCGCTACCCAGTGACCAAGGGTATCCGTGAACCACAAAAAGAAAAACAAAAACAAATAAACAAACAAACAAAAAACTAAGCCCACTAAGTGAAACTAACTTAGTTAACTCATTCAATTTTTCTTGTGATGTGGAATTACAATTTCTCCTGATTTAATTCAATGGAAAATTAAATCAGGATTTTCTTGTTGCATTTTAAACACTCCCTCTCAATAATAAATGGATTATTGAATACCCCAATCCTACCTCTATGGAACTCGAATTTTCCTCTTGATAAAGCCTTTATCAAAATACATGCATCATGTTCCTCTGTAGGAATGTATTCCAACAACATGATCTGCCTCTGTAGAAAATCTCGTAGATAGTGATACCAGATGTCGATATGATTGGATCGATCATGAAATTTTTGACTTTCAAAGATTTTGATACAAATATGATTGTAAAGGTAAATCATAGTGGGATCCATCATATAACTAAATAATCCAACAAGAATCTTCCTCATCTAGATAGCTCCACAAGGTGCTTGACTAACATCCATCTACTATGCTTCTACTAAACTAAGTGCAACTGATCTCTGCTTCCTGTTGTACCAAGAAATTATTTTTGACCGAATACTAAAATTTCCTCCTGGAGTGCTCTTCCGATCTAATGGACTACCCACCCAATATGCATCTGTGAAGCCTTGAAGCTTCAGTCCCTTTGTTTGTCTATACCAAAGACCATACTGAGTAGTGCCTCTGAGGTATCTCAACACATGTTTGGTTGCATTACAATACAGTTTAGTTGACTTATCCAGTGCTTTCCTAAGTTTTTTAAGTGCATAACACATGTTTGGTCATGTGTTCACCAAGCACATAAGTAAACCCACAAGATTCCTGTAAATAGTGGCCTCCACTTCCACACCTGAAGTGGCATCCACTTTCCTCCAACTTCTTGCTAGAAGAGTGTCCATGGGTTTTTTACTCTCCGTGCAGAACTTATTCAGTATCTCGTTGGCATACTTTCCTTGAGATATAAACAATACCCCATCTCCTTTCCATACTTCCAAACTAAGGAAATCATGCATGATTCCCATGTGATTCATCCTGGATTCTCTTGCAAGATCCTCTTTTCAAGATTTTATTAACTTTTCATCATCGGTTAAAATCAAATCATCGACATATAATACTATAATAAACAATTTACCTTCAACAACAATATGGTAAATGTTTGCATCTACTTCACTTTTGGTGAAGCCCAACCTCATGAAAAAGTTGTTGATCTTGGTGTACCAAGCATGGGGTTCTTATTTCATTCCATACAACACTCGCTTGAGACTACACACATGTGATTCTTTTTCAAAGGTATCAAATCCTTCCAGTTGTTCAATGTACACCTCCTCCTCAATCACTCCATTGAGGAATTTTGTCGTCAGATCCATCTGATGGATCTTACATCCCAACTATGTTACAAGTGTTAGAATTGATAAGATAGAATAATACTTTGCTACTGGAGCAAAGGGCTCCTCGTAATCAATTCCCTCCACCTGAGAGAACCCCTTGGCAAAAAAATTGGTCTTATGTTTCTCGATTCTTCCATCTACTACTTGCTTCACCTTGTAGATCCACCTTGAACCTATCACTAACTTGTTCTCTGGTCTAGGGACCACTCTCCAAACAATTTTTTTGACTATGGAATCATATTCCTCGACCATGGAATCAACCCATACTAGTTGTTGCATTTATTCCTTGAATGAGGATGTTTCTGTCTCAAATATCTCAGTCATCAAATCCATGTACCCAGTGTACCAATCTGGTGAGTTCCTCTACATGCACTATGATGTGGGTGCTCCCACATTCTCTCTAGCATCATGCAATAATCTGTCAGCTTCCTGGTGTGCTTCCTTCCTTCTCTTGATGTCTCTGCATGAGTGGGTGCCTCCACCCTCTGCTCCTCTACTTGTGGTTGCTCCACAGCATCCTGAGGTTTTTCCTTTGAAGCAAAAATCTCCGCATCTGCATATGTTGACTCTCAAAACTGCCCTTTCCTTAGCAACTTTTTCCATCCTTCCTTCTTTGTTTTTCAATGAAGAAATGCATTCCTATCATCAATGACCATTATACATTGCCTTAAAGAGAAAATTATAGTGATTTACATGTTATACTTTTATGTTTTCTATTTGAATAAGTTTTTGTCTTTTAGCTACGGAACACAACCACATTCTGCAGCTAATTGGCTGTTCCACAGCTACTTCCATTCTTTTACAGGTTCCAGGTGTCAGGAGAGAAAATAGCTACATGGGCAGCTTGGAAAACATCATGGCATGGATAGTGTCCTATTCACCTAGCCTAGATTGACAAGGAAGACTCTGGTCAAAGGGAAGTCAAACGAAGAGACCTAAGGCAAATATGACTCTGTTTTGTACACGTTTCTCAGTGATGGGATCCGAAGCAGTTTCCTGAACCCACAAACTTCATCAGCAACTTGTGCAAACTGAATCCAACAACCATTACCTTAGATTTATGTCTCCAGCAACCAAAGAAGAGAATTCCATGTGCTTGTCTGCCTAAATGTTTTTGTTGTAGCTTATTTTTCTCCTTAAAACAGTTGTATAGTTTCTCTATAAATGCCTGTGTGAAGAATGCAGAACAAGTTCGAATTCGCTCATGTGTTAAGTTTATATTACCGCTTTGTAATTTTGAGAACTCATTCTCTATTTTTAATATGAAGATTGTGTGTTTCGTGGATACCTGAAAGCGTTTGTTGGAGTGTTGATTAAGTAAATTTAACCTGAGCAGTTGTAGAGGTCCCCTATGCTGTCTAAGGTTACATTTCATTTATGTTTTGTCTTTCATAGTTGAACTGTAAATTCATTATTTTTTCCATAATGTTTATAATCATTTTCTAGCCTTGTTCATAATGCAGTTTTTGTCATCTTCTTACTAACATAGAATAGCTTATTTCAGTACAAAATAGTTATTTTGTTTCATTTCTTTCTAGTTTCTTATCAGTATCTTGAAGTTGATTTTAGTAGTATAGAGTAATTTATTTCATTTACTGTTCATTAGTCTTTAGGTTTTTAATTAGAACTAATCAGTGCCATTACTGTTTTGCCATTTTATTACTAGTTTAGTGACATATTGTAAGTGAATGTTTCTAAAAAGCCCTTCTGGTTTATGGTTCATCTTAAACCAAGTGGTTGAATACTTCATTTATGTAATGAGTCTTTTTCTACATTTTTATATTTATTTTCTATTAGAATGATGAAGTACAAAATTCCTCAAAATATTATCGCAAGGAGGTTGTTCTCCCAAAATTGTGAAGTAGAGTAACTAAGCACTTCATTCAATTTCCATAGTAGATTAGTTGCAGTTTCATTTTCAGTCTTAGTATTTCAATTAGTTTTGTTGTAAATTCATTTTCAGTTTTTCATTAAGTTTTGATTCTGCAATAGACTAAAGTAGTAGTTGTAATCTCATTTTTAGTTTCAGTATTTCATTTTAGTTTTATTTCCATCATAGATAGTTGCAATCTCATTTTCAGTTTTAATATTTCATTTAGCTTTGGTTTTGTAATTAATTAGATAGTAGTTGCAATTTCACTCTTAAGTTCTTTTAGTTCATGATTTGGAATCAATAATAAGAGTAGAAATCGAAACTTTGTTTTCATTTTCTTGGTTAAGCTTTATTTCCATATCTGGCTTAAAGCACCCTTAGTCCTTATTTCATTTATTTAGCAGAAGTAGATTTAAGATTTTTGTTAAGAGCAGTGTAAATCATTAGGGATTAAAGGATCAAAACCCCAAAACAACATAAAACTCAAAAACACTGAAGTAAGAAGGGTCATCTAGCACATATAGTGCACTACACTTCATCAGTTTACGATACCCGAATTGATAATTTATGTAGAGAAATTTAGGACAATAAATTGACCAAACATTTTGGCACCGTTGCCAGAGAAATGTAACTAGGTAGCCTTATCTCTTGCATTCATAAGAAAAAACAACAACAAAACAAAACAAAACAAAACAATGACATGCATAGAGAAAGGTACTCTAGGGGTAGATCTATAGCTAGGGGCAGAAGTTCGATTCCTACAACTCCACCTACTCCACCAAGAGTTAGAAAAGACACACCTCCATCACAGACTCATACTCCTAGCCATAGGATTCCTGGACTTCAAGGGTCAGAAATTCAATCAGAAGATTCTCCTACACATCTAGAAAAACAGTCCTAGGAGAGAAAAAAAAATTTCACCTCTACGGGAGAGCCTATCGTAGTTGAAGAATTAGGAATACCTGGTGAGGAAGAAGAAGTAGAAACTCTCTCTCATAATCCATTAATAGAAGAACTAGAGGAAGAGGGAATAACCTTGCAGGTTGAACCCTATACTGACTCAGAAGAAACTATAATGGCAAAAGAAGAACAAGATGGAGAATTCTCACTGTTCGGAGAAGGGGGTAGAGGGAGAGGTAGAGGAAACAATGGAGGAGGTAGAGGTGATAATGGAGGAGGCTGAGGAAATAGGGAAATAGATAACTCATTTGGATTGCCTATAGTGGATGAGGAAATACATACCACAATGAAAAACAACTCATCATCTGTCCTCCCAAACTTTTATGGGTTGAGAGGTGAGGACCCTGAAACATTTTTGTTTGAGTTTGAAGTCTCATGTAGAACTTATGACTATCTAGAAGACTCTCAAAAACTCAAATTGTTTCCCTCGACACTAAAAGGGGCTACTTTGAAATGGTTCATTGGGTTAGTCACTCAATCCATTAGAACATGGAATGAAATGAAAAAGGCATTTTTGGATAGATACTTGGATTATTGTATGCCTACAAATCATAAAGATGAGGTGTTCAAAATGATGCAAAAAGAGGATGAAAACTTAGAGGATTTTCTTGATAGATTCGACTATAATTTGAAAAGAGCAAAGATGAACAATTTAGATGAAGAAACTTTGAAAGCTCTTTTGTTAAGGGCCATTAGAGATGAGTGGATAGATATCCTTAACGTGATGGGGAAGGGAGATATCTCTCAACTTCCATTGAGTGACATAGCAGAACTATGTGTTGATCTCTCAAGAGGGAAATCTAAAACAGGAAAAGAGCCAAGAGATCCTTCTCTTGTTAGAGCAAACAAATTTGCAACCAGATCTGTATGTAGGGCAGAAATTGGAAATATGCTTGATGAGTTTAAAACTAATATTTTAGGGAACCTTAGTGAGCAGCTAGACACCCTTAAAATTCAAAAAAAGCAGAATATAGAGGCTGATGCTTTAACCATCTTTTGTCCAAAATGAAAAAAGAAACATGCTCTAAGGGAATGTCCTTTAGATGCAAAAATTGTAGAAACTTGTATGATTTGTGCAGAAAGTCATGAGACCAAGGGTTGTCCCTCAATCTCAGGTCATAAGGCTATCTTTCAAGAGGAAACAATCCCAAATTCTGCAGAACCTCTTTGTTTTGTTGCAAGAATACCTTGGTAGGGGCCACAAAATCAAGGATTTAACAATCCAATGTATCTTCAGCCCCCACCAAATTGGAATTCTTGGCAGCAACCTTGTCCTCCACCTCAATCTCAGTATCAATCTCAACCATGGGCACAAGGGGTACAAAATCCTTATGGAAGATTTTCTCAATATTATCAATATCCTCCATCCTATCAGAGTTATCCTCCCCCAAAAAATCAGCAGCAAAATAAGCAACCACAACTTCAAAATCAGAGCCCTCAACTTTCATTGCCATTTCCACAACAACTGCCACAACAAAATCAAAATCCTCAACTCTTTCTGCCATTTCAGCAGAAACCAAATCAGCTACCTGCCCAACCATTACCAAACCCTAATAATAAAAACCCTCATAATGCTTATATGGTAGAAGGACAACAATTTCCAACTTACATGATTACTCCTCTAGATCTTTATGATGTTCAACTTAGATCTGGTAGGATATTAGAAAAGGAAAAACAAGCTTCTATAGTCATTCAAGAGAAAGATAATTCTAAGGAAGACTCTCTAAAAGTCAATAAAATTTTTGAGGAAACATCCCTCCAAAACCAAAATATTGAAAAAGAAAAACAGAAAAGATCAATAAACACAGCTCCTATCATTGAGCAACCAGCATCTACTTCTACACCTCCTTTTCTTGAGAGATTACAAATTGATAGAGGAGTATAAAAACAGATCTTGTTGCCCAAATATGACTTTCTAAATGAATTGAAGAATGTCTGTATCAAAATTCCTTTGTTACAAACCATTAGAGAAATTACAATTCTAGCCAAGACAATAAAGGAGTTGAGTATTAAAAGACCAGGAAGGAAACCAAGAGAAACAAAAAGAATTCACCTGGTAGGAAAGATAGTAGACATCATGATGGGAAAGATTTCCATGCAGAAATATGTGGATCTAGGAAGTCCAATTGTCAAGACACATATAAATGGAACTGAAATTCCAAACACATTGATTAACTTAGGGGCAACAATAAACATTATGAGTAGACAAACTATGGAGCAACTTAAACTTCCTAATCTTCTTTACACACCTACCTTACTGCAACTTGCAGATAAATCAGTAATCAAACAAGATGGCGTGCTAGAAGACATTTCAGTATCCCTAGATTCTTGGGAATATCTTGTTGATTTCATGATTTTAACTCCCAAGAATAATATAGGTGGACACCCACTTATATTAGCAAGACCTTGGCTGGCCACATATGATGATTTTATTAGTTGTAGATCTAGTGACATGTATATTTCTGATGGTAATTCAACAAAGAAATTTACTTTGTATTCTCCAGCAAAAGAAATCATAGAAATAGATGACAAGGAATGGATTGATGATGAAGATGTTATTCAGCCTCTCTTTACTATGACAAAAATTAGTGAAGATAGTCAAATTCTGAATTCATTGGAAAATTTTGAAACATATTTAGAATATGATCATGCACAATTTCAAGAAAAATCTAATATTGAATACTTGTCATCTAGACAGATGTCTCTCTATTCTATGGAAGAGTTTGGTAGCTCTGCAATTGAAATTTTTCCAAGTAGGACATTGAACATAAAGAAAAACTTGGAGAAATTACAACAAGAAGAGCTAACCAAAACGTTACAAAAACATTATACTGCATTTGCATGGGAGTACACCGACATGAAAGGTATTGGTCCTAAGACTTGTATCCATAATATCTATATTGAGGAAAACAGTAGACCAATCAGACAACCTCAGAGAAGAATGAATCCAAATCTTAGGGAAATTGTGAAAGAAGAGCTCCAAAAATTACTCAATGTAAACTTCATTTACCCAATTTCAGATAGCCAATGGGTTTCTCTTTTGGTAATTGTGCCCAAAAAGAATGGTAAATGGAGAGTGTGCATTGATTACCGAGAATTGAATATAGCAACCTTGAAAGATCACGTTTCTTTGCCCTTTATAGATCAAGTGTTAGATACATTAGCAGGTAACAAGTATTTCTCATTCTTGGATGGTTTTAGTGGTTATAATCAAATTCAGGTAGCACCTGAGGATTAGGATAAAACCACATTTACTTGTCCATGGGGAACTTTTGCCTACCAAGTACTTCCTTTTGGGTTATGTAATGCACCGGCAAAATTCCAAAGAGCAGTATTAGGAAATTTTTCTGATCTAATACATGATTACGTAGAGGTATATATGGATGATTTTAAAGTCTATGGAAACACATTTGAAGAAGCTTTGGAAAATTTGTAAAAAGTCCTTAAAAGATGTAAAGAAACAAACCTTTCACTAATCCATGAAAAATGCTTTATGATGTTTACAGAAGGTATTGTTTTAGGACATCGCATTTTGGGAGATGGGATTAAAGTTGAAAAATCTAAAGTTGAAGTCATCTCTAAGTTATCAATTCCAAGTTGCGAAAAGGATGTTAGAAGTTTTCTAGGATTTACATGATACTATAGAATATTTATAGAAAAATTCACTAAAATAACATCTCCACTCTTCAAATTTCTTACAAAAGATTGTGAATTCAAGTGGAATCCTGATTGCCAACTAGCATTGAAACCTTGAAAGAAAAAATATCTGAAGCACCTATTTTAAGAGGACCAAATTGGAAACTTCCTTTCCATATTTTTACATATGCTTCAGATATAGCTCTCGGAGTTGTATTGGGACAAAAAGATTTGATTCCTTATGCCATTTACTATACAAGTAAAAATTTGACTCCTGCTTAGTTGAATTATATTGTGACTGAAAAAGAATTCTTAGTTGTTTTTCATGCAATTAATAAGTTTAGACACTATATAACAGGCTATAAAACCTTTGTTGATACATATCACTTTGCAATTAGATATTTGATGAATAAACCTATTACTAATGGCAGAGTTACAATATGGCTTTTACTTTTGCAAGAATTCAACATTTTTGTGCTAGATAGACCTGGAAAACAAAACACAGTGGCCAATTTCCTGTCCAGGATTCAGAATATCAAAGAAGACTCTCTAGTTGAAGATAAGTTTCCTAATGAATATCTCTTTGCAGTAACTACTCAAACTCCTTGGTTTGCAGATGTTTCTAATTATTTGGTTACAGGGAAATTACCTTCACATTTGTTTCCTAGAGAGAAAAGAAAGATTATTCAAGAAAGTGCAAGATATTCATGGATCACTAACGAATTGTATAAAACAGGGCCAGATCTTATGATCAAAAGGTGTGTCAGGGAAGATGAAATGCCTGATATTCTCAAAGCATGTCATGATGAGCCGTGTGGTGGACACTTTGTTGACAAGAGGACAACCTATAAAATCATTTCTTTAGGATATTATTGGCCATCCATCTTCAAAGATGCTAAAGAATATGTCAGAAGGTGCGACAGCTACCAAAGGGTAGGGAAACCTGCTCCCTCAAATGAAATTCCATTACAAACTCAGGTGCTTATCGAACCTTTTGAGAAATGAGCTTTAGACTTTATTGGACCTATTAATCCTCCATCCAAGCAGAAAAAGTATATATTGGTATGCACTGATTATGTCACCAAATGGGTAGAAGCCAAAGCATTACTTTTTGCTAACGAAAAATCTGTAGTTAGTTTTCTTTTTGAGGATATCTTTACTCGCTTTCGTGTTCCAAGAGAAATTGTGACAGATCAGGGATATCAATTCACATCCAACATGATGGAGAGGCTTATGTAGGAGTACAAGATCAAGCATAGGAAGTTTACTCCCTATCATCCACAAGAAAATGGTCAAGTGGAGTCTACAAATAAAGTAATTGAAGGCATCCTCACCAATACTGTGTATCTACATAGAAGAGATTGGGTAGAAAGGCTTCTTGAAGCCTTATGGGCCCATAGAACTACATGGAGGAACACAACGGGACATACACCCTATGAACTTGTTTATGGGAAACAAGTCTTGTTCCCTATAGAGTTCCAAGTCAAAACTTTCAAGATGGCAGTCCGGTTGGGGATGGATTTATCAAAAGCTCAAAAGCATAGACTGTAGTAATTGAATGAACTTGATGAAATCAGACAAGAGGCAGTTCAAAGGACTGGTCTAGTCCAACAACAGAGGGCTAAATGGCATGAGAAATACATCAAGGACAAAAAGTTTCAAGAAGGAGATTGGGAATTGTTATTTGATTCAAAGTTTAAAAATTTCCAAGGGAAGTTTCAAACTCATTGGCTTGGGCCATATGAGATTGAAAAAGTTTTTAGTAATGGAGCAGTGAGGATCAAAACAATAGATGAAAGTCAAACTCCTATCCTTTTGAGTGATCATAGATTGAAAATTTATCAAAAACCAATCTCAATGGAGGAGTTCATCAAGATCTTTCATAAAAATTCTGAAATGAAGTTGGTGAAGAAGAATCCTTCTTCTCCACCAAGTTAGTCTTTGTTTTTCCTATCTTAAAAATAATAAATAAATTTTATAAGGTTGAAAACCAATCACCGATTGACATGCTTAATAACAGAAAATGCAGGGTGAAAATCAGAAGCCTCTGACACCCTATATTTTCCATTTCTTTTATGAAAAATGGTGACTCATTATGCATTCTACAAAATTCATTGTCTCATCTCATTTCACTTTGTTTTACTTTTAGAGTTTCACTTCACTCCATTGCCATATTCCACCAATAAATTTTTCCTTTTCCAACATTTCTTTCATCTCCATTTTTCATTCATCACCTTGTCATATTTTCACTCATATAGCCATTTCCATTTCATTCATTCATAAGTCATATTTTACTCTTTGTTTTACATTCTATAGCTATTTCCACATTTTGCAGCTGGTCTTGTTCCGTAGCTAATCCTGTTCTGCAGTCAATCTGATTTTGCAACAACAGTTTGATTATCCGTCCAAGTACAAAATGACCAGTTCATAATAAAATCTTATATGCAGGTAATTGAAGAGAAGACAACTTTGAAGACCAATCATGCCTAAAGCACCTGTGGAAGCAAACATCAAAACATTAGCAAGTGGAAGGTAAGGTTCCAAAGGTAAAATAAAAAAACTTATTTCAAAAAGCAATACAAAAACATAAGTTTGTATAACTTGTATGATCACATGTCTCCTTGGTTAATCATTATGTGATTTGACTACCACGATGACTCTGCCACACCTCTCGTCTTCAATTCCAAATGGTCCAATGATGCCTTAATAACTTATCTCTATTTTAAACTCCATGACTCATACTTAACCAGACTTCTACAGCTACACCTAATAATGGTTAGATTAACGACATGACCTATCTGTATACAACTCTTCAAAACCTTGATTGTTCATTTATTACACTAAGTTTTTCTCTCATACCTCCGCAACCTTTTTGTGCATACATTCACATTGTTTCCATATACTTTGTGAATACAATCATTCCATTTTCCATACAGTTTACGTATATAGTTACTCTGTTTCCATATATATAGTCTTTTTATTTTATATTCACAGTCAACCTGCTTCCATATACTCTGTCATCCTGTTTCCATATCCATAGTCATTTTGTTTCTATATACCAGTTGCTCCATTTTCATATACACAGTCCTCTTTATGCAGTCACTCCATTTCTCAAACAGTGAAGGGAATTTTGAAGAGTAGCCGAGAACAGAGGTGATGGGGCTCATTGTTAGAACTGAACCCATAGGGGTGAAGTACATGGAGGGTTATCCGCAGCTGAAAGGAATGTTACAAAAAGCTGGTTGGTTGTGTTTTATTGAAAAGTTCAACGGTTACCATAAGGAAATCACCAAATCCTTTGCCAGGTCATTTGATGGAATGGAAGTGGAAATAGGTGACATAAAATTTGTAGTTATCGACTCCTTTAAAGCTGAAGCAACATAAATCCCAAGGCTAGGAGAAAGGTGGTTTAAGAACAAAGACTTTCATGATGAATCCTAGAAGGTCATTCTTAAAAATTCAGGTATGGACACTTAAGTTTTTAGAAAAGGGATTCCAATCTCTGCACTTAAAAACAGATGGAGTATCATGTTGTTAATTCTGAAAAATTTTATTACATGCGAAGGGAGGTTTGGTTCTATGTATGTGTATCATATACGACTGTTAATGAATTTTATAGAGAATGGAACCCTCAATCTTCCATTTTTCCTGTTGAATATTTTGAGAAGAATGGCAACTAATGTTTAGAGGAAAGTTGAATCAATAGAAACCGCTCTATATCACCATGGACTAGTGAAGATTTTAGTTGAATTTCATTTAAGATGTGTAGGGGACACATGGGAGGACTTTTTGGTAAGGAACTTCTTCCAAGATGCTCCAGAATTTCCTGGGGGAAGTCTTGTAAAAAGAAGTAGGAGAAGGAAGACCAGTATCACCATTCAAAACACCCCTAAAACTTCAACACAGAAAAACGATGAAGAAGAACCAATCTCTAAGAAATTAACAGAGATCAGAAAGCAGACTAAGAAGAGAAGAAAAATGAAAGAAAAGGTTGAAGAAATCCATAAGGATATTCCTGAACCTTCATCACCTAAGGAGGATGAACAGCTACTTTCTGAGAGACTAATCAAAATCAGGGAACAGATCAAGAAAAATAAAGAGAAGGGAAAGAGGAAACAGGTTACAGAAGAAGAGATCATAGGCTCCAAAAACTTGAGGAGGAGTTCTAGACTCCGGGGCAAGGTGAAGAAAGCAAAGTCAAAAGAGACCCAGTTTATAGATTTAGAGGGAGAAACTGTAGCTCAGTCCTCTAACAATATTCCATATGAGCAAAGCCCACAGAACTCTCCTCCACAAAACTTTGAGGGCAGCGCAAGAAGAGTTTCTCTTGGCATTGATCCAATCCAACAGCAAATCTATGACTACATAGAGTCATTGGAGAAAAAGAGTACATCAATAGACCCAGGGACTTCAGCTAATCCAGAGCAGCCTGCCACATCACAAGAAACTTTAACTAGCTCACTTAAACAGGAGATCTATGAGCTAGAAGTTCTGAACAGGCACATCCAAAGAGAAAATGAAGCCTTAAAAGAACAGAATAAGTTGGATAAGATTATCCATGACAACACTATGCTTCACTTGGGTTTATGGCACAAGAAGAACAGAAAACTAAAAAGGAAGAATAAGAAGCTAAATAGGGCACTTATTAACCTCAAGTACAGATTTCTCATGAGGAAGCCAAGGATGGCAGTTTGTGCAAAGAAAAGCAAGAAGAGGAAGTTGGATGTTTTGGCTGAAGTATCAGAACAAATGCAGTAGGAGGAGGAAGTTCACAATTTTGATTGCATGGGGACATGCAATAGTCTTGTAGTGGGGGTATGTTGAGTCTCAAAACTGCCCTTTCCTTAGCAACTTTTTCCATCCCTCCTTCTTTGTTTTTCCATGAAGAAATGCATTCCTATCATCAATGACCATTATACATTGCCTTAAGGAGAACATTCTAGTGATTTACATGTTACACTTTTATGTTTTCTATTTGAATAAGTTTTTGTCTTTTAGCTATGGAACACAACCACATTCTGCAGCTAATCGGCTATTCCATAGCTACTTCCATGATTTTATAGGTTCCAGGTGTTAGGAGGAGAAAATAGCTACATGGGCAGCTTGGAAAACATCATGGCATGGATTGTGTCCTATTCACCTAGCCCAGATTGACAAGGAAGAATCTGATCAAAGGGAAGTCAAACGAAGAGACCTAAGGCAAATAGGACTCTGCTTTGTACACGTTTCTCAGTGATGGGATCCGAAGCAGTTTCCTGAGCCCACGGACTTCATCAGCCACTTGTGCAAACTGAATCCAACAGCCATTACCTTAGATTTATGTCTCCGGCTACCAAAGAAGAGAATTCTATGTGCTTGTTTGCCTACGTGTTTTTGTTGTAGCTTATTTTTCTCCTTAAAACAGTTGTATAATTTCTCTATAAATACCTCTGTGAAGAACGCAAAACAAGTCCGAAATTTCTCATGTGTTAAGTTCATATTACCACTTTGTAATTTTGAGAACTCATTCTCTGTTTTTAATATGAAGACTGTGTGTTTCATGGATACCTAAAAACATTTGTTGCAGTGTTGAATAAGTATATTTAACTTGAGCAGTTGCAGAGGGCCCCTACGCTGACTAAGGTTACATTTCATTTTTTTTTGTCTTTCATAGTTGAACTGTAAATCCACTGTTTTTTTCCACAATATTTATAATCGTTTTCTAACCTTGTTCATAATGAAGTTTTTGTCAGCTTCTTACTAATGTAGAATAGCTTATTTCAGTATAGAATAGTTCTTTTGTTTCATTTCTTTCTAGTTTCTTATCAGTAGCTTGAAGTTGAGTTCAGTAGTGTAGAGTAATTTATTTCATTTATTGTTCATTAGTCTTTAGGTTTTTAATTAGAACTGATCAGTTCCATTACTGTTTTGCGATTTTATTACTAGTTTAGTGACTCATATTGTAAGTGAATGTTTCTGAAAAGCCCTTCTGGTTGATGATTCATATTAAACCAAGTGGTTGAATACTTCATTTATGTAATGAGTCTTTTCTGCATTTTTGTATTTATTTTCTATTATAATGATGAAGTACAGATTGCCTCAAAATGTTATCACAAGGAGGTTGTTCTCCTGAAATTGTGAAGCAGAGTAACTAAGCACTCCATTCAGTTTCCATAGTAGATTAGTTGCAGTTTAATTTTTAGTCTTAGTCTTTCAATTAGTTTTGTTGTAAATTCATTTTCAGTTTTTCATTAAGTTTTGATTCTGCATTAGACTAAAGTAGTAGTTGTAATCTCATTTTCAGTTTCAATATTTCATTTTAGTTTTATTTCCATCATAGATGGTTACAATCTCATTTTCAGTTTTAATATTTCATTTAGCTTTGGTTTTGTAATTTATTAGATAGTAGTTGCAATTTCACTCTTAAGTTCTTTTAGTTCATGATTTGGAATCAATAATAAGAGTAGAAATCGAAACTCTATTTTCATTTTCATGGTTAAGCTTTACTTCCAAATCTGGCTTAAAGCAATCTTAGTCCTTATTTCATTTCTTTAGCAGAAGTAGATTTAAGATTTTTGTTAAGAGCATTGTAAATCATTAGGGATTAAAGGATCAAAACCCAAAAACAACATAAAACTCAAAAACACTGAAGTAAGAAGGGTCGTCTAGCACATATAGTGCACTACACTTCATCAGTTTACGATACCCGGATATATAATTTATGTATAGCAATTTAGGACACTAAATTGACCAAACAACATGCAACTGAAGATCCCTCTCAAGGGAACATCTCATTTCCTTATCTTCATCGAACTTCACATCTCTATGAACAAATTTCATCCTGTGAGATGGAAGATACACCTGATAGTTGTGAGGTGTAATAGTGTACCCCACAAATATGCCCAACTCTGTTGTCACCTCTAGATTTTTCCTTACATCCTTGGAAGCATGAAAGTAAACTGATGAAACAAAGATCTTGAAGTGTGACACATCTAGTTTTTCATTGAAAAATATTCTTTTGGTGTACTCATCCTGAGAATCCAATGATGACTCATGTTCTACACATATACTGTTGTGTTGCATGCTTTGTCCCACAAGTGTAGAGGTAGGCCATGATCATGCAACATCACCCATGCAGCTCCCAAAATACTCATGTTCGTCCTCTCATCCACCCCATTCTATTGTGGGTTATGGGTTTCTTTTAACTCTCGTCGAATGCCTTATTTTTCACAAAATTTATTGAACTCATTCGACACATATTCACCACCACTATCCCTCCTGAGAGCCTTCACTTTCCTGCCGGTGTGTTTCTTAACAAGAGCTTTAAATTCAACAAATTTGGATAATGTCTGTTCTTTCTTTGGCATGAAGAAAATCCACCACTTATGTGAGAAATCATCTACAAATATAACATAATACCTGTGTTTGGTTGTGGAGGTTGTCGATAAAGGTCCACATACATCTGATTGAACTCTTTTTAGGATCACTTATGCTCTACTATCCTTATAATAAAAGGTGGATTTGATGTACTCCCCTAGTGTACACCGTTTGCATGTATCTCACTGCTCTAGCGCACTCTTGGGAAGTCCTATAGAAATATGTTGCAAGATCTTCAAATCTCCACGGTGAAAATGGCCAAGTCTCCTATTCCATAATTCACTAATGTCTTGGCTTTGCACCTTCTCTGCCTTCGTGCTTAATGTACCACAATATTTTACATCCAATTTGTAGAGGTTCTTCACCTGAACCCAGATATTCTTCACTTGTCCTGTGGCGATGTGTCTAATGAAGGCCTTTCCTTTGTTAAATATCACATCATAGTTATGTTCTTCCAACATAGCAACTGAAACTAAATTCTTCTTTAGACCCAGAACATACATGGAATCTTTTAATTTGAGAGGGGAGCCAGACTCCCTCTGAGAAGTAACTATACCAATACTTTTTGCACTATACCTTCCATAATCTCCCATCTCGATGTGCATATGGAGGTCCTTCTCCTCCAGTTCATTGAAAATTATTTGTTACCCATCATATGGAATGATGCTCCACTATCCATATACCACACACTACCCATCACCGATGTCACCATGCATGCAATGAGAGTGAACTCCAACTTGAATTGTGAAGTTAGAGCTTCATCTTCCACTCCTCCTAAGGGATTCTTGTCGGCCTTCTTGTGTGGAAACTTCATGGCATAGTGTCCCATCTCATGACAATGAAAGCTTGATATTAGATAAGTATTTCTTCTTGCCTACCTGACCAGATTCTACTTTGGGTTGTGATTTCTTCCCTTTCCCTTGCTTTTCCTTTCCATCCAAGTCACAATTTTCCTCATCCTCAACCTTGGATGAAGTCCCATATTTGTTGCTCTGCCTAATATCTTCTTGCATGAGATTGGACCATAACTTCTCCCAACTTGGTAGTTTGACTCTACAATTCATAGAATATTGATAATTGTGCTAGATCTTGGGAAGACTCAATAGAGCTAGAGCTACCAAATATTCTTATGGAAAAGTAACACCAACCCCACCAAGTTCATCATGAAACTGTGCAAACTTTCTCAGGTACTACGGAATTGATTTTTCCTTCTACATTTTGATGCTCTAAACTTTGTCCTTGAGTGCCAACTACTTGTGGTCACTATTATTATCAAACAAGTATGTCAATGTTTTCCACATCGCAAATGGAGTTTCTTTCTCGTGGATATTTGAGATGATATGATCTCAAACTCCCTCTAATATGATTCTCCTTGATTTAGCTACATCCTTATCCCATTAAGTGAGATCATGGGAATCAGCTGCTGGGGGTTTTATTACATTTGCCTTGATGTAATCTAGTAGCCCATTATCATCTAATACCAGCTTTATATCAATCGTCCATGCCACAAAATTTTTGGTTCCTTCCAGATCATACTCGAGCCTGAGTCTGGTGGAAGTCATCTTCTCAATCCTAGAGAAAACTTGTAACACTAATCTTGAAATCCAAAGCTCCTACAATAACTTCAAATTCTATTCTCTACTATGAACCTAGCTCTGATACCATGTATAAATTAATTGTAGATTCAATACTTCTCATGTAATGTTCTAATGCATAAAACTCAAATTTACTTTACTCATCTGCAAAAATCAATTCATGATTGAGAAGCTATATCAAAAGAATGCAACATGAATCAATACACATACATGAGGATATATCTAGGGGAAAGAAACTACTCAAAACCACTTCCTATCTGTATTGCATTAATCAGGAAATAGAGAATAAATACAATGCTTTCTGAATACTGAGCAACCTCTACACATGTATAATCTATCTCACTACCTCATAAGCTGACTCTGGCCAACACCTAGCCAATTTTTCTTCCTTCCAAGATCCTATTTCCTTGCGATTTTTCTCAAGGAATTAGCTCCCTATTGATTAGGGAAATATCCATCCTAAATTGCGTAATCCCTATACGTCCTTTTCTAACTGCATGCACCACTTGTACAACTTGGATAATTATACAATTTATAGTACATTGCCCTTGAAATCCAATCTCAACTGGGTAACTCGAATTTCATGCATGCATGAGTTAATTTATGGTTGATTTACCAGTTAACTAGTTGAACATTGAAGTTGTACCCCATTGCTAGACCTCCTACTAGTTCTTCCAACAGTTGGAACTTGTTTAACTCACTTTAACTCAGTTCAACTAAATTAAATTGTTACAACTGAAGCTAACTCAACCTAGGCTCCTAAAATTTAGGAATCACCCTACACAACTCAAGTTAGGCACTCAACTTGAATTAGCTAAGCCAAATAAGTTAAACTAACTTAGTTAACTCATTCAAGTTGCCTTGTGATGTGGAATTACAATTTTCTCCTAATTTAATTCAAGGAAAAATTAAATTAGGATTTTCTTGTTTCATTTTCAACAAAATAATCTAAGAGAAATAGGCTACCTTACTGAGTAATTGGAAGATTTATTCCTTCACTACTTAACGGATCCAATGCCTAGGTTGAATCTAGTATGGTACTTTAGAAACTTGTTGTAGTTGGTAGACATGCTAGTGAAAGATAAGTTAACATAAGGGCTCATTGTAGCAACTTGGTCAAATTTGATTAAGGAACCTTAAGCTCATGTAAATATTTACACCAACTAATGGCTTATCCAAATCCAACATATGAGATATCAAAAATTAGTTAAACTTTGAGACATAAACTTACATGTACATACATAAAAATCTATTGAGAAATATGTATAATGGTATAAACAAAATGTCAAGCTAGCTTCATCAACCCATAGTTTGGGGCATTGACTTAGTGTATTTGATCAAAACATCTAAGGCATATGGAGAGATTTGTTTTGTTTTGTTTTGGTATCCAATGAAATTGGAAACTAGGGTAGGTTCGTACTTTTGTGACATACTATAATTTTGTCTAATATCACTATAATCTCTAGGGATACCCATGATGTTTATCATGGTACACTCATGGCTAGTTGAGGTTTGAACCAATGAAATCAAAGGAGTTCCCTAAAGCATTGTTGGCATTTTGACAAATGGTTTTTCCCTGATGGACACATAATTAATAAATAGGTCAACATGATGGTAGCATGATTAGTATTTGAGCCAGTATAGATGTGACAGAAAGATTAGGCAAAGGAATATGAGTTCAGAGACAGAGGAATAATAAAGATGAAGCTTGAGGAAGTATATGCAAGTTCTGTGAAGAAAAGTTGCGTACATACACAGGTTTAGTGAAGAAAATTCACGTATATGTAGGTTATGTGAACCTAACTCCCATATACATAGGCTTGGTGAAGAAAAGTTGCGTAAAATTTCTGCACCATAGTATTTTCAATAACATGGGTCTTTACCATGGTATTGGCCCATAGTAATGAGTGTGACAATGGATATTTGATCCTGTCTAAAAATACCATCAACATTACTAAGGATTTGACTTGTTGTATTGGATAAGGCGTAAGCTATATAAGGAGATGAAGATCAAAGTATTTGGGTGTATGATTTGGTTTTTTGATGAATTGTTTGATCTGAAATAAGTGCGCACCTGGGAGTGTGATGAAGGATCAGATTTTTTAGATCTAAAATGACTACACATTGAATAATCTTCTTATGAGGTGATAGATTTGTGATGATGTTATGATGTGTGCCTTTTACAGTATATGTCGAGATTTTTGGTTTGAGTGATGGTTTGTTGTGCAATGAAGGTATGATGCATTAGTTACATAGGTTTTGTATAGAAAAATCACGTACATACGCAGATCTTCTTCTCAATAGTCACGTCAATTTTGCAGTATGGACAAATCCATACGCGGGTATGCTTCTTGAAAAGGCGTGTACATATGCGGAAGTGTCTTATAAGGGTCACATACATATGTTAGGGTTTTTATGAATATGATGTATAATCAACCTTATTATGTTTATTGTTTTCTGTCGATGAAGTATTTCATGATGAACTATCTTTGACAGTGTTGGTTGAGGTTGAATTGGTTATGTTATGAAATGTGGAATAGTAATGACGTTGCTATGAGATAATTTGTATTTGGTTCAGAGATCTATGACAAGGTCAATATGTGTTTCGGTGATTGATTTCAGTAGTGCAATGATTCAGTTTCATGGTTCAATATTTTGAGATATGTACGCAGGTTTTTTTTTTTGCGCGCGTGTGGTTCACGGACACCTTTGGTCAACTGGTGGCGCTACGTCCACTGGAAAAATCTGGGTCGATGCCCCTTGGCCTATTGCAAGACCTGACCCCAAGAGCTTTCGGGAAGTGACCCTGTGACCTCCCATCTGGCAAGGCCCCGACTTGACCGATTGAGCAAACCCTTGGGGCTTATGTACGCGGGTTATTTGAAGAGAAAGCGCTTATATACATGGGTATATCTCATAATAGTAGAATATATATTCTAGCATGGGATTGAATAGGGTTTGTAGTGATAGGATCTAATTTCCGTGATGAACAATAAGTGGTTTGACAATCTAATGAAGAGTATACAGTGATTTGAGATGATCTAGCTGCTTTAGTTGTTTGAGATTCAGTAATTGGTTTATTCAATGATTTGATGATTAATTTGGTTCAATGATTTGATATAATGATTGGCTTCATTTTTTTATTTTATATTGGGCTTAAATATTAGTAGTGGGTCCAGTTTGAAAATATGATGAAAAGTGGCCTATAGGTTTGATGTTTTGGTTCAAGTGGATCCAATATGAAATATTATGAAACGTGGTCCACAGAAGTGTTGAGGGTTGGATCCTTCAATAAGGGAGTCGAATCTTTCTTCCATTGGTAGCTGGTAAATCAGATCAGAGGTAGGAGCTCCCTTCTGGTGGGTGCCAGTAAACAAAATCAGGGGGTTGGAGCTCCCTTCCAGTGGGTGCTGGAGAATAAGAGAAGGATGTAGCCTTCTACAAGTGGGTTCCTACACGCTGGTATGAGTCTACGCAAGTACAATATTGTAAATTTATTTTCATTATAATAAAATATGAAGACAAAGATGACAACAACGGTGTGTTTTTTCCCACATTTGGTTTCCACCTAAAAAAATTTGGTGTTCATGTATGTTGATGTATTGCTTATGTGTGATGGTTTATTATGTTCTTACTACACATGATTACGATTTAATTAATGTCTAAAGAAGTATTAATGCACTAGTTCAAGCTAAATAGATGATGAACTAGTTGAAAATTTAGTTAATTGGACATACGCTACTTATCCTCATCACAATTGCGTACTTATGTTGGTTCACTTGATTAAAGTTACGTACATAAATATGAATAATAAATTAAAAGGTTTTAGTGAGTTTTAAAATATTTATTCACCCCCTCCCTCTTAGTATTTTTCCCAACAATTGGAATCAGAGCAGGTCCTTTAGAAAGGGCTTGATTTCTTGAAGGAGATCTTTCAAGATGATGGGAAAGAAGAAGATAGCTCAAAGGAGGGATTCAGAAAATTACGAAAATGGTATATTAGATGCAATAACTGTTACAGATGTCAGCGAATATTCAGGTTTAGGAGCACCTTGCTTTCTATTGATCAAGAATGAAGAAGACTGTAACAAAGAATTATAAGGTATGGGATTTTGTTCCAATTGTGGTCCATTTCCTTGTATATGGAAGAATGATAGTGATGATGACAGTGAGATGAATGAACTTGCACTCATGGGGAAAAGTGAAATTAAGAACTCTAAAGAGAAAACAGATTCAAAAATGTTGGCTCTAGAATCATTAGATCAAGGCAAGTTAGAAGCAATGGACAGTGAAAGCATACTTATGCTAAGTAATGATAATTTTCACCAATGGAATGAAAATATGAAGTCTAATATAATGAATCGTGATGTTTGGTATTTAGTATGTAATGGCTACACCAAAATTCCTCCATCATATGAGGAAGTTCAAAAGAACATGCATTAAGTTACATCATTAATAACATACTTGATTCAACATTAAATAGGGTTATACATTATGCAACTGCAAAGAAAGTGTGGGATAAGCTACAAGCAATCCATGAAGAAAACCCAAAGGAACATTTCTCATTAGAGGAACTACCAGGTAATCATATCCCTAACAATGTGTCAAAAAATGAACATGATAACAAAACAACCTTTTTATGTCAGATGGAGTTGTTGATTCAGAAGAAGACAGGTTAGAACAAATTTTTTTATCTTAAAGCAAAACTTGATCATGCTTTGAAAAAGATTGTTAATCTTAAAGATAAGTTGCAACCATATGATAAAAAGGATCATATTAAATCATTAAATGTTGTGGAATCTAAACAATACTGTGAAGGTCTTGATGTTGAGATCATCTCTCTAAGAGCAGATCTTGAAAAATCGGTTAAGCAGAAAGAAGATCTACTTCAAGGATTTGAAGAACAAGAAAATGGGTTGAAAGAAGAAATTCTCAAATTAAAGGAGAAAGTGGAAGAAGGAATAAGGGTTGAAGAAGATATGAAGAAGCAATATGTAGAACAGGAAAGGAAATATCAAATAATGGAAGTTGAGGTAAACATTCTAAAAGGTAAATTAGAAGAAAAGGATAAACATTTGAGATTTCAAGATAGTGCTAAAATTTTGGATAATATTCTTAGTATTCAAAGTTCTCCTACCATGAAATATGGTCTTGGTTTTCATGAAACCGTTGAAGGAGAATCTAGTTCACAAGCTAATGCAGGGAATTTAAATGGTAACAATGCAAAATCTGAGATGCTCAACAAAGAGATAAGAAGTCAACCTGATAAGAAACCAAGTAAAGTGAATCTTCAAAGAAAATCATTTACTCCTACCTATATAAATCTTAATCGAATCTCTCCTCTGAGTAATAATGTTGAATTTTTTATATATAATAATTATGGACACATTTCAGCTAATTTCATAAGTAGACTATTTCAATGACAAGTAAATAACTGCTTCACAGAAATATCATCAGCTTCCAGGTACTCAAGCTTATTTAAGGGATATTTTTTTGCTTGCAATATATTTGGTCAGAAAAGTATTGATTGCAATAGAAGGAATATGAAACTGAAATATTATTATTCCTCTACTCATATAAGATGTTATTCTTGTAACAAGTTTGGTCATGTAGAAAAAGAATGCAGGAACAAATCAATGGATTGCCTCAAACAACATGGAAAGCAATTATATAATAATATTGATGTTAGAAGACCTGAAAAACATGGATCCACCAACACTTATCATAATAAGTAGAAAGAAGAAGAACATATAAGGTAAGGTCTTTGTCTCTTCTCATTTTAAGAAGAATATGAATGGTACATACATCGTGGATTCTCTCATCACATGATTGGAGATAAGAGTAAGATGGATTCTCTCAAGAAAATCCAATATTGTAAGTTTATTCTTGGAAATAATGCTCTAGCAAGCGTTCTGGGAAAGGGTAGAGCCATAATTAATAAACATAGAGGAGCAACTAATACTTTATTAGTTCAAGGGCTAAAGCATAATATTTGAATTGTAGGTCAAATGGCAGATAAAGGAAATGTAATTGTGTTTACATCAACCAAATGCAAAGTTACAGATAAAGAATTTGGAAAGGTAATAGCAAGAGGGCATAGAAACCCAAACAAATTATATGTGTTCAAATAACAAAATTCTCGCAGATATGAGGAGGATTTAGACTCATAGTAAAAGAAGATGGTGCCCATTATAGTCCATTATTCTTAAAAGAATACTTCTAATAGTGATTGCAGAAGTGATGCAAGGTACATGACCTAATGAGAATAGAACATGATTATCAGGTCCTTAGGATCAGTGATGTGTAATCTCAGGGGGAGTAATATATATCTTGTCTTGATGACAACTCCTATGGTTGTTTTGATATTCATGTTTCTTACATTACTGACAGTGCATCTGATGTAGTAACAGTGATTATAGATAGTACATGCTGAGGGGGAGTTGTGGTTATGAAATTTCAACATTTTACTTTCTGTACCCAAATATTATGAAGGAAAGTCGCATATATACACGAGTTCTTTTATGGAAATTGGTGTATGTTTTTCTATGGTGAAGAAAAGGTAGGACATATTTAGGAAAGGCTATGACATCCTTCAGACAATTATTATTTGGCTTTCTTATTCTGATATTGATGGATACAGTTTGTGGATGCTACTTAGAAGTGGTATTGGCTAATGATTGTTTATGAATTGTTGCAATATGATATTGATGAGTAATTGTTGAAGTTTCTTTGATGACCTTACTGATGGATGACTTGATGTGATTAGACCTGACAGTGAACAATTGGCACAAGTTAGGGGAGAATAGAGTAATTCTAGAAGCTAGGTATCTTATTTCAAGTGATTATCCTTACATTATTGGTCAAGGACACATGAAACTTTGTAATAAGGATATATAGGCTGTAAAAACCTTTTTTTTCTTACCCATTATGTAATTATATTATCTTGATTAATAAAAAATTATGTTAATGATACTTGGTGATATTATAGTTTTAGAAGTTATATGAATATTAACATGGTGTTAGAGCCATGGTTATGAAAGGCCCATGGTAGTGAACCATTCAAGAAGAGAAGACTCTGAATTTCAAACTTGGATCCATTCATCAACAAAAGACTATATTCAAAGAGTATTTTTAGAGTTTACTTATTTTAAATTTTGGTACAGACATTGATCGATCAGAACTAGTACCTAGTCATAGTTGTTATTAGACATTAATCTAGTAGATCCCTACAATTGCTTACTAACATAGAGTAAATTTTCCCTCACAATATCTAGTGTTAAATCATGACCACTTTTTGTTATGGTTACTATCATTAAAGGAATTCTCAATTTTTTCCCTTCCAGTCAAGCCATGACATTCTTATTAGCATGTATCTTCGATAAATTCCCCCCCCCCCATAACAAGACTCAGGCATTGGTGCCATTGATCCTACAATCATGGTTAGTCTTGTTGAATTCTAATGTGCAAATCCAACCAATTACGATATGACCTAACAAGTTCTAATATGGTCTAACTCAACATTCTATGAGATTCTATAGGTTGAATATGTAAGGGATCCATGTAATCATTGTCCAAAAGTGGAATTTCTAGCTAGCTTGGGGTTCAACATGGCTTAGGTTTTAAAAAAAAGATTAAATTAGATAGTGAAAATGGAATTGAAGACTTAGAATAATTCAAATCATGAGTTGATTTTCATGAAGAGACATAGATTGAGTTGAAAATGAGAAGTGAATAATAGAGAAATTCACTATTTTTTATCATTAATTATGGAGAAACATGCAAAGAGCTTAAATACATGTCATATTAATGGTGTTGTTTTCTAAGCCTTAATTGATAAGGCCCATAAGATTAAATTCCAAGTAAGTTTGGCTCGAACTCCTTTAAAATCATCCTCCCTTTCATCACTATTGGATAAATGCATTGTTTTCTAAGAAACACATTCCTAAGAATTTAATTCCTATGCCTAGATACTTTTACAATTTAAGTACCAAGAATCAATGTACCAAACTAGAAAGAAGAAGCCAAAAACAACCATAATAGCTTGTATGGTATCCTCACTAGTGGAGGTAAAGGACACATATTACTATTTTTTCCCAATCATGAGCATTTTTTTTTTATTTTGAATGAAGTAATGTGATCATTTTTTGATAGTGAGCTTATCATACATGCTTAAAAATAAAATTGGATGTTGCATTCCAATGGCCATTCCTATTTTTTGAATCTCTATCATAAACTAATTTTACCTAGTAAAAGAAAACTTATATTAGGTTTAGATAACATTTATTTTAAACGGGTCTTATTCATAAGTTACTCTTATTGAAGAATTGATCAAATTTTTCACTTCAAAGGGGAACATATCCATCTTGTATTAAATCCTATCCTTATGTCAAATTTTGAAACTTTGATAAAATTGGAACATATTTGTAATTTCAAATTAAAGAATTGATAATAGTCAAATTCTCTATTCATGACTTCTTTCGTACGTTCTATAAGAGGGTCAAGGACAAGCTCCTATAACTATCTTTTGTATAGTGTGACGTGATCCTTGCTTGCACCTCTTCATATTTTGATGTTTTTTTGCACTTTTCATATTTTTATGTTTGTTTGCACTTGCTAAATTGTTCACCCTTAAGTATCCTTTAAGCAAATTTCCATGTTTAAAGTGGTTAATTTTTTCACTAATTCCAACCAATTGATGGTCCCAAGTACTATAAGTCTTGAATTTTTCATATGCAAAGTGTTAATATATAATCAACAACAGAAATATGTTTATGGCAGTGATAAAGATCCTACTAAGTTTATCATTGCTACAAAATAATAAAAACAAGAATTGAATGATGAAAATGCACTTGAACTTTTAAGGTCCTCTATCACTGATGACATGCTTATTCATATTGAAAATGCAATCGGTGCTTGGAATGCATGGAAAACCTTTAATAAAACATTTGATGCCCAATCTAAGTCCAAATGGGTTGATCTACAAATGCATTTCCTTAATCGATGGTTAACTAAAGTGGGAGATGTCTTGGAATACATCTCTGGATTTAAAAATATCAAGAAATATTTGAATGTGGATTTAAATATGTGTAAGAAAGTTTCATGTCTTCAATTTTAATCAATGGTTTTCCTTCTTTTTTAATAAATATATCTTGGAGACTCTTCAAATCATTAGTGAATTGGATAATCAAAATTATTATTCCCTTAGTGATGTATTGGTCTAACATGACAAAACCTTTGGTAAGAAGAAAAACCCAGGGGAAGAAATTATTTTATCAATTCAAATAAAGGATAGATTTCAAATTAAAAATGAATATACATTTAATTTTCAAGAGGAATAAGAACATTCAAATATTAAAGACATCAACAGCATAATCCAACTCAATATTTTAATCATGGTTGTGGTTGTGATAGAAGTTATGGAAAAACATAAAATAATTCAAATCAACAATAGTTTAAGAGATATCAAGATCCTTCAAACAACTTTAGTTAATTAAGTAAAGGACTAGATATGACTAGATATGAGTCAAGTCAAGTGCAAAACATGTCTTTGAAATGGGAATTATGAAGAATATTATAGAACTTACGATGAGAATTTTCCCAAGAATATTTTTTTTTTTACTCTGAACAACATTCTAACTCTCATAGTTCAACATTAGCCTTAAGAGCATGATCTTGAATAGTTGTTCATAGCTAATTGGAAGTTAGATTTTATAGATCCAGTTTCCACCAAGAAGTCATTGAGAAATGATTATGAAGATGATTGGATGCTTGATACAAGGGCTATTAAATATGTGTTACAAAAAGGATTATTGTTAGAGATAAAAATAATATGTAGTTCAATCCAATTTATTTGTTAGATTCACAACCCAAAATCCTCAAAGAAAATTCCCAATATGTAAGTTTTGAACCTTATACGATAATGCAATGCATAGACAAATTATTAATACATAGAAAATTAAAACAATAACAAGCACATATTACACAAATATTTAAGTTGTAAACTGAAACCAAGAAAATCAACAAAGTATCTAGAGCAACACCTTTATTTTGTTTTTATCATTAATCAACTTCATTATCTACATGATCTCATATCATCCAAAATCCCTAACCCATTAACACATATTACATTACAAGCTTAATATCTTAAGTAAAATTATACAACCATGGCTTAAACCACCATGTGCCATAAAACCACCAAAAGTGATAATTGTGTGTTAAAAAACTCCTAAAACAAAAGTAAAAAACCACCTATTTTTTTGTGTGGGGACTTCACCCCTTGTGATCCCCCCACTATACCCAATGAATATGAATCATGCATTGGTCTATTCATGGAAAAAATACAGCACATATCCAACATTCTCCCACTTGTAGTTTCTTTGCATGTAGGGGGTCATAGGCGTACATGAGCAATAATCTAGAGAAACAATGCCCGTTGTCCCTCTACACCAAGAAAAAATCTTAGTGCTAATAGACTTTATTAATGAATCTACAGCGTTATTCAAAGTGTTTATCTTTGCCAGCAACACCTTTTTGTCTTCAACCATGTCTCTCACAAAGTGATATTGAACATCAATATATGTTGTAGTCTTGTATATTACATAGGTATTCAAGAAAGAGGCTACATTGTTTAAATGACATAAAAACACACACGCACACAAATTTAGATGTGGGGAAAGATAACCAATCACTTTACTATTCATTCTCCATGAGTATTTATACTTCAAAAGGATGGTTGGAGTAGTTGTACCTTATCCAAGTAATCATTCATTACAATTCCTTAGTAATTTTCCATTTACAAATACCTTTACATTAATATTTTTACTTAATACTTATATTTAAGTACGATGATATTACATGAGCTTTAGAGGCCTCTCAATATATCCCCCCACCTCAATTCCTTGCTCATCTCAAGCAAGTGTGTAGTAACAATACCATGACCTATTATTCTTTAACCTTTATCTTCAAATTGATATGTGTCTATGTTGTCAACAAGTCTCTAATTCCCTTTTGCTAACTTACCCAACAAGGTCCTCTTGACTCTCTTATTACACCATTTTGTCTTTGTAGTGTATCCCAACTCATCATGTTCTCATGTTTTCACTGCACAACACCTTATGGTGGATCTCATTCCTCAGCCAATCTACCATTTCTCTACTTTTGGCTTACGAGGTCGCAACTTAGGAGATTATTATACTACTCTCCTATGAGGGGTGTCAATCAATTCAATGTTATGTTTTCATTGTCTTATTCATTCAACGCTTTATGTGTCTTCGTTTCATCTAATTTCTCATTTTTGAATGCCTTATTTTCTCAAATTACCCATTGTAGGTGCTCAATCACTCAATCAAATATAGTATGCCAATGCTCTAATTACCCACTACCAAAACTTGTGATCAATGTGTACTATTATATCTTTCCTATGTTACTTAATAAAATTTATGCATTTGATTTATTAATCATAGATGTCTCGATGCTCTTCACTCAATGATTTTATTGATCTATTGTTTTGCTTCTCTATTATATTAATCATGTCCGATTTTGGAATTTGCAATTTTCATTACATGAAAGGAAACTTTGAATATAACTTAATTATATGATGTTGCACATGTAACTTGACTCAATTAAGACACACCTTCAATGAGTCTCTAGCTAACACTTTTTCTAACATTAAGATTTTACAATTATTGTTAAGTAGATGTTGACAAATGTCATCAAGAAACCAAGCGACTTACATTAGGTTTTCAACAACATTCATTTATCATTTTTTTCCTTTTTGACATCATTGGACTTAGATATGATTCCATTATTATCCATTATACAAAATTTAAAGTTCTCATGACTCCATTAAAATTTATAACTATTGACTTTAAAACTCAATTCTTATCTTCTCTTGACCATAGTCATAGTCAAATTAAAGTAATTTTTACCTACTTGTATAGTTCAATGGTACTAATCAACCACGCTAGTTTATTCAATCAATAATCAATAATAATCGACCAAGTGAACTACATCAACTTCCATCACTAACATGATCCAACTTTTCGTTCCCAACTTTAATCATCTTGTATCATTCATCGAGCATATTTATCTATGATTGACCATGCCAGTGAGAACGTGACAATTATGAAATTTATACTCAGTGTGCTATTTAATATGCAAATTCTATTATGGTAATTACTTAACAATCCTTGCAATATTAACAATAATAACATCATATTCATGAAAACTATCACAACAATTCACAAAGAGTATAATTAATCAATTTGTATAAGAATTAATCATTCAAAATAACTTCTCATTTCCATAACTGCCAAGAATGAGTTTAGTCAACTACGTGAGTTACTAGTGCACAAGTAGGTTGATCAAGTCAACAACTAATTATTTTTGCAGTCAGCCTCTCTCCCTAGCTATGAAATTCGACTACACAATTGTTGTAGTTTATTCATGATTTGTAACCAAAGAAATGTACATACACTAGTTTAATTAGTTTAACTACAAGTGTAGTGCTACACTTGACTAGTATGCCTAAAACTAACGAACATAGATCGACTTAGCATCAATACTCTAGTGTTCTCAAACTATTCTTGCATAATTTTTCATATTGTAAGTGATGAAGAGACTGCGCTTTTTTATATTTCATCTCTCAACAGTTTTGATCCTTCTTAATAATCATCATCAGGAGTATTAAAAATCTCACAAATAAACCACATTTATCGTTCAATTAATAAACAAAATCACTCAACTAGGGAAGCCAACTCCAATCACCCTCTAGAATATTTCTTCATGAGTATTTTAGAATGTGAACCAAAGGTAATCAAACTTCAGTTAGTCTACAACCATCATCACGATTAATATTATTGGGATGTGATTTGATTTACATGGTTTTTCTTATTTTACTTTGGTGTAGTTTCCTTATTTCTTAATATTATTTTCATTTTCTAAGAACATTTGGTGACCGGTGTTATGAACATGCTTAGAAATGTCTAATATTTCTATTCTCTCATGTCCTAAGTTTTCACATGAACATGGAATAGAGTCCACTCCCTTGTATAGTTTAGGGTTAGGTGAATCCTTTGTAGCATCAACCATATTGACAATTATATTTAGCAGGAAGAAGGAAACATCTATTCTCACAATTTTTTAATATTTTTTCACTTTGTCTATAGTTCCTTGGGAGTAGAGTAAGAAAATTTGTGTAACCCTTTCTTCTTCTTACTATCTTGGGTGTGGGCCTCTTTTTTCTTTATTGAAAAATATTCATAATTGATTTACTTGCTTTGTTTCATACCTGGTTCCCTTAAAATATTTTGAGAGATGACTCAATTCTTCATCAATATGATCTTCATAAAAAAATGTAATGGCCCTGCTCATCAAGGTATTCAATACCCCAATTTTTTGAATTGGGAAGTGGTGTGAGATTGCATGAAATAAATATCAGTGTGGGTCTTCTTTTTGTAAACTTATCACATTAGAGAATCATCCTCCTTTTTGGTCAACAATAAATCTTATAGAAAAGGTATGCTTCTCTTATTCTATACCTCTATTGTAAATTTTATATTCTGGTTTTGATTGTTCAGGTGATTAAGGAATTCTTCCAAGTTCAGTCTTGCATGGGGCCAAATTATATTAGTATCATCCACAAACCACTTCCATAGTTTGGGTTTTAGTGGAGATGATGTGATAAGTTTACGATAAGAAAAGTCGCACCATTAGGTATCTTCATGCAAACTCACACTGCTTGCTAATGCAAAAACTTGGGGTAATTGATACCTTGGGGACCATGACCATTGAAATTTTTGATGAAGATTATACAAATCAATAATTAAGTCATTTGTCAAAATATTTTAAGGGGAATGACTATGAAGAAAATCAAGTAGAAAGAGCTATTAGTAAAGCAAGAAGAAGAAGACCAAGGTACATAGATTTTCTTACCCTACATCCAAGGAACAATAGACAAAATGGTAAAAAATATTAAAGAAACTAAACATAGATGTTTCCTTCTTCCCCTTCAATACAAGTGGAAATATGGTTGTTGCTACAAAATATTGACCTAACCATAAACTATATAATGGAGTATACTTTAGACCATGTTCCCGTGAAAACTTTACATTGGTAAGATAGGAAGATCCATTAAGGTAAGGTTAAACTAATGTTTCATCAATTTAAGACATGATGGAATAAAAAAATATCCCTTGTTAAGCACGCGCATAAAATCGTCCACCAAATTCTCTTAGGAGATGAAAAATATCATGAAGGAAACTAAAGCAAAAGGAAAATAGGAGAAACCACGGAAATTAAATTACATTCTAATAATATTAATCGTGATGATGGTACTATTAAACGTGATGATGGTTCTAGATGACTAAGTGAAGTTTGGTTGACGTTGGTTCACATTTTGAAACACACACAAAGAAATATTCTTAAAGGTAATTAGGGTTAGTTGCTATGGTTGAATAATTATGATTATTAATTGATGTAAGGGGTAGTTGTCGATTGGGCTACTAATGTTGCAACAATCTTGAAGTGTCTTGTTCCACTTCCCAAAGGTGTTTGAACTTCCAATTTGTAGTCTCTTGTCTAAACTTACTCTTCTCTATCCAACTAATGACAATCTCAATCTTTCATCGAACACCCTTTGTTCCACATTGGCATATATTTCTAACTATATTTGCATTACATTTCCAAATTTTATTTCCAAGCTTGTTCCTAAGCCCTTAGCTCATTTGCAAACTCAACATAATACTTGGTTGATTGAACAATCTATATAGAAAGTCTATATAGATGGAAATAAGGTACTCTACATGAAAGAACAAAATTTGAGTATTAATAGATTTACATAAATATTGCATGAATCAAATAGTGATTACCGAATCTCCCTTGGTATAACCATATCTCTATTCAATCCCTTGTTTGCACTTCCATGGTAATATATTTCTTTGTCATCACAAGTTGACTAAAATCTTATAGCAACTCGTTTACACAATCTCCAACAATTGAAAATGCCCCTTTTCTGATGATTTGGAATATACTTTATTATGATTGTTTCAATATTGAAATGATGAATCCAAGTCATGAACTCCTAAAAAATTATCCTAATTACATATCCTGGATTCAACCCTCATCAAATATTCTTGGAATGATTCTTGACACAATGGTGACCTGAGTCATACCTCAACTCATCACAATCAAATCCATTGGATCAATATCCCTCTTACCAATTCAATTAAACTCTATGTCCTAAAACCCATGACATGCTCCTTTATGGGTAATCTTTCACATTTTGATTCTTCCACATCCTTCCCCAAGATTCAATTTTGAAATTACAACATAGCATACTCAATTCATAATAAAATAGATTCATTCCAATTTTCAACAGGAATCCACATCTTTCGTATCCATTTCTACTTAGATTGAGCCAGCCACTCAATCATCTGACAAGGGTATTATCACTATACCTAGATACAATTTCATATGCTTGAAGGGCCTATATATATATAGGGGACCATACACACATATCACATATACACAAAATATAAACACAAGGTATGCAAATATCAAAATACATAATGCATGTATAGCATAACTCAAACATTCAATTGCTTAGAACAATATATTTACAGAGATTTCCCTTCATGAACTATGTGGCTCTCGTTCTCCCATTCAAGCTCTCTTTTCTAGACTACTCAAGCTCTACTATTGAGTTATTTGAGCCCTAATCCCAAGGCTCGTTTCTAAACTTATTTTTCCTCTCTCTCTCTCTCTCTCTCCATATATATATATATATATATATATAGATATATATATATAGATTGGATAGAATATCTTCTAACAAGATGAAGATTCTTTGGACATGTGTCCCAATCCTAGATAACTATTTAAAACCTTAGGCTAGTATTTGTATCTTTTATAAGATACCACATGGACAAGAGTGCTACCTCATGAAAAATTCATAACAACCTAGGAACTCTCTAGAAATTAGACACTAATGACTATTCTTAATTTTATACACATTCCTTGAGAAAATATTTTCCTCTTTGGAAAAATCTCATGAACCCTTTGGGTCTAGGCAAAATGATTTCCTAGGGGTTTGATGCTCCTACATCATACTCCCTAGGTGGAAAATTGTATGACCTCCTAGCCATATGTCTTGAATTTGTTGTAGTCCTCCAGGATCCCAAACTCTATGTTGTCACGATGTCCACATGATTGTCCCAATTTTTTTGTTGTTGTCTTCACTTTCCCAAGATCTCATACCTTGCTTTTTTGCTACCTTCTTGCTTTGCTTAGTGCAATCCATGTCACCCAACCAAAATTTCCTGCTGTTTGTTCCTCTTTTTGGTGGCTACGAAACTACACAAATACCATGACATGTTCCTTGGTCATTATTGTTCCCATTATGCCATCATTATGTAAAGTTTGGTTTTCAACCTTTGTCCTATCTTTGCCATAGTCCTCTTGATCTACTGATTCCTTCTCTTCATTATGTTGTGAAAAAGTTATTTCAATCTTACTAGTCAGAGGACTTTGGAAAAAGATTATATTCAAACACTCTTTTTGTTAAATCTCTAGTAGACCTATGCACCATTAATTGGGGGCCTCATCATTGCCACATCCTCGAACTACTATGTCATTTTCAGCAAGCTTCATGCTTGTATGAAGACATGGTTGTACATCTCCTTTCAAGACACTAATTATAGTATCTTTTAGCCAACTCAAAATGATTTTAAATTGTTTCTTGCTTTCCAAAATCTCCTAGTTTCCCTTCTCTTTCTCTTCCCTTTCTTAAAATTCCTCTTCTTTCAAGCTTCCCTTAGATGAATATTTTGTCTCATCTAATGTTGTTTTCTTCTTTTCTTCAAGGAGCTAGCTTTTTTCCTTCTCTCCTTGGATGTATTATGGTTTCTTGCAACTTTGCATATTCTATAGCTCTTTCTCATATCTAGGATTTCATATTTTCCTCCATATTTCTCCTTCATGATGATCTTCATCATCTTGACTTTCCAAAATATATTTGATTCATGACAGGACACACTCTAGCTTGCATATTCTTAGCCTCTTTTCTTTCATGGTAGCATATTGTACAATCCTCTCTAAATGTATAGTTATGGAAACACACAATGTTATTAGATGCTTCCTCCCTTTCCTTTCAATGGAATAGGGATTTCCATATTCAACATCTTGGTTTATGCCATGAGTTTCTATGCCTCTTAAGAAATCTCCTCATGCAAAAAAAAAAGTGCATGGTTTTCCAAAGCCATTAAAATATTTATTATATGAATTATTCATTTGCTATTGAAACTTCTTCAACTGAAAGTTTTGCTCCTCAACACAAAGTGCATATACAATGTTCAAATCTTCTTCTTGAAATAAGATCCCATTATCACGAGATAAATGTGTCTCATCCTCATTCTTCTTATCTTCTACTGAAAACTCTTATTGCTCTTGGCCTAAACACTTATCCATAATCTCAACAGTCCTTTAATTATCATAAAAATATTCAAATGGTTTAGGAATCCAAGCTTCATCGTGCTCCTTTCCTTCATTCCCCATGTAATTTTCTTCAAACCTTGGACTGTCTAACTAGTCCTTTATAAATTTCAATTCCTTTTCATATTGTAATAACATTGTGTTTAAATGTTGTTCCTTGTCCTTTATGGGGTTATCCTCACAATGAAATGCTACATCCTTTCTACATTTTGTAATATATTTTAGTAGTTGTTCTTCTCCACCGTCTTCATGGTTGATCTTGTTTGTTGTCATGGTTTCCCTTGTCAATCTTCTGCAAGGCTTCCTTTGATTTCTATTAGGAAACAAACTCATTTCTCCTTGTTTCAACTTTTGAGAAGAGACTCATATGCCTTCGTATTTATTTGAGACAACCTCTAAGGATTGTCTATCCTTTGCTAAATTCTTTTTTCCTTAACCTCATTGGAGAAATTATTCCTTATCCTCTTTGTTTTGTGAATTCTATCCATCCTCATGTCTAGCATTCATGTACAATTTGTTATCTTTAGAAACATGAGGCTTCCTAAGCTCTTCTTCTATATTTATCATTAATCCCCCCTATTGTGTATGGATGTTCTTTTGGTTTCCTTTATGTGACAATATTTCCCACTCTCCCATTATGACAAGTTTTATATCCCATCCTTCTCCACTGATTTGGAAAGAAACTCCTTCATCCCCTTCTATTCTCATGACAGTTGTGGGTGACTATCCCCCTTCATCATTCTTGTGACTTGCAACCACACACAAAATATTAGTTTCAAAATCATAAGGCTCCTTAGCTTATGCTTTCATATCCTCATGTTGATCAAAACTCTTTACACAGTCCACGAGACTTTCCATCTATCTCCTCTCATCATCTCCATCATCATCTTCACCAAGGAATGGTCCTTGTTTTGGTTCACAATAATGACCTTTCTCCTCCTCATATTTAATTTCTCCGATTTCTTCATATTTCAACTAAGAACTCAATAGGTGGCTCAACTTCTTTTCAACTTCTTAACATTCCATTGGACCTTCTTCTTCGGACTCCATCCACATCTCTCGTCTTCATTTTCCATCTCTTGTAGCAACGTACTTATTACAGTGAGGCTTTCCTTTAACTTAGCCATTTCCTTGGAAAACTCCACATCAATCATCTTTATGTGGCTTCCTTTTGAACCCTTAATATGAGTATTCATAACCCTTTCTTTCTCCTTCTCTATGAGCTTCTTCATGCTCACTATGAGTTGAAAACAAGCCTCACAAGACACCTCACCAAGTTTCTCCCCTTTGGGCTTGGCCTTTTGGTATCATAGGTTATCTTCGTATGGAACCTCTTGAGCCTCCTCTGCTCCTTTGGTTGTTGCACTATGCTTACCTCTCTCAATAAATCTCTTGTTCTCTTGAGGACCTCCTATGTCCTCTTCACCTTTCCAACCTCAATTATATCACTTCCCTCTCTTTCTACAATTTCTTTATTGCAAGGGTTCTTTGCCACAATCCTCTTCCCTTTCACTACTACCTTGAATCAACGCCCTCTATTAGATAAAAATAAAATTTCAAGGACCAAATTTACCTTCCAAGTCTTATCATCACTGAGATCCACAATTCTTTTTCACTCCTTGCTTCAAGATGCTTGGATTGGAATCCTACATTTCTTCTTATTTCTTGGTTGGGAATCTCCTCAATCTTCCTTGTACCAGTTCCTTTATGTTCTCATTCTTTATCCAATATCTAATTTGAATTTCCTCTCAAGCTCCTCTACCTGTGTTGTTCTACTACTTTGCTACCTCAATCCTTCCTCTCTCTAAGTTTATTCACCTCCATGAACACCCTCTTTGATTTCTTTTCTCGCTGGCTGCAATTTCCTGTACACAAACACTTTTGTTAGCTTTCAATCAGAAAGAAAAAAAAAATCCTTACTATGATACAACTTGATGCAGGTGGTAGATGTTGGTTGGGCTACTAATGCTACACCAATCTTGAAGTGTCTCGTTCATCTTCCCAGAGGTGTTTGAAATTCCAGTCGAAAGGATCTGGTCTCAACTTACTTGTCTCTCTCCAACTGATGACAGTCTCAATTTTTCATTAAACCCTTAACTACCCTCTATTCCATATTGGCATATATGTCTAATCAGATTTGAATTACCTTTCCAAATTTTATTACTAGGCTTGATCCTGAGTCTTTAGCTCATTCATAAAATCGAAATAATACTGGGCTGATTGAACAATATATATATATATATATATCGCTAGAAGTAAGACAGTCTACGGGAATGGATAAATGAGTATTACTAGATTTACATAAACGTTGCAGGAATCAAATTATGATTACAAGATCTCACTTAGTACTACCGGATCTCTGTTCAATCCCCTATTTACACTTCCTTGCTAATCGATTTCTTTGCCATCGCGAATTGACTATCATCTTAAAACAACTCTATTACACAATCTTCAGCAATTGAAAATGTCCTTTTACTGCAATTTGTTCAATCTTGAAATGATGACTCCATGTCGTGAAATCCCCAATAACAATGGTAATTACATGCCTTGAGTTCAACCCTCATCAAACCTTCTTAGAACAATTCTCGGCACAATGGAGACTTGAGTCATACCTCAACTCATCACGATCAGACCCATTGGACTGGTATCTCTCTTACCAAACAGAACGATTCAATTAAACTCTATGTCCTCAAACCCGTCACAGGCTCCTTTACAGGAAATATTTCACAGGTCGATTCATCCATATCCTTCACCAGGCTTCAATCTGGAAATTACAACACATAAAACTCAATTCATAATCAAATACATTCATTCCAATTTTCAATAGGGGTCCACACCTTTCTATATGAACCTTATATGCCTATAGCCATTTCTACTAAGATCAATCCAACAAATTGAACCTATGTTAGGGGTACCATCACTATACCCAGATACAATTTTGTATGCTTATAGAGCATGAACACAATTTTTTTATAGGGGATCACACACACATAGCACAAATACACAGAATATAAACACAAGCTCTGCATTGATCAAAATACACAACGCATGTTCAGGATAAATCAATCATTCAATTGATCGGAATATTATAATTACAAGGATTTCCCTTTATGAGCAACATGGCTCTTGTGCTCCCATTCGAGCTCTCTTTTCTATACTACTCGAGCTCTGCTCTTGAGCTGTTTGAGCTATAATCCGAAGGCTTTTTTCTAACTTATTTTTCCTCTCAATATATATATAACTACTGGAATAATATTTTTTAATAGGATGAAGATTCTTTTAACACTTGTCTCACGACTAGAAAACTATTTAACACTTTAGGCTAGCAATTTTCTTTTTTACAAGGTGCCACATGGCCAAGAATTCTAGGTAATAAAAACTTTCTAACAACCTAGGAACTCTCTAGAAATTAGATTCTTGTATAATTATTTGACTATTCTTAGATTTATACACATTTCATTGAGAAAAAGAAAAATGGTTGCCTAAAGATTTATGCTCATGCATCATTAATTAAATGATAGACATGATTTATTAGTGAGTTTTTTCATGCTCCTCACGATGATACTTGAGAAAGATTGAAACTATTGAGAAAAGAAATATAAAAAACACACTCTCCACATCACTTACAATGTCTCCATTTCATAATCATGTATAATCTTCCATTGGGCGACCAAATTAGATTTGTATTGTTGGTATCAAAAACATTCCTTTGAAAGAGGGGGCATACCCAATGCATATTTTTCAACCATTTACCAATGGAGTTTATGATGACAAGGAAGCAACGACATTAGACTCATGACCACCGATTCGACTAGGCATGCTATTTGATTAAGTTGATTAGTTCATTTAATCACGACATGTACATCATCATCAACCAATAATCATGATTATAATAAAATAATAATGTAATAGGTATTCACTTGAGCAACTATATAAATTAAATGACTTATTACACCATCAACTAATAATCATGATTATAATAAAATAATAATGTAATAGGTATTTACTTGCGCAACTATATAAATTAAATGACTTAGTCTAGTTTAGAAAATATTATCTAGTGTAAATTGTAAATCTACAATGGTATCTCTTCATTGACTTCAATGTCTTCCTTCACAAACACCATCTATACAATACCCTCAAAATTAACCACCACAATTCTTCTGCGCATATCAACCAATATGAGATGGAGTTCTTGCTTCACTAAAATATGGCTTGCATTCACATTGAAATCAATGATGTGTTGCAGGTTACTTACCTTATTTGTTTCTCCTGCACAACTCAAACCACATTACTTTGACTAACTTAAGGCAAAAATCAACATGGTTTCTTCCATATTGTTGAAAGGAACAATTCGAGCAAATATTCAAATCTGCATGCTTGGACGGGTGGTCAACATGGTTGAATCTCTTTATGACGCAATAGTGTTATTTTGAGTACTTTAACAAGATTAGAGACATGCCTAGAGTAAATTTAATTACCTACAAACAGTTTGTAGCAAGCATTGATCTGGTAACTTCACTTTTCATGGAAAATAGGACCCCCATTAGACATTGGATCAAGAGTCCATCACCTCATTTAACTCCTAGTGTTTTATGCCCCATGCATGCCAATTTTTTGCATACTCTAGCACCAAGCATGATTCTTTTTCATCCTTAATCATTGAGACAAAACAATGATTCTAGTAATCAGGGTTTGAGGTAGTGTTGCATTGGACTACACCAGATAATGGAAAGATAAATTCCCCTTGACTTGTGATCCCAACCCAAATCAAGCTGCAACCACAGGAGTCGTCAACCCTCGATGGTTTTGTTGCAAGAATGCAAGCATTAAATTGCCAAGAAAGGGTTCACATATGAAATTTTAAATCAATAGAGTAACATCCACAAGCAACGAAAAATATTTCACACAACATCCACATTCTTCAATAAATTAATTTATTATGCTTTCATCTCACATGTATGAACCATGTTTTCATCTCACCATCTCTAGTCTGTTATTTGCATGTCTGAACCACCCTCACTCACTGTTACTGTAACCAAACTGAATGAGGTCATTTTGTAATGATTCCAATGTTGTAATCTTTTAGATTATATGTACATTCAATAAAGAGGCTACAGTATGGAGATGACATCAAAAGCACACATACTCAAGAAGAGAGATAAATGTGGGGAAGGTTAACCAACCACTTTATTATTCATTCTCCATAGGTATTTATACATCAAAAAGATGGTTGGAGTGTTTGTACCCACTTTGACTAATCATTTGTTACAGTTCCTTATCCATTTACCATTTATATATACCTTTACATTAATATGTTTACGTAATACTTATATCTATGTATGATGACATCACATGAGCTTAAGAGGCCTCTCAAAAATATGCTTTGTATTACAATGATAAGTTCGGTTCTTTATCAGAGAGATTGCACTTAATCTGTCACAATATAACCTTACAACTTCGTGTACAAATCCAATACCTAAACATAGTCTTTGTAGCCATGCAACTTCCTAACTTGCATGAGTGGATACCATGTTTTCAGATTTTGTATTTGAGAGTGCCACTACAATTATCTCTTGCTCATCCAACTAATTTCTCCACCAAAAAGGTTAAAAACATAACCACTTATATAACTCCATCCTAGTTGTTAGAGCCTGGATCACCCTCAGGCTGAAGGGAGGCAATCCTAGGATAACCACAAACCACGCTTAACCTGGTAGCTAGCCCTACCAGGTCAGGAGACGGCTCCCTCCTTGTCAATCTCAGTTGAGATGACTGAATTGAATATAGATTTTAGGCTAGGTATAGTAGCTCTATGGTTTTTGGTTGATTTTTAAGGTTTTGTTGCTGGATCAAATGGAGTAGACAGGTTGGATCCGAGAAATCAAATCAGGGATACAAAAATGTTCTGTGGGGCGAGGTAGACAAAGGATTTATGTACTATAAATTGGTTGAGATGGTATATTTAGACTGTTGAGGGGTTGAGGAGGGCATGAAGAACATGGATCCTCTTCAAATTGTTGAAAACATAGAAAACCAAATGCATTCCCAAGACAAAGCATTGTAAATTAGTGTATTTTGTTTGTTCACCTTGATTCATTTAGTTTAGAAGAGTGAGAGAGATATGGATACATATAAAACATCAGATAAAAATCATTACAAAGAAGAAATAATACATAAACTCAATATCACAAGAATCCCACAAAAATAGCTATAAAACCTGGTTTTATTCCTTGCCAAACTGTTGTAGAGATATACAATAGAGTTCAGAGCTTCCACAAGAGTCCAACCTTTGCAAATGACTGAAAAAGTACATAATATAGGCAAGGAAACTACTCATGCTAGCTATCAGGGGTCGAATCCATGAGAAGAGGGGTGGTTTCAACCATATCTAAACTAGGAACACAAAAGTAGGCAGTGGAACAACTTGCCTCTAAAACTTAGGAAACCAATTCATTCATCATCAAACCACTTGAAACTTGATGTATCTACCCTATGAGGTGTTTTTCATTCATACTTACATAAAATACCTCATTTACCATGCTACATTTACCAATGAATGAAGAAAAAGTAAAATGCAGCGAAAACTAGGAGAAATCTAGATTTTTAAGCAAAACTGGCAAAATCCATTTAATGCGCAGTGCCACTTCAGGGGCAATTTTGGAGGCCTTCCCAGTGTCCAAATCAGGTGCAATATGGCTTGTTGGAAACCCTGCCTGTCTAGTTTCTAGAACAATTTGATCTTTCTGATTTGGAGCTCATTTGCCCCTCCAAAAGTTGATTCTCCCAAGACTGCTTCCTGTGTGGCAAAAAAGTGGCAGAGAGGGCACTTTTTGGGTGTTTTTTGCCCTTTTGGAGGCCAAGATCTCATCCAAAACTTCTCAAACTTTTTGGGTTTTCATATTTTTCCATGTTGATTCCAAAAATGCAAACCATTTTGCAAAAGGAGGTCCCCATCAAAAGCGCAGCGCCAGTGGCGCTGCGCACCTATTGGAAAAACCTGTGTAAAAATTTCCAAAATTCATAAATGACCAAAAATGCTCAAAATTTCTTCAAAATTGGCAAGAGGCATCTTCATTAAGTGCTTTGCTGAGCTAATGAAGCTTCAGCCAAGATTTTGAGTTTATCATGCTCTTTTTTGCTCCTTAAGGCCTTTTTCAACTTAGCCTTAAGCCTTTTCATCCTTGAGTTACATATCTTGTTCCGGGTCAAATAGTGATAGGCCATGTGGCAAAGCATTTTCTTCTCTTTATTAGCCTTCTCAAGTAGCTTCTCAAGGTGAATGTTCACCCTTTCTAACCAAGTCTCTCGGTCATTCTCAATTTCTTGCTCAATGGAGGTCATCTTGACCTTTGCTTTCTTTGCTCTTTGCCGGTTTTCTTTGATCATTTGTAACTCCATGAGGTCTTGCTTGTCTGTCAACTGTTTGTTTTCCTACTCCAGATAGTTAATGATCCATTTGGCCCTCTCTAGATTTACTGACAAAGCATGTATCTCAGCCTCTTTCTCTTTGATGATCATGTCTTTGATCCTTGAGTCTTGAGCACTCAAGTCCATGACATTCTCCTCTCGAGCTACCTCATGATCAACCAAGACAAAATCTCTCTCTTGCCCTTCACTAGGGTCCTCCACATGCATCTTTCTCTTCCCTTTATCTTTGTCCTTGTGCTGCTGGTCAACCTGTACCTGTCTAGATGAAGAAGAAGGCAAAGCCCCTTCCACTCCTGGTGGAGATAACATTTGCCTGTGATCTGGAGAAGAAAACGAGACCCCTTCCACCCCTGGTGAAGATAATACTCACCTGGCAGCAACAAAAAGCCTCCTAGTGCCTCTCTCATAAGTGACAAATATTGGCACTCCTGTAGTCTCAGTCTCTTGGACACCTGGTTGTCCTGAAGGTCCTCCTTCCTCCTGAAGCACTGATGAAAATACTTGAGGGCCTTTGAACATTTCATGGGAAATGAAGGTCTCCCATGGCATGTTCAGCAAGTTCAACTGATGTAAGACAACCATCTTTATCAAGGAGAAGTGATAAATGTTGTTGAGCTATTGAGGAAATGGTTTTCTCTGAACATAATGGGCCATCTTTTCTATGTTCCTGCATATAAAGTAGGGGAGGTTCATCATTTTCACCCTAGTGAAGTGCATCAATAACCTGATGTGGTATGCATATAAGCGGGAAAACCTTCCCTCACAGGTGAAGTATTTGATGATGATCTTCATAAGAGGGGAAAACCTGTCCTCCAAGTACTTGAAAGGAAATACCCTACTGATCTTGCTGTGATATCTAGCCTTAATATAAGGCTCATAATATTCTTTGTCCACATATTTCCCTTTGTTCCATTGTTCACCTACATTTGGGATGCTTGTTGCTTCTGAGATAGTGGTAGGTGATAATGTGAAAGAAACACCGGCAAGGGTAACCTAACCCTTGTCTAGATGAGTAACAAACAACCTGGCCAACTCATGATGGAATTTAACCCTCTCCACCATTTCACAAAAATCATAGCAAGAGTGATGTCTAAAACATGATATGGCAATTGGGCAAGCAAGCAACTCCGTAAGATTGATAGGTTCCTCCCGGATGATTTTTCCCCCTTTGTGAGGCTTCCTTAGCACATGTCTTTCCCTAGAACTGTCACTAAAAGTTTCCTCCTCCCTCTCATAGTCTGTGTCTCTCTCCATGGGTTTTGGTGATGTGGTAGCTGATGTGAAATGAAGGATTGTAGTGGGAACAAGATGAGTATTAAGAGATTTTAAAATTGTAAGGTAAGTGAGGTGTATGGGGATGTGAGTGCTTGAGGGAGTAGGAGTTTGGGGTTCTTAGGGGAAAGAGGGGAGTGAATGGTGTTTAGGATGTGGGGTACAGAGTTAAATTAGGGAATGGGGGTAGTGAAATTATAAGAGTTTGGAATTAGAGTTAGGGAATAGTGTAATAGGGCTAGGGTTTGATAAGGAGAGTGTGGTTTTGGGGAATGAACTTTGATGACTGAGGGGGAATGGGACTTGGGAATCTAAGTATAAATGAAGTAAAAGAGCAGCAAATGACCTTTGATAGCTTATGAGAGGTAGTTTAGCGTTTAGTTAGGGTTTGTTCTAAAAGAATCCAAACACACTCAAGCAACCAAGAACAATTCTTTTTCAGCGGGGAGGAATGGTGTACTTACTTGAAACAAGCATCAAATGTTTTTTTGAAGAAGTTTGGAGGCAATTTGAGGCAATTTTGACTTCCCCAACAGGTGCGCAATGCCGGTCAACAGGTGTGTAGTGCCATTTTAATATGCAGCGCACATGTAAATTTACACTACAAGAGCTCAATAGGTGCACAACACCAGGTAAATGATGCGTAGCGCGGGTCAACCTTCCCGATTTTCACTATTTTTCTCCTTCTTGCTCGATGATAGTGAAAAATCGTATTTCTTGGGCTTCACTTAGCACTTTGCTCTTCACCAATGAAAAATGAAACATATGGATGAGCTTTTTATACCCTTTCTCTTTTTAATTTTTCATTAACAAGACCCACTTTCTAATGTTTTGATAACCTTTTGAAATACTCTGTTTTGCTGATATTTGACTTTCTGACCTTTGCAGGTGGACTGATACTAATCTCTTTGACTTTTTGTATTGGCAGGAACTGGTATTGTCACCAGGTGACCAGGAACAGCTTGTGAAAAATTATTACATATAGGAACTATAAAATTACATAATTTACATGAAATGAAACCATTAAATACAAATGCTCTATTTTACCTCAAAACAGAGTTTTGAGGTTAAAGAGATTTATTCAGTTTTCAAAAGAAATATAATGTCTTTATGAAATTTTTCATCCTCCTCATGTGTTTGCTGGCGATTTTATTCATTTTGAATGACCATGATGACAAACGCTAAAATCTAATGAAACCCTAACACTAAACCCTAGGACTGGTAGAAAATGAAATTGAACTGATTATGGACAACTAAAAGATGTTTGAACAAGTCAGCAGGTATATGACATGAGGGAAACTGAAATGAAACCACTACCATCAGTTGATCCATGACCTAATGGAATGCAACTGATTGAATGAGACAGCTAACATGGATGCAAAAGAGTAATTTTGATCAATGATGGCAGTGTGAAGACACTGACACTAACACTAGTCAATGTAAACAAATCCATGTATATCCAAGAATTTGTCTCCTATATGTCTTATGTGGTAGAAAATTCCATAATTTGCGATACCACAAAAATACCTAAAAACCCACTTTATAGTTTTCAAAATTTTCACTACATGTGGAATGTCCAATCTAGTACATACCATTGTATACATCAAAATGAAAAAAACACTCACACACAAAACATAGGACATGTCCTCTTCATCTTCCTATCCCTTAGGACATTAATCTATGAATAACTTTACAACTACAGAAATAGGGACCTTGGCTAGTTTACATTCTTTCATAATAAATTTCTACAATAATGTTTCAACATATTTCCTCTGATTCAACTACATTTTCATGTTCTCTTGATATCTTTTAATTTCCATGCCTAAAATTAAATATGTAGTACCAAGATATTTCATGTCAAATTTACCTTCAGCAATTAACTTATTCTTAAACACTCATTTGCTATCAACAAGATTTCTTCCAACTGGAATCTCAACTAGATCCCGAGCCTTGTTCCCTTCTAGTTCCCTTATTTTCCAAAGTTGTCTCCTCAATACTAGAGTATTTTTGGGTGTGGAGCCTGATTATCTTCTGTATTCATAGGTATCGCCGCATTGGACCCCAGTTTGTAATGAGGCACAACGCCGCTCAAAAAATATTCGCTGCAAAGGGGTCCAGGGGGGGCATAAAATTGCCTTGTAAAATATTGTAATTCCATAGTCAATCTTGGTCGTTCATTAGGCGGAGATCTGACGGTAGAAGTTATGTGTAATTTAGGTTTTTTTGCCCTAGAAAGTAACCCCTCGCTATATATGAGGGAATTATATTGCGTCTATGGATATATGTATTCTGAATGAGGAAGAGAGAGGAGATTGAGAGCAAAGAGGGAATTACAACAGATCTGTTGTAGGTTGTATCTCTTCAGTTTGCTGGATAATATAAAAGGAAGGACTGGTTGTTTCTCCGTTGACGTAGCCCAAACTGGGTGAACCATGTATATCTATGTCTCTCTTGTTTTATGTGTTTTATGTGTTTATATTTCTGCAATATTTTATGTTTTCCATTGCTCTGTAATATAAATTTTCTAACAACTAATATTAGAGCCGAAGGTCTATTAATTGGCTGATAAACTCACAGGAGAGAAGGGTTCCTCATTCGAGTGGGAGCAATGGTGGAAGATGGTAGGTTTTGGGTCAAAAAATTTAACAGCCAAAACTACCAGTTGTGGAAGATGCAGATGGAAGATTATCTGTATCAGAGAGATCTATACCAATCATTGAGCATAAAGGCAAAGAAACCGACGAGTATGATAGACACAGAATGGGATATTCTCCACAGAAAGGCACTTGGAACAATATGGCTGTGCCTAGCGGTGTCGGTAGTGTTTAATATTTCAAAGGAAACAATAACAGATGGTTTAATGTTGACATTGGCCAAACTATATGAAAAACCTCGGCCTCAAATAAGGTATTTCTTATGAAGCGTTTATTTAATATGAAAATATTAGAAGGTGGATCTGTTGCTGATCATTTAAATGAATTTAATACAGTTACCCGTCAGTTAAGTTCTGTAGCGGTAAATTTTGATGATGAAGTTAGGGCTTTGTTATTTTTGTGCTCATTGCCAGAAAGTTGGAATGGTTTAGTTATGGCCATTAGTAACTATGTCTCTGGATCTAGTACTTTAAAGTTTGATGATGTTGTTGGTGCAATCCTTAGTGAGGACATGCAACGGAAAAGCTCTGGTGAGACGTGAAGTAATGATTTGATTATAGAGACTAGAGGAAGAAAAATGGAAAGAAGAAAGAGCCATGGATATCACAGTAAGTCAAGAAAAGGTAGATTCAAGTCCAGATCGAGGATAGTGTGCTGGAAATGTGGGAAGAAAGGACACCTGAAGAAAGACTGCAAGCCTCTAAAGGGAAAATAAGGAGACGTGCAACAAGAAAATAATCATGAAGCGAATGTAATAGGTGATGTGTTGCAAGATTCTTTGATTCTTTCTTTAGAAAATATTATTGATGCCTAGGTGGTAGATTCAGGGGCCTCATTCCATGACACACCTGATAAGAAAAATTTCCATGATTATGTTCAAGGAGATTTTGGACAGGTTCAATTGGGTGATGATAAACCCTGTAAAATCATTGGAATGGGTACAGTTTTCATAAAACAATAGAATGGAAATCAATGGCTATTGAATGAGGTAAGGCATGTTCCAGATCTGAAGAAAAATCTAATTTCAACAGGGTAGTTGGGAGGTGAAGGTTGTGTAACTACTTTCACAGATAAAACCTGGAAGGTCACTAAAGGATCCCTGGTAATAGTAAAAGGAGAAAAGGTTGGTACATTGTATTTATGCAATGGTATTTATAATTATGTTAATCATTTAACATCTACAGGAGAAGATATGGCATTGTGGCATCATAGGCTCGGGCACAGAGTGAGAAAGGGATGCAGATTCTTCACTCAAGAAATTTGTTGCCAGGTTTGAAGCATGTTGATTTAAAATTCTGTGAGAATTGCGTTTCTGGAAAACAGAAGAGAGTCAAATTCCTCTGAGTTGGGAAAGAAAAGAAAAGTGAAAAATTAGAGCTTGTCCATACAGTTATGGGGAACTGCTCAAGTTTCATGTCTTGGCGGCTCTCGTTATTATGTTACTTTTATTGATGATGCAACTAGAAAAACTTTGATTTATTGTATTCAAAATAAATCTAATTCATTTGGTACTTTCAAGAAATGGAAAGCTTTGGTTGAAAATGAGACAGGAAAAAGGTTGAAGCGTCTCAGATCAGACAATGGAGGTGAATATTGCAGCAAAGAGTTTGATAGGTACTATTCAGAGAATAGAATTCATAGAGAGAAGACAGTTCCAAGAACACCACAATAAAATGGTGTGTTAGAAAGGATGTGTTATCTCAAAATCAAGCCCTGGAAGGCTGCAGACCAGGAAGACTTCAAGTAATTGTTTCAGACCTACTTTAGGCTGAGGCTTAGCCTCCTCAACCTGAGAGGGCTCTCTCTAAATGGGTTAATGATTTTGTTTAAGATAAGATGGCTAACTATTTGTGAAATGACTGTGACAAATATGGATGCTGGAAATACATTAAACAGGTATCCATTGGGCCTATGGAGTCAACAGTACCTCAATAAACTAGGATCTTGACTTTACATAGAAGTCAGGGCATTCTGCATTTGAATATTCAGAACATAACTCATATGAAACCATAGCTTATAAATGCATACAGGAAATCAAAGCACAATCAGTGAATTCTGAGTGATTATACATTTATACAACTGTAAAAAGAAATTAGGAAAGGACAAGATTACACATTCTGAACATAGAAATCCTTCATGAATCCTGAGAAGTAAAGCCCAAATTCTATTACTGAAACTCTGTCTTTACATAAGTCAAATACAATGCTCTGTCATAAAGTTTTCCAACCCTCATTACATTACTGTTTCAGCTATATATAGAGTCCTTATTCTAACTGATTCGAGCTTCCTCCTCCAGCATGAGGGGAATTCGATAACTACCTCTAATGACACCTATCAACTATTTAACTAACTAATAAATACAATAAAGTGTTGACTGGAGTTTTTTAAGAGTTCTAAATTAACTATGACTCTAACTCCATTGTCCATGCGTAATAGCTTCTACTTGTTCTTTGACACCTGGTCTTCTTTCGATTTGGGTGAGCTGGATGTTTAATGCTCCATATTGACCTTGAACGCTGAATCTTTTAACTGCTCAGAGGTATGAGGAGATTTCCCTTGCTTCTCGGCTTCAATTCTCCTCAAAAAGTTCGAATGTATAGAAGCATGTCTTCTAGCCTTTAATAACCCAAAACATGGAAAACTGCCACGTTCTTGATGCGTTGTAAGCTTCATCGATGAACATGTGTGCAGGCAAAAGTTCCTTGTATGCAAATCGTTTGATACCTCTTGAACGGTGATAAAGGGGCTTTACAACAGAAATTTTAAAATTGGGTTGAAATATTCCACCTTTTTTAAGCATCCACCTGTCTTGATCTGATTGACTATTGTTGCTCCAGCTGATGTTTTGCACATCCTTTAGGCGTTTCCCTTTCAAAATTCCCGCTCATAATTCAAAACTACCTGTTTGCGTTAAAATCATCACCTACAGCAGTTTCGTAGCGCGCTACGAAACTGCTGAGTTTTTTTTTTTTTTTTAAACAGCTTGCTTTTGCTCTGAGACCCTTATTAGCCGAATATTTGATTGCCCAAAACTTCCTTAAACTTTACACATGTCGCACAGGGATTTATGTTTCCTCAAAAAGATAAAGTCAAGCAAATTTGTCAAAATTTTAAAACAAAATCTTACTTGGCCTCAAAACTCATTTAGCAGGTAGTTGACCTAGCTGTGCCTTCAAATCTTCAATTTGTTTCTTCATAGCTTTATTCCCAGCTCTCAGTTGCATATTGATTCTTCTGATGTACCTGGCTTCTCTGATTGCTGGTACTGTCCATGTGTGAAATTGTGAAAGGCCATCAACCACTGAATTCAACTGGTTTTCTAGGGTTTCACTCCCTTTCCATAGAGCTTTACGATACTTTGCGTATATGACTGCATTTTTTCTAGCGTCTTTCTTCAATTTGGCAATCTCATATTTAGCTACTTCTAATTGGCTCTTTATGGTTGCTATATTATCTCCTTGAAATGTGATGACTGTTTTGCTTGTGTCCTTTTGCGTTCCTTTCCCTGTTTCCTCTGTTCTTGGCAGTGCTTCCTTTACTTGCTGGAAAATCCTTGTTATAGGTCTTCTGGGTTTAAAAATGAATTCTTCAGCTGGCTCATCGAATTTAAGCCTTTTTGAGGCCTTAGACTTCTTGGTACCTTCTTGCTTTGACTGTGTCAAATCAATTTGGACTGGTTCAGACTGCTCAAATTCAATGGTCTGTAATAAATCATTCAAACTTGCCTTAGACACTGGGCTCTCTTCAACTGCTATGGCTTTACCTTTTTCCTTATTTATCTGGCTTCTTTTCCTTACCCTTGAGACTGCTTCAGATGTGCTTGTTTCAGGTATATTCTTTTTACCCTGAGCCTTTTCCTTATTTATTTGCTGAGGTTGATCTTGAATGATAAGAGGCTTCATTGGTTTTCTTAGCTGTGACTTTGGAACCCTTTTGGCTCTTGCCTCTTTTTGGAGCTCAGCTATTGTGAAATCTCTGGCCGGTTGAGGAGTGAGGCCAGTCTTGCTTTGGAATCCAGCCATAAAAATAAAAGAATTCCAGTCTCTGTTTATCTTCTGGAGGCCATCTAAAACCAGTAACTTAATCAAACCATGATGAAATAAGGAGGTTTCAGAATCCTCTTTTCTCAGCTGCACCTTATCACACATCTTACTCAAGCTACGGAACAAATAAAAAGGTAGGTCTAAGGAGATTTTCCCAGTGAAATGCAACAACAGTTTGAAATGGTAAGAATAAACCTTATTATACCTTCCTTCACAAGTCAAGTATTTCTATATGCAGGTGAGTAAAAGAGCATAATGTTCTTTGACATAATTCCTGTGCACTCCCCTACTCAAATCTTCATTTACATATGCATCCTTTAAAAACTCCTTACAAGGATTCATGTCAAATTTGAAATTCTTAAACCATTCCTCTTGTCCTCTTGGGATCTCTGTCACAACAGATATTGCTTCTGGAGAGACTTGCACTTCTAACATGGCTACCTTTGAATTTAAACCAGTGAAGTTCAGTGCAAATTCTTTGGTTACCTGCGCATGTCCTCCTTGTAGCTTTTTGCAAAAGTTCCAGCACCCGGCATCTTTAAACGCTTTCTTCACCCCTTCATCTCTCAGCGTTATGTCCAGGCCCTCAGGTTCAGTCCTCTGACATTTACCGGATCTGTGCTCTTTTTTCTCCATTCTTTCTTCGAGATCTTCACATACAAAGACTAACAGCTCCGGTTGAAATCGTGATTCAGCTCCTTTTTAATTCAGCCTCGCTTGATTATCAGCCTCGCTTGAAATTTAAACTCTTCCATTTAAAACCTTTCAATACATAATCGGGCAGATTTGTCACTCATGCAGCACTTACGACCATCATTAAGGTTTATGCACGGTAAAATTTCTTGGGAATGATACTCTGTGCATATCAACAGATCTAGTGGTGGTGATAGTGGCAAATGAGCGTTCAAACTTGATACGAGAGGTACATAAACTGACATGAGAGGACATAACTGATGACTCACCTAACGGACTTGACATTTCGGGAAAGATTCGCTGCGAAATGCACGAATCCATGATTTCGCAGCGCTGTTAGTTTTAAATTTTAATGATGCACTGCGAAATGGCCTAATCATGATGCGCTGCGAAACTGGCAAATGGGATTACGCTGCGAAATTACTAAAAGACATGGTGACTCAGATAAGACAAGATATGACTCTAGAACAATGATGGTGGAGGAGAACCAATGGGAGTTGAGTATGGTTTGAGTTAAAAACTTTATTTTAAAACTCCAAATCCTAAGTGAGGAAAAAAGAAACAAGAAATCAACTTAACACAGACCTTTGTCATCGGACTAGGATAGAAAATGATATACATCAGATTTTTAGTTCTAAGTGATAACAGGATGAACAAGACAATCATGGAGCATGCAAGGTGCATGAGATTGTATGCAGGATTACCTTTACAGTTTTGGGCAGATAATGTAGATACTATTGTTTATCTAATAAACAAAGGGCCTTCAAGTTCCTTGGATGGTGGTATTCCAGAGGAAGCATGGACATGTAAAAAGGTAAACTACTCTTTTTTAAAGACTTTTGGTTGTGAAGCCTTTGTCCACAATAATAAAAAAAATAGAACAAAGATTGAGGAAAAATCAAAGAAATGTACCTTTATTGGATATGGTGTTAATGATTTTGGCTATTGCTTTTATGATTATGAAAAACACAAAATCATTAGGAGCAGAGATGTCATATTCAATGAAAAGGTTTTTTTATAAGGATTAGTTGCAAGAAAAGAAACAAGAAAAAGAAAGCAGGGAATACACAGTGCTTGATGAGATCACAGAAAAAGTGATGGTGCTTGAAAATCATAATGATCAATGGCCAAAACAACAGCCACAATAGCAACAAGCACCTCAAACACTTGAAAGTGGTCTTAGAAGATCTACCTGGATAAGTAGACCCCCTGAATAATACTCTCCTTCATTATATTATGTATTGTTGACTGATTCTGGTGAACCAGAATGTTATGAAGAAGCAGTGCAGGTAGAAACCAGGAAGTAGTGGGAGCAAGCCATGGAAGAAGAGATGGACTCCTTAGCACATAACCAGACTTGGGACTTAGTCAGGTTGCCTACAGGTAAAACAACATTGCAGAATAAATGGGTTTACAAGTTGAAGGAAGAAGATGGAGGTAGCAAAAGGTATAAAGCTAGACTTGTGGTGAAATGGTTTGCACAAAAAAAGGGTATAGACTTTGATGAGATATTCCCTCCTGTTGTTAAAATGACTTCAATAAGAACTATTTTAAGTCTAGTAGCAGCTGAAGATTTACATCTTGAGCAATTAGATGTAAAGACAATCTTTCTCCATGGGGATTTGGAGGAAGAGATATATATGTAGCAGCCACAAGGATATGAGGTAAAAGGGAAGGAGAAACTAGTGTGCAGGTTGAAGAAGAGCATGTATGGCTTAAAACAGGATCCAAGGCAGTGGTATCTAAAATTTGACAGGTCTATGTCTGAACAAGGTTATACTAGATGTCACTCTGATCATTGTGTTTATCTCAAAAGGAAAAATGATGGCAGCTATATTATATTGTTATTGTATGTAGATGACATGCTTGTTGTAGGTTCTAACATGTAGGAAATAAACGTGCTCAAAAGAAAATTGGCGAACTCATTTGCAATGAAGGATTTGGGTGCTGCAAAACAAATCCTTGGTATGAGAATAACTAGAGACAGGAAGAATCACAAATTAGCATTGTCTTAAAGTGAGTACATAGAAAAGGTGTTGAAAAGGTTTAATATGCTGAATGCAAAACCAGTTGGTATACCTTTGGCTAGCCATTTCAAATTAAGTAAGGAGGAGTGTCCCAAGGCTCAAGAAGAAATGGCTTATATGTCTAAAGTTCTATATGCATCAACAGTTGGAAGCTTAACGTATGCAATGGTCTACACAAGGCCTAATATTGCACATGTAGTGGGAGTTGTAAGAAGGTACATGAACAATCCAGGAAAAGAACATTGGATGGCAGTGCAGTGGATTCTCAGGTATTTGAGAGGTACCACAAATCAAACATTATGCTTTGGTGGTTCAAACATTTCTCTATAGAGATATGTTGATGCAAATATGGCAGGTGATAGAGATAACAGGAGGAGCACAATGGGGTATGTGTTTACTGTAGGTGGAACAACTGTCTATTAGGTCTCAAAACTTCAAATTGTTGTTGCACTCTCAACAACATAAGCAAAGTATGTTGATACTACAGAGGCTAGTAAAGAAATGATTTGGTTACAAAGATTTCTGGATGAATTGGGTAAGAAGCAAGAGTTGGGGATGTTATACAGTGGCAACCAGAGTTCCATACATCTTGCAAAAAACTTTGCATTTCATTCCAATACTAAACATATACAGCTCAAGTACCATTTCATATGGTCAACATTGGAAGATGGACAGTTGAAACTAGAAAAGCTACACACTAGCCAAAATCCTGCAGATATGTTAGCAAAAGTTGTAACCATGGAGAAACTGAAAATCCGCTCAGTTTCAATTAGTCTTCAAGTATGATGAAGATGATGAGAAACAACCAGGTCCAAAGTGGAGTCATTGTCCAGCAAGTGAAGTGGCGGTGGAGTTGCCATAATCAGTCTCCGAGTGGGAGATTGTTGGGTGTGGAGCTTGATTATCTTCTATATTCATAGGTATTGTCGTATTACACCCCAGTTTGTAATGGGGTGGCAACGCCACCCGTAAAATATTCATTGTAGGGGGGGTCCACGGGGGGCGTAAAATTGCCTTGTAAAATGTTGTAATTTTGTAGTCAATCTAGGCCATTCATTAGGCAGAGATCTAATGGTATAAGTTATGTTTAATTTAGGGTTTTTTGCCCTAGAAAGCAACCCCTCGGTATATATGAGGGAATTGTATTGCGTCTATGGATATCTATATTGTGTATATATGAGGAAATTACAATGGATTTGTTGTAGGTTGTATCTCTTCAGTTTGCTAAATAATATAAAAGGAAGGACTGGTTGATTCTCCGTGGATGTAGCCCAAACTGGGTGAACCACGTATATCTGTGTCTCTCTTGTTTTATGTGTTTTCTATGTTTATATTTCTGCAATATTTAATGTGTTCCATTGCTCTGTAATATATAATTTTCTAACAAGTATGTGATTCTTCTTCTACTTAATCATGTTCCTTTGCTAGGTCAAATTCTCCACTAATTGATAGTTCACATGTTTTAGTGATGCAACATTTTATAAAATTTCTACATGAAATTCTAATGAAATTTCCATGGAAAAAATAATAAATAATAAATAATATTTCTCATAGAAAGTAATGAGTATTTAAGATTATCAACATCTGGCAAGATGCAAAAAAAAAAAATATGTTAAAATATTTCCCCTTATGATTGATTGAATTTAAAGTTGGAGGATAAAATAAGGAATATATTGGGATTAATGCATGAATCAATGAGGGGGAGAGAATTTATGGTTGGGAACACTATAAGGTTATCTCAAGTCTTATTATAAATAAATAAATAATCTTTCCCATGGAAACTAATAAGTATATAAGATTATCAAAATGTGGCAAGATGCAAGAAATATATATATATATATATATATATATATATATATATATATATAAAGGTTTCCCTTTATGGTTGATTGAATTTAAAGTTGGAGTAGCAAATGAGGAATATATTGGGGTTAATGCTTTAATCAATGAGGGGGAGAGAATTTATTGTTGTGAAAACTATAAGGTTATATTAGGACTCATTGGGATTATTCAATGATACTTTAGTTCTCTTATGATTCACCCTTTTGATGTTAAGTGTTCACAAGCTTATCAAGGATATATTTATGATCTATGTAGATGTTTTAGGGAGGATATCAATGGATTTTGTTTAACATTTATGCATGTACATGAGGTTGGTTAATTCTTCATGACAATTTGGTGGCCTGGGTGCAGGCGATATAGACAAACGCCCTAATCGTGATATAATTTCCTCTAATTCTATATGAAACCCTTCTTCAAGATTAACTGGAATATCAGTCATCTATTTCTAGACCGACTGTTTATAGATTTCCCTTTTTGGCCACTGTCACCACTCTTTTCCCCTTAATTGCCCCAACCCTTGTTATCGGGAACAATTTACACAACAGAGGCTTCTTTTCCACTATCGGAGCTATAATTCCATGAGAATTACGAAATACAATATTGGAGTGGTTTTTGAATGGAAATAACGCAAATAAGCGTAAATTACACTATCGACACTGTAAACCAAAGGAAATGCGTTAATACGCAAAATACACTATCGGCGGGGCTTTATTCCAAAGAAATGGAATAACACTATTGGCGCTTTAAATACACTATTGGCGGGTTATTTCATGAGAACTCAAACAACACTATCGGCGCTTTACTATTGGCCTCTTCTTGATGCGACAATACTGTAGCATTTTGGTGATCGTAATCGACATCTTCCACACCTCTTCGCCAGGCTCCTTCTGCTTAAACTTGCGATGTGATAACTATTACAAACCCCATATATTATAAATCCTCCTCTATAACATTTCGGATCCAAATTTATCGCTACTTCGAAATTCAGCAGTTCCAAAGGTTGGTCCCTCCACTCAAGTGCTTGTGATGCGATAGTGTTTATGGACCCGACTTGGATATTAGCCCCACTTGATAATATTTCAAGTCCAGATTCTCAATTCAAACTAAGTTTTTCACGATTTCTAAGTGTAAACCAGAATTTTGCCTGCAGGATTAAATGATGCCTATAAAGGAAATAGAGCACGCTGATTCGAAGGGAACACACTCAAACAGACCTCAATCAAAATATTAATTGGAAACAAAGGTCGAACCGTTGTTGTGAAGATTTAAAAGAAACTGTTGCGTGAAGCCAAAATACACATAAAGACCAGTTTAGCAAACAAATACAATTCAGATGCACAGAAAGGGTTTCGGAGGTCACCACGCCTCCGGGATTGACCAATACACAGAGAAATCCCCTCTTCCTTTGAGAAATATGTGATAAAAGCATGCGGTCCAAATCCCTTTACAATAGCATCAAACTTACATATATACTAGTTCATGTTAACAACCAGATCCTAAAATAGAGGCTTAATTTATTGCAACTATCAGTTTTGCGAGACATCCTCCTCGAGAACCTCCACTACGCTTAACTAAACCCTATCTGTTCAGTGAGGTATTCTCCTCGAGAACCTCCACTATGGCTTAACTATTTAACATTTATTACATCATGATTTATTCCTAGATTCTATCTCTATGCTAAACTAGAAAAACATGGAAATTGATGGCTAAAGGATCCCACTCCTTTGCCTGTAGATTTTTTTTTTTTTTTTTGAATAAGTTTGAAGTCGTTTCCCTCCAAGTCTCATGCCCCTGCATCAGACTCCTGAGGACAAAATTCTTCATGGGCTCCTGTCCATGAGCTCTTCTACAAAACTTCCCAGCTTCTGTAGCATGTTTTCTGTTGCCCAAGTAGCTTTAGCAGTTGGTTGATCCTTTCCTTTGACCAAATACTAAAAATACTCCTATCCTCTGGTTTTCTTTAACACTTTCTTGTCCAAAATCCTTTCTAGTTGTAATGCTTTTTTCTGTAGGTAACCTTTTTACCCTGTCAATTTCTTGTATCTCCTGATCTTCTTCTGTATCATCTGCAGTTTCACCTTCATACTTGTATAGGTCAACAACATTGAAAATTGGAGATATTCCAACATCAGGGGGTAATTCAGTTTCATATGCATTTGTAGAAAACTTCCTTAACACTCTACATGGTCCAATTTTCTTGAACTTTAATTTGTTATACTCCCTCTTTGGCAATCTTTCCTTTCTGAGGTGTGCTAATACCAAATCTCCAACTTCAAAGTTCACTTCTATTCTTCTCATGTCTGCTCTGGTTTTGTACTTGATGTTGCTATCCTACAGTTGTTGTTTCACTTGTTCATGTATTGCTTGCATTTCTAAAGAAAAATCTTCTCCCTCTGCACTTCTCATTTCATCTTTTCCCAAGTTTCTTAACTCAGATACTCCTCTTGGATGCATTCCATAAACAATATGGAATGGACTCTGTCCTATACTCTTGTTAGGTGAGTCATTATATTCATATTCAGCTTGTGCCAACACTTGATCCCACTGTTTGGATTTTCTACAGTAAGACTCCTTAAAATATTGCCCAAACTCCTGTTCACAACTTCAGTCTGTGGATGATAGGTAGAACTAAAACTCAGTTTAGTTCCCAACTTCTTCCATAATGTCCTCCAGAAATGTCCAACAAACTTGGAATCTCTGTCTAAGACAATACTTTTAAGCAACCCATACAATCTTACAATCTCCTTGAAGAAAAAATTAGCAATGTGAGTAGCATCACTAGTTTTATAACATGGAATAAAATGTGCCATTTTTGAAAATCTGTCCACTACAAAAAAAATTGAATCATTCCCTCTTTGAGTCTTTGGTAAGTCCAAAACAAAATCCATACTTACCATATCCCAAGGCCTATCTGGAATTGGTAATGGAACATACAAACCTGTGTTTTGACTTCTTCCCTTTGCATATTGACAGATTTTGCAAGCTTTCACATACTTTTCCACTTCAGACCTCATTCTTTGCCAGAAATAAAATCTTTTCAACTATTCATAAGTCTTATCTATACCAAAATGTCCTGCAAGTCCACCACTATGTTTCTCTTTGATTAAATTCTCCCTCATAAAACAGTTTGGTATGCACTGTTGATTTCTCTTAAACAACAGTCCATCTTGTAAAAATTAATCCGACCATTTATTCCTATCCATAAAAATAGGATTCTTACAAGCTTCAAATGCCTCTTTAAAATCTGGATCTGTCTCATATAATTCTTTAATAAAATCAAAACCTAACACTTGAATTTGACTCTCTTGAAGTAATACATTTCTCTCTACAACTTTGTTTGATTGGCCATTTATGTGCTTCAAGAAAAAATGGGAACCTTGAAGATACTCTACCGATTTAGCATGTTTCTGGCTAAGCTTTGGCTGCTGCATAATACACTGTAATGCATGGTTATTTGAATAAAGTATGAACTCCTTTGACATTAGGTAATGTCTCCACTTCTTCAATGACTGCAGAACTGCATAGAACTCTCTATCATAAGAAGAATACTTCTTCTTTGAATCATTCAACTTTTCACTAAAATAAGCTATAGGTATGTCTTCTTGACTTAAAACACCTCCAATAGCTTCTCCGCTGGCATCACACTTCACTTGGAAAGGCTTACTAAAAGCAGGTAGAACCAAAATAGGTTTTTCAGTGATCTTCTTCTTCAATAGCTGAAAAGTCTTTTCTGATTCAGCAGTACATCCAAATGGTTGTTTATCCTTCTTTATGGTCTCAATAATAGGGCATTGATCTGACTAAAATTCTTTATGAATTTCCTATAAAAACTAGCAAGACCATGAAAACTTCTTACCTCAAAAACACTTTTAGGCGAAGCCCACTCCATGATTGCCTTGATCTTTTCTGGATCCATCTTCAACTCTTCAGCAGAAATAACAAAACCCAAATACACTAACTCTTCTTTCATGAATGAACACTTCTTCAAATTCAGCAATAACTTCTCTTGTTGTAGCCTTTGTAAGACATAATTCAGATGTCTCATGTGCTCCTCCTTAGACCTGTTGTAAACTAATATATCGTCCAGATATACTAATACAAATTTACCAGTAAATTCTTTAAGAACTTCATTCATGAGTCTTATAAACGTACTTGGTGCATTTGACAACCCAAAAGGCATTACTCTCCACTCATACAATCCCTCATTTGTCTTAAAGGCAGTTTTCCACTCATCCCCTTCTCTTATCCTTATCTGATGATACCCACTTTTAAGATCTAGTTTTGTAAAATACTTTGCTCCACTCAAGAAATCCATTAAATCTTGAATTCTAGGTAAAGGAAATCTATACCTGATTTTGATTTTATTGATGGCTCTTCAATCAGTACACATTCTCCAGCCTCCATCTTTCTTTGGACTCAACATTGTTGATACTGCACAAGGACTCAAACTTTCTCTCATCAGTCCTTTGTCAAGCAGTTCTTGCACCTACTTCCTAACCTCTTAATTTTCTGTTGGAGTCATTCTATAAGCTAGTTTGTTAGGTAGGTTTGCTCCAAGAATCAAATCTATATGATGGCTAATTCCTCTAATGGGTGGTAACTCATTAGGCAACTAATCAACAATGATATCACAATAACTGTACAACATTTATTGAATTTCAATGGGTAAATCAGAAACTTTATTGGAAGTCATTATTATCTTGGGCTTGCAAATTATAGCAAAATTTACTTCATTCTCTTCAATTTGCTGCAAGTATTCCTTTCCTCCTAGTAACATATTTTTTGGATCAGTCTTCTTTCCTGAGGCATCTTCTTCTCCCATAGGCAACAATGTATGATTGACACTATCTTTACCAAACTTGTAGGTGTTTCTTTTCCTATTAGCTCTGCTATAACATTGATCCTCAAAGGTTGAAGGCAAGATAGGTCCACGGTCATGCTCAGAGAAATATTTATGGTGGTTACCTTTCCCCCCTCTTCTATCTCCCTCGCCCTCCTCTGATCTTCATTTCTCATGCTTCTTGGTTTAAAAAACCATAGTAAAGTGCCCTCGCTCTCAAGCCCCAAGCACTAAAGTTAAAGCCACATATAACCTGCGCTCATATACTCGCGCGCCTTCATAAACCCTCCGCCGTAATCCCAGTCGTTGGTTGCCGCACCCCAATCCAACGGTTCCCACCGCTCATAACTTGCCCGTTGTTTTTCCCGCCATCCGATCATTTGCTGCACGATCGGATGGCATTCGCTCCTCCCGCTATCACAAACTGCCCGCATTTTAATTCGTGATCACAGCGGTTTTCCTCCCATCCCATCTGCCACGTGTCAAGCACTGATTGTGATCGCGCACACGCATACGATTACCACCCGACCCCCGTAAGCAGTGCAGGCAATACCGCTCACCGCCTGTCCGTCGTCCCCGCTCGCTAACCCTCGTGCATGTCCTCCACCCAATCACCATTGGATCTTCCCATCCGAGATCCAACAGCCTATGATCGTCTCGCTCCCGTATCTCCCGGTAGCTCCTGCAAATCAATCTCCGCCGTCCATCTGCAAGATCCAACGGCTCACAATCATTTGTGCCTCCGTTTCCTCCCGACACCACCCGCCAAGAGATCTTTGTCGTCCGTTTGTTCCATCCAACGGCCAGTATTGCTCTCCTGACCAGATCATCCACCCGCCATGCAATCCTCACCCCTGGTCATGCCGTGCACCTGAAGGACAGAAGCGGCCATCTATCAGTGTCTGGTGCATTACTACTTCAACTACTGCATTCAACGCATTGTGTACCCGAGAGGAAGAAGGACGACGCCAAAGAAGAAACTTACATTCAGCAGTTAAGGAATTTCATCCTTTACGACACTTCACCTGCTCGAGGAGTACAATAGAGTACCAGAGAATGTCAAATTCATTCATTGAAGCAGCAGGTCGTAGCAGAGGCCCATTTTAGATAGTTAATGTGGTTGGTGGTCGATTATGACCCCTCCATGCATTAAGCAGCAGAATATCTTTGTAAAGAAACTCTATATATACCCAGAACAGAGATGTAATGAGGGTTGATGGTTGTTTTTTTGATGTAAGGTTCAACTTCTGGAGACTGTAACTACTGTGATACTTGCACCGTCTGATCTTCATTTTCCGCTAATACAAGCTTCTTTTGCTGTTAATTTCTCACTTTCCATTTCTGCTCTGTTCTAGGTTGTGCATGTTATGCATTTATTCATGTGCTCTTGATTTTTAGCATTAGAGGGGCTATCATCCCACCTCTGTTTTGAAGTCTAGTGTGTATCATTGAATGTGTTATGCAGGTTTCTATTTACTTAGTGCCAAAGAGCTGTCATCCTGTCTGTGCATTAGGAAATAGATTTGCAAACCTCTTTACTGGTTACAGTCGGCAATCACATGGTCTTGTGCATCTGCTGGTGTGGTCAATATTCTCCATGTTCACTTAATCCTCAAACTGTGAGTAATTGGTGGTCTAAAGCCTTGTAGTCTAGGGTGTTCACCCATGTCTGGAGTTAAGCATAGTAGAAGTGGTTATCTGGCTTGGACAAGCATCATTCCTTCCATTCATCCATTTCCAACATTATGTTGAGTTTGTAATGTTCCCGAGCATCTCCGAGATACAACCTAGGAGAGTTTCTTGGGGTGATAACATTAATTGGTGTCATTGCCGAGGAGAGGAGATTCAAGCTCAGCTTCCGTGGGAGATGACACAGTTCCAGATTTTGATGATAGACAAAGTCTGGGCACATTTCTGGTTGTAATCATCTATCTGGCGACTCCACTGGAGGAAGACCAACCTTTGGCGACTCCACATCATAGTCCTGGCTCAGTTCGTGAGACACACTCGAAGAAATCCTCAGAAATCACCAGTTGTTCCAGTGCCTGACCCTGAGAAGATTGTTAAACCGAAGAAAACATCACAGAAAGGAGCATCAGGATCAGGTAAGCCCAAGAAATCTTATTTGTCTCTGCATGAGAAGTTTTTAGTTGAGGATACACAATTTGAAGATATAGAGCCTAGTGTTGCTAGTGAAGAAACACCTGCAGAGATTCATACAGCTCCTTGTTCAGTTAGTTCCCCTTTGGATCTCAGCCCAAAGAAAGCTTCCCATACAGTCCAGAACATCTCGTTGTCTCTATCATCCATTACATTGCTTCAAACTACTCAATCTGCCAGTGTCCTCCCACATACCCCAGTCATGGCAGGACAACAAGCACCCACGAAGATGGAAAGAATTATTGCTACTAGGTATGGACCCTTGGTCCTGCCTGCTCCTTTGAATGCCATGCCTGCAGGAGAGTATCAAAAATATATGCCTAAATTCACGGGTACAGAGGGAGTAACAGCTGAAGAGCACCTTGAATCTTTTTATAGCTATGCTGATAACTTAGATATCAGTGAAGATGATGTATGGATGAGAGTTTTTGTCCAGAGCCTTGATGGTGAGGCTAGGAAGTGGTTCATAGAGTTACCCCATGGGTCCATAATAGGAATTGAAGCATTGGATGATGCATTCCTAAAGCAATGGGGAGATAGAAAGGATATGCTCTATTACCATGCTAAGTTTGGAAACCTAAAGAGGGAAAATGGGGAATCATTGCCTGATTTTAATAAGAGATCCAATCGTATGTATAGTAAGATACCAGCTGAGGTAAAGCCTACCCCCACCTCTGCCAAACTCACTTATGCCAATGCTTTTGACTCTGATTTCTGCCTATTTTTGAGAGAAAGGAGATGTGCCACTCTAGCTGATATGCATGATGCAGCACTGGAGGTGGAATCAAATATTATGGCTGCAGAAAAGCTTAAAACACATGCTGATAAAAGGAGGCAGAGAGGTGAGGCTTCTTCTTCCTCTGCTTCATCTTCAGAACCTAAATTAGATGGGATGGCTAAAATGATAGAGTCATTGGCTGCTGAGATATCCAAGCTAAAAGTTGAGCAAAGCTCTGGGAAAGCAAGGTTTCCAAACACATTTGCTCCAAGAAACCCAAATCCATTCAAGAGAGCAAACGTGCAAATGCAAATCATTCAGAAGGGTAAAGAAAATAATGAGGATAAAAGAGTTAAAGCTCCTTTTCAAAATGTGGTCATGGAGGAGGAGCAGATTGAAGATGAGGATGAAATTCATTGTATGGAAGATAAAGGCAGTGCTGCCTTTTTAACATTGGTTGCATAAGAAGAATCTTTGTTGCAGGAACAAGACAGTCAAAGGTGGGACAGAGAGGTTGTTCTACAAACTAAAGAGCGGCGAAGATATAATCTGAGGTCAAATGCAAAAAATGCCAAGCAGAATCCTACCCAAAGAGCTGTTGTCCAAACAGAGTCGCAGAATATTAGACAGAGAGGACCAGCAGCTGATCCAGTTATCCTCAAAACACCAGTTTAAGAGGTAAGAGGTTTTGATGAGTTACCTTCCTCTTTCAACTTTGAGTCAGAAGTCCAGAAGTTAAAAATATTTGTGCCTCTGGTAGAGTTGGTAAAGAGTGAAGTGTTTAGAAAGCCTATCCTTGAAGCCCTTGAGCTAGAAACCACACAAACCTCCACTGACTCTGTCAATTTGCAAGACGACAAGCCTGCAGTTGTGCTTAGCCCTATGATTGAACCTGCTGATAATAATTCTCCATCATTTTATGTCTCCTTGACCATTCATGACAAAATCTTCCACAACTGCCTGCTAGATACCGGGGCCAGCCAAATTTGATGCCTAAAGCTGTCATGGAAGAGTTAGGCCTTGACATCACTAAACCATATCATGATTTATTCTCTTTTCATTCAAGGAAACTAAAATGCCTAGGATTAATCAAAGACCTGGCCATTACCTTAACTCAGCTGCCCACGAAGAGTATGATGATGGATATTGTGGTAGAAAATGTCCCTCCTAAGTTTGGCATGCTACTATCTAGAGGATGGATTAAGAGACTAGGTGGGACATTATAGAATGATCTATCTTATGCCACTGTCCCAGTTTTTGGAGGAGAAAGAAAGAGATTGTACAAGGAAGCACAGTTGGCATACATCATCAGTGATGAGAAGAATCCTACTAATCATCCATATATGTTGTGGACACCGATTTTGGAGCCTGTATTCTCCAAATAGAAGAATCTCAGAAGTCCTCAATGCAGCTCAGGAAACTAATAGTTCAGGCCGAGGAAGAGCAAGGAAGTCAGTTTTGGGAGATGTTCTTTGATGGAGCATGTTCCAAGGAGATTGTAGGAGCAGGGGTGGTGCTGATATCTCCAGAGCAAGAAAGCACACATCTATCTTTCAAGCTGGCTTTTCAAGTCACTAACAATATAGTAGAATATGAGGCTCTGATATTGGGCCTTAACGCAGCAAAAGACAGAGGAATTAGGAACCTAAAGGTGTTTGGAGATGTTGATTTGATCATTCAGCAAGTAAATAGAACATTTCAAGCAAATCCCCCAAGGCTGAAAGCATACAGAGATGAGGTATGGAAACTCAAAGGTTCCTTTGATAATTTATGTATTTCATGTATCCCTAGAGCCAAAAATCAGCTTGCTGATTCCCTTGTTGTGTTTGTTAGCATGTTTATCCCTCCCATGCCTCCCAGACTATTTTATGAAGTCCAAATGAAGTATAGGCCATCCTTGCCTGATAATGTCCACCATTGGAAAGTTTTTGATAATGATGATGAATTGAATAGGTTCTTGCAAGTCATTGGTGAATTCTCTGAAATGCAAATTGACCAAGAAAATGAAGCCCTGGAAGAAAGCCCTCAATCCCAGCTTAGGAATAGAATTGGAAAAAATAGCATTGTCCAGCTTCCCAGCAATCATATTCCTAAGGGTTTAATTCCTTTAGAAAGGTTGTTTGACCAAAATGATGTGCCTTATAAAGCTGCCCAAAAATAAGATCAATCTGTAGTCTGTAAGCATGATATAGGGAGTCCAGGTCAGCCTAGATACATAAATCTGTCTTCCCATCTGTCTGCTGACCAAAATTCTGAATATTGCAATTTAATGAAGCAATTTGCTGATGTCTTTGCCTGGGAATATAGCGACCTGAAAACATATGATAAGAAGATCATCCAGCATAAAATCCCTCTAGAGAAAGATACCATCCCTTTCAAGCAGAAGCTGAGACCAATAAATCCTATGCTCCTCCCTCTGATTGAAAAAGAAATTAAAAAGTTGTTGGCTGCCAAGATCATAGTCCCTCTTAGATATTCCAAGTGGGTAGCTAACCTAGTAGTGGTGAGGAAGAAAAGTGGAGAAATCAGACTGTGTGTTGATTTCAGAAACTTGAACAAGTGCTCTAAAAAAGACAATTACCCTCTGCCCAAGATGGAGCATTTACTGCAGAAGGTCTCAGGAGCCAAAGTGATGTCTTTCCTGGATGGATTTTCAGGCTATAACTAGATTGTTGTACATCCAGATGACCAAGAGAAGACTGCATTCACCACTCCTTGGGGCACTTTTATGTATTCCAAGATGCCTTTTGGATTGATGAATGCTGGAGCAACCTTTCAGAGAGCTATGGATATAGCATTTATAGGGGAGAAGGACAAGTTTTTCCTTATTTACCTCGATGATATAACAATATACTCCAGCAGCCATCAAGACCATTTACAACATTTAAAGAAAGTGTTTCTAAAGTGCACAAGTTTTGGGATTTCAGTCAATCCTAAAAAATCACAATATGCTCTAGAAGAAGGCAAGCTGTTAGGACATATTGTTTTTGCTGAAGGTGTCTGGATTGACCCAGAAAGAGTAAAAGAAATACAGACCTTGTCTGTCCTGAGATCAAAGAAGGACATCCAGTCCTTTCTGGGCAAGATTAATTTTGTGAGGAGGTTTATACCAAATTTTTCAGAACTGGTGAAGCATATCACCTCCATGTTGAAGAGAGGGTCAGAGGTCAAATGGACTGATGCAGCAAGAAAATCATTTGAGTCTATTAAGAAGGCTGTTATGGAGGCTCCCACTTTAATCAGTCCAGATTACAGCAAGGAGTTCCATATATTTTCTTTTGCCTCTGAAGACACCCTTGCAGCAGTTTTATTGCAAGCAGATGAGGAAGGCTCAGAGCATCCAGTGGCATTTTTCAGCAAAACATTAAGGGATGCTGAGCTGAGGTATGATATTATTGAGAAACAAGCATATGCTCTTGTCAAATCTTTGAAAGCTTTCAGAGTCTACATTCTGCATTCCAAGATAATTGCATATGTACCCTCTGCTTCAATAAAAGATGTCCTAACATAACCTGATGCTAATGGAAGAAGGGCTAGATGGATTGCAACGTTAATTGAATTTAATATAGAATTGAAACCCACCAAGCTTGTCAGAGGTCAGGTTCTTGCCAGACTATTAGCTGAAGAAAATTGCAGAACATTGGACATGAACCTTATGTGCTCGAATTCAGAAAATGGCCAAACAGAAGAAGAGGAAGCAGTTGAATCAGGAGAAAAGCAGTCATTGGCAGAAAATCTAGCTTCTTGTGATTGGTACTCTGCAATAGCTAAATTCTTGCTGAAGCTAGAAATCCCTCCAGGCTTAAGCACAAGTCAAGCTAGAACTATTAAGCTTAGGGCAGCTAAATATTACATTAATGAAAATCTGCTCTACTGGAGGGATCCATCTGGAGTGCTTCTGAGGTGTCTGGACAAAGAACAATCAATGGAGGCTATGCAGCAATTTCATTCCAGCATGTGTGGAGGGCATCATTATTGGAAAACTACAGCCCACAAAATCCTCAAAGCTGGGTACTATTGGCCCTCCTTATTTTCTGATGTATTTTCATTTGTTAAATCTTGTGACAGGTGCCAAAGATTTGAAGGAAAGCAGCAATTGAAGTCCTTGCCCTTGAAACCAATACATGCAAATGGACCTTTTTAGCAGTGGGGCTTAGACTTCATTGGAGAAATCAATCCACATTCCAGTGGCCAGCACAGATGGATATTAGTAGCCACTGATTACTTTACTAAGTGGATTGAAGCAATCCCTACCAGGAAGGCTGATCATAATGTGGTCATCAAGTTTTTAACAGAGAATATCTTTACCAAGTTTGGATGTCCACATAAATTAGTCACAGATAATGCAGCAGCCTTCAGGGCAAAAGAATTGGTGGAAAGGATATTAAGGATAATCAAAAAGCTATTGGAGGACAACAAAAAGAATTGAGATTCTAAACTAAAATATGCACTATGGGCTGACAGAGTGACCATTAAGAAATCCACAGGGAATTCTCCATTCAAGCTGGTATATGGCACTGAAGCTGTATTCCCAATTCAGCTAACTCTCCCTGTGGCAAAGTTCTTGCAAGATGAATGTAATGAGGAAGAAGACATGGCAAAAAGGATCACTGATTTGGCAGAGGTACATCAAATCAGAGAACAACTGGTTGAAAAGTCTGCAACACATCAGAAAAAGATCAAGGAAGATTTTGACAAAGGGACAAAAACAGATAATTTTTAGGTTGGAGACTTGGTTCTGAAGTGGGATGCACTGAAAGAAAAGAAAGGCAACCATGGGAAGTTTGATGCTTTCTGGACATGCCCTTTTATTATTTCATAGATCCAAGGGAACAACACCTTCATACTGAAAAGTATGGGAGGAGGGGCAGTTTTTGATGGCCCAGTTAATGGGAGTTTTTTGAAAATTTATATGATTTAAGGTCTTTTGGCCTTAAAATTTTAAATATTTGATTTTATCAGTCTTAGTGTAGGTTCAATCAGACTCCATGCCAAATGGAACTCCAGGAATTTTGCTAATTTGTTTTCATCGGAAAGGCATTGATCTGCAGGTTCTTGAGACCTCACAGGGAGGATCTCATCCCCAGAAGGAGCCAGTGTTAGCTCTGCTATAACATTGATCCTCAAAGGTTGAAGGCAAGATAGGTCCGTGGTCATGCTCAGAGAAAGATTTATGGTGGTTACCTTTCCCCCCTCTTCTATCTCCCTCGCCCTCCTCTGATCTTCATTTCTCATGCTTCTTGGTTTAAAAAACCATAGTAAAGTGCCCTCACTCTCAAGCCCCAAGCGCTAAAGTTAAAGCCACATATAACCTGCGCTCATATACTCGCGTGCCTTCATAAACCCTCCGCCGTAATCCCAGCCGTTGGTTGCCACACCCCAATCCAACAGTTCCCGCCACTCATAACTTGCCCATTGGTTTTCCCGCCGTCCGATCATCTGCCGCGCGATCGGACGACATTTGCTCCTCCAGCTATCACAAAATAACTGCGCGTTAAATTCGTGATCACAGCGGTTTTCCTCCCATCCCATCCGCCATGTGTCAAGCAATGATTGTGATCGCGCACCCGCATACAATTACCGCCCGACCCCCGTAAGCGGTGCGGGCAATACCGCTCACCGCCCGTCCGTCATCCCCACTCGCTAACCCTCGTGCATGTCCTCCACTCGATCACCGTTGGATCTTCCCATCCAAGATCCAATGGCCTGTGATCATCCCACTCTCGTATCTCCTGGTAGCTCCTACAAATCAATCTTCACTGTCCATCTGCAAGATCCGATGGCTCACAATCATTTGTGCCTCCATTTCCTCCCGACGCCACCCACCGAGAGATCTTCGTCGTCCATCTGTTCCATCCAATGACCAGTATTGCTCTCCTGACCAGATCATCCACCCACCATGCAATCCTCACCCCTGGTCATGCCGTGCACCCGAAGGACAGAAGCGGCCATCTATCAGTGTCTGGTGCACTACTACTTCAACTATTGCATTCAACGCATTGTGTACCAAGAGGAAGAAGGAAGATGCTAAAGAATAAACTTACATTCAGCAATTAAGGAATTTCATCCTTTACGACACTTCACCTACTCGAGGAGTACAACAGAGTACTAGAGAATGTCAAATTCATTCATTGAAGTAGCAGGTCGTAGCAGAGGCCCATTTTAGATAGTTAATGTGGTTGGTGGTCGATTATGACCCCTCCACACATTAAACAGCAGAATATCTTTGTAAAGAAACTCTATATATACCCAGAACAGAGATGGGATAAGGGTTGATGGTTGTTGTTTTGATGTAAGGTTCAACTTCTAGAGACTATAACTACTGTGATACTTGCAGTATCTGGTCTTCATTTTCAACTAATACAAGCTTCTTTTGTTGTTAATTGCTCACTTTCCATTTCTGCTCTGTTCTAGGTTGTGCCTATTATGCATTTGTTCATGTGCTCTTGATTTTTAGCATTAGAGGGGTTGTCATCCCACCTCTGTGTTGAAGTCTAGTGTGTATCATTGAATGTGTTATGCAGGTTTTTGTTTACTTAGTGCCAGAGAGCTTTCATCTTGTCTGTGCATTAGGCAATAGATTTGCAGACCTCTTTACTGGTTGTAGCCGGCCATCACATGGTCTTGTGCATCTGTTGGTGTGGTCAGTATTCTCCATGTTCACTTAATCCTCAAATTGTGAGTCATTGGTGGTCTAAAGCCTTGTAGTCTGGGGGTGTTCACCCATGTCTGGAGTTAAGCATAGTAGAAGTGGTTATCTGGCTTGGACAAGCATCATTCCTTCCATTCATCCATTTCCAACATTATGTTGAGTTTGTAATGTTCTCAAGCATCTCCGAGATACAACCTAGGAGAGTTTCTTGGGGTGATAACATTTCCCATCATACATAGCTCCTCTGTCATATTGACAAGGTATTCCAAGAAATATGTGACACACATCCATTGGCATCACATCACATACAATTTTGTCCTTATATTTTCCCAACTGCAGCTCCACTTCACACTATTCATTCACTAACATTTGATGTCCCTTTTGTAACCATGACACCTTGTAAGGTGTTGGATGTTTCATTGTCTTCAACTTCAATTTCTCCACCACTTCTGTAGAGACCAAATTATCAGTGCTTCCACTATCAGTGATCATCTGATAGCATTTCCCTTGAACCTTACACACTATCCTAAACAAAGTATTTCTTTGTGATGGTTCAACTATCTCCTTTGCTGGCTTGAGCAAAACTTTATTGATTACCAAATATTCTCCTCTCTCTGGTATATTTTCTTCTTTTATCATTGTTGTTGTTGTTGCTTCTCCCTCAACTTGAGCAACAATTGCATTCCTCTGACTTGTTCCTGCATTCTCTGGGCACTCAAAAGCTCCGTGTCCCAGTTTGTTACATCTGTAACATCTTATTTCTTTTCCTCTTCCTCTGCCTCCTCTTCCTCTATAAAAACTCCCTCTGACACTTGCATCACCTCCTATGGTTGCATGCTAGGTTGAGATGCTGCTAGGTCCATATTTAGGTGTTGTAGATATTCCTCTACCACCTTGACTTCCCCTTCCTCGGAAAGTACCTATCCCTCTGGTTGACTGCTTCCTCACGAGTTTTTCTTCAACTTTCAATACCATCTGATAAGCTTCCTCCACTGTTTTAGGAGACAGTATACTTATCTCATCTTGAATGTCCATCCTAAGACCATTCACATATCTAGCCACATTCTCATCTGCATCCTGAGTTTGTCCAACTCTTATGCTTACCTTATAGAATTCCTCTATGTATTCTTTCACTGTCATAGACCTCTGTCTAAGATTCTGCATTTGTTTGAACAAGGTTTGCTAATAATTACTTGGTAGGAACTTACCTCTTAGCTTTTCTACCATCCTACTCCAATTTTTGATAGGTTGCTTGCCAAGTCTCTTTCTTTCTGCCTGCACTCCATCCCACCAAAGTGTTGCATGTCCTTTTAGCTTGGTGACAACAAAATTTACTTTCTTCTCATCTTTTGTTTCTTCATAATCAAAGAATTTCTCCATGCCATTAATCCAATCTATCAATTCTTCTGGATTCAGTCCTCCTTCATATATTGAAACCTCGGTCTTTGGCCTAGTTGTGGATATCAACACTAACTGGAAGAATCTCATCTTAGGAGTAACTTCTATAGTTTCCTCCTCTTCTTCAGCTTCAACCTCAGGCTCACTAACATCTCCATCATCTATATTTCTCTCTACTATTAATGCCTCTAATCTAGCCTGCATCTGGTGCATAGCTTCCATCACCTCGGCATTTGCAACTGGTCGAACTCTTCTACCACATCCTCGTCCTCTTCCAACTCTAAAAGCCATATTGGATTTTCTTCTCTTGCTTCAGAGATTACATTTAGTGTCAACAGGTGGCTCTGATACCACTAATGGTGGCTTGGGTGCAGGCGATATAGACAAATGCCTTAATACTAATATAATTTCCTCTAATTCTAGCTGAAACCCTTCTTCAAGCCTAACTGGAGTATCAGTCATCTATTTCTAGACTGACTGTTTATAAATTTCCCTTTTTAGCCACTGTCACCACTCTTTTCCTCTTGATCTCCCCAACCCTTGTTATCAGGAACAATTTACACAACAGAGGCTTCTTTTCCACTATCGGAGCTGTAATTCCATGAGAATTATGAAATAAACTATCGGAGGGGTTTTTGAATGGGAATAACACAAATAAGTGTAAATTACACTATCGACGTTGTAAACCAAAGGAAATGTGTTAATATGCAAAATACACTGTCGGCGGGGCTTTATTCCAAAGAAATGGAATAACACTATCGGTGCTTTAAATACACTATTAGCGGGTTATTTCATGAGAACTGAAACAACACTATTAGCACTTACTATCAGCCTCTTCCCGATACGACAATACTATAGCATTTCGATGATCGCAATCAACAACTTCCACACCTCTCCACCAAGCTCCTTCCGCTTAAACTTGTGATGCGATAACTATTTTGGACCTGATATATTATAAATCCTCCTCTATAACATTTCAGATCTGAATGTATCACTACTTCGAAATTTGACGGTTCCAAAGGTCGGTCCCTCCACTCAAGTGATATGATGTGATAGCGTTTACAGACCTGACTTGGATATTAGCCCCACTTGATAAGATTTCAAGTCTGGATTCTCAATTCGGACTAAATTTTTCATGGTTTCTTACTGTAAACCTGAATTTTGCTTCCAAGACTAAATGATGCGTATAAAGGAAACAAAGCACGCTGATTCAAAGGGAACACACTCAAACAGACCTCAATCAAAATATTAATTGGAAACAAAGGTTGAACCGCTGTTGTGAAGATTTAAAAGAAGCCGTTGTGTGAAGCCAAAATACACATAAACACCAGTTTAAAATAAAAATATAGTTCAGATGCATAAAAAGGGTTTCGGAGGTCACCACGCCTCCGGGATCGACCAATACACAGAGAAATCCCCTCTTCCTTTGAGAAATATGTGATAAAAGCATGCAGTCCAAATCCCTTTACAATAACATCAAACTTACATATATACTAGTTCGTGTTAACAGCCAGATCTTAAAATAGAGGCTTAATTTATTGCAACTATCAGTTCTACAAGACATCCTCCTCGAGAACCTCCACTATGCTTAACTAATCCTATCTGTTCAGCAAGGTATTCTCCTCGAGAACCTCCACTATGGCTTAACTATTTAACATTTATTACATCATGATTTATTCCTAGATTCTATCTCTATGCTAAACTAGAAAAACATGGAAATTGATGGCTAAAGGATCCCACTCCTTTACTTGTATATTGTTTTGTATTTTTTGAATAAGTTTGAAGTCTTTTCCCTCCAAGTCTCATGCTCCTGCATCACAATCCATGATAATGGGTGTTTAAGATGATCCAAATGTGGCAAGATGTAGAAAACAAATATAAGTTGCACCTTGTGATTGATTGAATTTAAAGTTGGAGTAACAAATGAGGAATATATTGGGGTTAATGCATGAATCAATGAGAGGGGAGAGAATTTATGATTGTGAACACTATATGGTTAATTCAAGACTAATTAGGATCATTCAATGATAGTTTAGTTCTCTTGTGATTCACCCTTTTGATGTTTAGTGTTCACAAGCTTATCAATGATAACTTTATGATTTATGTAGATGTTTGAGGGAGGATATTAATGGTTTTTGTTAAATATTTATGCATGTACAAAAGGTTGGTTAATTCTTCACAACAACCTAAACATGAATTATTTGAATCCAAACATTGATGGTACAAAATGACAATGGACAATTTATGTGTCCTTATTTATTGCAATGACAATCAATTTGTAGCTTATGTTATTAATTGATGTAATAGTTTTTTGAAGTTTATGGTAACCTTAATTATGGGATTGGTATAGTGCATGCAAGCTCATTACTATTAAACAATGATGATTCAACAAAGTCAACATGGTGGAGGTTGGGTTCAAAATAAGAAGTGAACAAAGTGGCATGTATACAATTCTCATGGATTGAATTTTCCTATAAGTTTTCAAAAGCCATCTTTTGACACTTTGTACCAATAATTTCATAAATGGCATCGTTTCATTAGATGGAATATTTCTTTGTTATTGATGATGATTCCAATCCAACTAAATTTTTATGTTTTTATTTTTATTTTATTTGTTTACATATCTTTTATCTTACATAGATTGTTGGTGGGTCATTAATGTATTTGATTGATTATTAGATTATATAATCTTGTGGTTTGACATTTTTACTTTTGGAGAAGGTTGCTACACCACATATCTATGGGATGGACAATGAATGATAAAATTATATTCCCTCAACAAATGACATGAGATGATAGGTGTGGTTGGGTATATAATTGACAAGTGGGGAACATGAAAGGGACATATCCACATGTTAATGACATGCTACTAAGACACACAATGTACCAATGTACATGCTGATGACATCAAGTTGTGTTTGGAAAAACAATAACACGTTACAATGATATGCACATTTACACAACCATGCTAATATATGCCAAGTTTTGATGATGACACATAAAGGGTTTTTGCATGCATGTGAGACAAGGTATCACTCAATGATACACACGAGTTTTAGAGCCTAACTTGTTCATGAATTGTCATGCCTAATAGTATAATATCAATCTAAGGAACCATACAAGATTGTATCAGATGGTTGTGTGATATTGGTGCCCATACCTCAAATGGAAAGTTTAGTAATATAGATATATGAAAGGGAAAATAATGCATGAAGTTATTAAGCATGGTCTTTTTCCATGTTCGAAATTATAGAATTAATTTTTCATCACTAAAAGTATCACAACTGATTTTTAGGGTGAAGCAATGGGTTTTTCCTTGTTCCACTCATTGGTACATTTGGAGCTCAGAGGTCACCTTCATGATTTAAAATCCATTCAGTGAATGAGGATATTAGTAATTTCAATTATCTAGCTCAAATAATATATAGTAGGGATGGAATAAACATAAATAAACTTATGTTCCAACGAAAAAACACTTATACTTTAGCATTAGGTGGACATTTGCACGTGTTTTAGATGATCCATCAAAATGAGATTGTTAATTCTTAAAGAGGCTACATAAAAATATTTGGGGAATATTGACTTAATGTGTTAGATGGATTTTGATTCTGAGTACAAATACGAGAACATGAATTAAATTTTTTGTCATTAATATCAGAGATTTAGCTTCGCATAGTATGAAAATATTTACCTAAGTTTGGATTAGGTATTCCAACCAATTGTTGGAAATACATGCATGTCCTCTTCACCCAACAACAATTTTTCTTTTTATCTAAGCTCTGATATGAAGAAGTTATGATACCATTAAATTGAGAAATCAAGGCATTTTGCTTCCACCCATCTTAATTGATTTTTACAATATCCATTACGAATTCTTCAAGTTTTTTTTAATCTTTGATCTTACATTCGAGGATGTGGGATTATTCTAGGGATTTCACACTAGGTTTCAACTATCATTTGAAGTTGGAAGAACGATCAAGAAATATGGACCTTGGCTAGTTTACATTCTTGCATAATGAACATCTGCAATATTGTTTCAACATATTTCCTCTGATTCATCTACATTTTCATATTTTCTCGATGTCTTTTAATTTCCATGCCCAAAATGAAAAATGTAGTACCAAGATATTTCATGTCAAATTTACCTTTAGCAATTAACTTATTCTTAAACACTCATTTTCTATCGACAAGATTTCTTCCAACTAGCAGCTCAACTAGATCCCAAACCTTGTTTCTGTCCAAAGTTGCAATTTCCCTCAACATGGCCTTGTTCTATAGTTTACCATCCTCATAATTCACTACATCCCTATCAGTTCTAGAATCATCATAAGTGAAGACAAAGAAAAACTATGATGAAAATTAGGTGGAGTATACCTTTCTAGTTCCCTTCTTTTCCAAAGTTGTCTCCTCAATACTAGAGTATGTGATTCTTCTTTTGCCTAATCATGTTCCTTTGATAGGTAAAATTCTCTATTAATTGATAGTTTCACATGTTTTAGTGATGAAACATTTTAGAAAATGTCTACATAAAATTCTAATGAAAATTTCATGGAAAAAATAATAAAAAAATAAATGATATTTCTCATAGCAACTAATGAGTATTTAATATTATCAACATCTAGAAAGATGCATAAAACAAATATATTAAAATATTTCCCATATGATTGATTGAATTTAAAGTTGGAGGAGAAAATGAGGAATATATCGGGCTTAATACATGAAGCAATGAGTGGGAGATAATTTATGATTAACACTATAAGGCTATCTCGCGTCTTATTATAATAAATAAATAATCTTTCTCATCACAACTAAAAAGTATTTAAGATGATCAAAATGTGGCAAGATGCAGAAAACAAATATATTAAAAGGTTTTCCTTTATGGTTGATTGAATTTAAAGTTGGAGTAGAAAATGAGCAATATATTGGGGTTAATGCATGAAACAATGAGGGGGGGATAATTTATGGCTGCGAACACTATAAGGTTATCTCACGGCTCATTAGGATTATTCAATGATACTTTAGTTCTCTTGTGATCCACCCTTTTGATGTTAAGTGTTCACAAGCTTATCAAGGATATCTTTATGATTTATGTAGATGTTTGAGGGAGGTTATCAATGGTTTTTTTAACATTTATGCATGTACATGAGGTTGGTTAATTCTTCATGACAATTCATGCTAATGAGTACTTAAGATGATCAAAATGTGGCAAGATGCAGAAAATAAATATAGGTTTTACATTGTGATTGATTGAATTTCAAGTTGGAGTAACAAATGAGGAATATATTGGTGTTAATGCATGAATCAATGAGAGGGGGGAGAATTTATGATTGTGAACACTATACGGTTATTTCATGACTCATTAGGATTATTCAATTATACTTTAGTTCTCTTGTGATTCACCCTTTTGATGTTAAGTGTTCACAATATTATCAATGATATCTTTATGATTTATGTAGATGTTTGAAGGAGGATATTAATGGTTTTTGTTAAATATTTATGCATGTACACAAGGCTGGTTAATTCTTCACGACAACCTAAACATGAATTATTTGAATCCAAACATTGATGGTACAAAATGACAATGGACAATTTATGTGTTCTTATTTATTGATTGATGTAATAATTTATTGAAGTTTATGGTAGCCTTAATTATGGGATTGGTAAAGTGCATGCAAGCTCCTTACTTTTAAACAATAATGATTCAACAAAGTCAACATGGTGGAGGTTGGCTTCAAAATAAGAAGTGAACAAAGTGGCATGTATACAATTCTCATGGATTGACTTTTCCTATAGGTTTTTAAAAGCCATATTTTGAAACTTTGTACCAATACTTGCATAAATGGCATCATTTCATTACATGGCATATTTCTTTGTTCTTGATGATGATTCCAATCCAATTAACTTTTGCATGTTATGATTTTGATTTTTTTGTTTACATATCTTTGATATTACATAGATTGTCGTTGGGTCATTAAGGTATTTGATTGATTATTAGATTATAAAATCTTGTGGTCTGAAATTTTTACTTTTGGAGAAGGTTACTACACCACATATCTATGGGATGGACAATGAAAGATAAAATTATGTTCCTTCAACAAATTACATGAGATGATAGGTGTGCTTGGGTATACAATTGAAAATTGGGTAACATGAAAGGGACATATCCACATCTTAATGACATGCTACTAAGACACACAATGTACCAGTGTACATGCTGATGACATCATGTTGTGTTTGGAAAAACAATAACACGCTACAATGATATGCACATTTCCACAACCATGTTAATAGATGTTAAGTTTTGATGATGACACATAAAGGGCTTTTTCATGCATGTGATATAGGGTATCGCTCAATGATACACACGAGTTTTAGATCCTAACCTGTTCATGTTTTGTCATGCCTAATAGTATATATCAATCTAAGAAACCATACAAGATTGTGTTAGATGATTGTGTGATATTGGTGCCCATACCTCAAATGGAAAGTTGAGTGATATAGATATATGGAAGGGAAAATATGCATGAAGTTATTAAGCATGGTCTTTTTCCTTGTCTGAAATTATTGAATTAATTTGTCATCACTAATAGTATCACAATTGAGTTTTAGGGTGAAGCAATGGGTTTTGCCTTGTTCCACTCATTAGTACTTTTGGAGCTCAGAGGTCACCTTCATGATTTAAAATCCATTCAGTGAACGAGGATATTAGTAATTTCAATTAAATAGCTCAAATAATACATTATAGGGATGGAATAGACATAAAGATACTTATGTTCCAATGAAAAAAGACTTATACTTTAGCATTTGGTGGCCATTTTCATGTGTTTTAGATGATCCATCAAAATGAGATTTTTAATTCTTAAAGTGGCTACAAAAAAATATTTGGGGAATATTGACATAATGTGTAAGATGGAATTTGATTATGAGGACTACAAATATGAAAACATGAACTAATTTTTTTATCATTAATTTGAGAGCTTTGGCTTCGCGTATTATGAAAATATTGAATGAAGTTTGGATTAGGTATTCCAGCCATTTGTTGGAAATTTATCCATGTCCTTTACACCCAACAACAAATTATTTTTTATTTGAGATTTGATATGAAGAAGTAATGATACCATTAAGTTGATAAAACAAGGAATTTTTCTTCCGGCCCATCTTGATTCATTTCTAGAATATCCATTAGGAATTCTTCAAGTTTTTTTTAATCATTGAACTCACATTCAAGGATGTGAGATTATTCTAGGGATTTCACACTAAGTTTCAACTCTCATTTGAAATTGGAAGAGAGATCAAGAAATAGGGACCTTGGCTAGTTTACATTCTTTCATAATAAACTTCTGCAATATTGTTTCAACATATTTCCTCTTATTCGACTACATTTTCATGTTTTCTCGATATCTTTTAATTTCCATGCCCAAAATGAAATATGTAGTACCAAGATATTTCATGTCAAATTTACCTTCAACAATTAACTTATTCTTAAACCCTCATTTTCTATCGACAATATTTCTTCCAACTGGAAACTCAACTAGATCCCAAACCTTCTTCTTTGTCCAAAGTTGCAATTTCCCTCACCGTGGCCTTGTTATAGAGTTTACCATCCTCAGAATTCACTACACCCCTAATAGTTCTAGAATCATCATAAGTGATAGACCAAGAAAAACTATGACGGAAATTAGGAGTATACCTTTCTAGTTCCATTCTTTTCTAAAGTTGTCTCCTCAATACTGGAGTATGTGATTCTTCTTCTACCTAGTCATGTTCCTTTGATAGGTCAAATTCTCCATTAATTGATAGTTTCACATGTTTTAGTGATGCCACATTTTTAAAAATGTCTACATAAAATTCTAATGAAATTTCCATGGAAGAAATAAAAAATAAATAAATAATATTTCTCATAGCAACTAATGAGTATTTAATATTATCAACATCTCACAAGATGCATAAAACAAATATATTAAAACACTTCCCCTTATGATTGATTGAATTTAAAGTTGGAGGAGCAAATGAGGAATATATTGGGGTTAATGCATGAATCAATGGGGGGGGAGAATTTATGATTGGGAACACTATAAGGCTATCTCATGTCTTATTATAAATAAATAAATAATATTTCCCATGGCAACTAATAAGTATTTAAGATGATCAAAATGTGGCAAGATGCAGGAAAAAATATACTAAAAGGCTTCCCTTTATGGTTGATTTAATTTAAAGTTGGAGTAAAAAATGAGGAATATATTGGGGTTAATACATGAATCAATGAGGGGGAGAGAATTTATGATTGTGAACACAATAAGGTTATCTCACGCCTCATTAGGATTATTCAATGATACTTTAGTTCACTTGTGATTCACCATTTTGATGTTAAGTGTTCACAATCTTATCAAAGATATCTTTATGATTTATGTAGATGTTTGAGGGAGGTTATCAATGGTTTTTGTTTAACATTTATGCATGTACATGAGGTTGGTTAATTCTTCACGAAAATTCATGCCAATGAGTATTTAAGATGATCAAAATATGGCAAGATGCAGAAAACAAATATAAGTTGCACCTTGTGATTGGTTGAATTTCAAGTTGGAGTGACAAATGAGGAATATATTAGGGTTAATGCATGAATCAATGAGACAGGGGAGAATTTATGATTGTGAACACTATACGCTTATTTCATGACTCATTAGAATTATTCAGTGATAATTTAGTTCTCTTGTGATTTACTCTTTTGATGTCAAGTGTTCACAATCTTATCAATGATATATTTATGATTTATGTAAATGTTTGAGGGAGACTATTAATGGTTTTTGTTAAATATTTATGCATGTACACAAGGTTGGTTAATTATTCAGAACAACCTAAACATGAATTATTTGAATCCAAACAATGATGGTACAAAATGACAATGGACAGTTTATGTGTTCTTATTTATTGCAATGGCAATCGATTTATGGCTTATCTAATTATTTGATGTAATAGTTTTTTGAAGTTTATGGTAACCTAAATTATGGGACTGGTAAAGTTCATACAAGTTCATTAATTTTAAACAATGATGATTCAATAGAGTCAACATGGTGGAGGTTGGGTTCAAAATAAGAAGTGAGCAAAGTAGCATGTCTAAAATTATCATGCATTGACTTTTCCTATAGGTTTTTAAAAGCCATCGTTTGACACTTTGTACCATTGCTTGCATAAATGGCATCATTTCATTAGATGTCGTATTTATTTGTTCTTGATGATGATTCCAATCCAATTAAATTTTGTATTATTTGATTTTTATTTTATTTGTTTTCTTCCGAAGTTCTCACATCCATGATTGTTTGTATCGATGTTTCTGATCTATCCTGATGATGAACCACGGTGGATGGCTTGAAACGTCGATACAAACAATCATGGATGCGAGAACTCTGGAAGAAAACTACACACAAAGCATTAATCGCAGAAGCCTCAAAACAATAAAATACTTTAATTTACATTTTAACTTTGCATCAGCTTTATATAAGAGATAAAATAATTGAAAGCAAAAAAAATAATTTACTTTTTAGTATGAGGAAAATATGTACTTTTCAACTACTTCATACGGAATTGAAAGATAATATTATTGATATTATATGATGTTTAATTCGTTCTATGTTTATTATTGCTCATAAAGGCACTCTACGACCGAGTATAGGAGATATGTTGTAAGGTAATGCTACATTTAAAACTAATAAAGTAATACTTACATTAACAAATTAAAAATAGTAATAACAAAAAAAACTTTTGTCCACCATAAATAAAATACTTTAATTTCCACAATTTTACATCAACTATATATAAAGAGATAAAGTAATTGGAAGTATAAAAATAATTTACTTTTTAGTATGAGAGAGATATGTACTTTCTTCACTACTTAATATGGAATTGACATAAATTAATATTATTATTTATGTTGCATGCATGGTATTACGCATTGAGTTTGTATTAATTTGTCCTTGACCAAAAATTTATGTCTTATTGGGAATTCAATTTTTTATATTTTTTATTATAATTTAAATTTATTTTTTTGTAAGGTGATTGGTTGAGGTCTTATTATAGGTTTTGCTTAGTAACTTCTATTTAATTGTATTAATTACTATTTTTTTGTTTTTAGTTTTATTTCCTTTCTATTTAATATTTTGATTTCTTTTTCTATTATTTCCATTTTCATGAATTTTAGTTTTTTATCCATATTTTCAATTTAAGATGACAAATTTTAAAAATGAAAAGTAATTAAAAAAATATTTTCCAATATTTAAAAAATAATATTTTTATTACATTTTAATTTGACTTATATTTTTTTGTCTTTTTGTGTGGTTCTTTTTTCTCTATTTTCAATTCCAAAATTATTAATCATAGTTTTTTTTGGTTAATTTCTAATTTGAATTTATTTTTTCCCTTCACTTTTCTATAAAAGAAACAACTATAAGATAATTTTTTCATTTCAATGAATATAATTAAATTAGTAAAAAAATAATTATTTTTAGAATCTTGTCCTAATTTTATTAAGAAAGCTTTATTGATATATAGTTACAAATTTTTAGTATCTTGTGATTATTTTTTTCCTAACTTTGTTAAATTTGTTTTATTTATGCATAGTTTTTATAATTTTTGCCTCTAAAGTATATCAAGTTGAATTCAAGAATTCAAAAAAATTGATCTTCTTGAATTCAAAAATTTAAGAAGTTTATTTTTTTTTCTCCTTTCATATGTAGGTAATTATGTTTGTGTGTATCTATTCTTACAGGTTAAAGGATTTGAAACTCCAGCGGAGGTGGACACTTGGCTAGCAAATCCAATGCAATTGACTAGAGCTCTTCATTTCATTTTAAGGAATTCAAATTCTATGGTCCAAAGTTTGAGGTATGGGATCCAAACTAATTCTACCAATCATCAGCAGTGAGGGTATTACCAGGATCAAGTCGCTCCTAGAGGCCTTTATTGGGAGGTTAGTCTTCAATTTCTCATTTGTTTCAATTGGTTTGTTAAAGTTGTTTGAAGATTGGTTTCAGTTACCATGTAAAAAGTTAATGTGTAAATTTTGTTAAAGCTATTTAATCTTAACTTTATTCCTGGTTTTATTCAAAGTGATCGTGCCAAATTCAACCAATTTAATACTAAATCACAAATCATAGACTAACGTATAGTATTTGGAAAATATTTGAAAAAAGATGATCTATTTTGTTTATTTTAATATTTATTTATTTTTAATATTTTTTTAATTTCGACGATAAGAAATGTTTTAGGAACTAAGTATTTTGATTAGAAACTAAGTGTTTCAATATTTATCTACTAGTGATTTAATTTATATAAATATGCTAGTTATAATTTAGTTGTTAAATTAATAGTAAAACCATTGTTATTGTTTATTATTCATAAATATTAATTAACTTGTCTTTACAATTTAATTTAAAAGATAATTTAATACTAAATCACAAATTATATATCATTCCAACTTCATTTTTCTCTACAAAAGAAAGCATTCCTATTTAAAACAGGATGTCATTTGAGAGATAACAATAAAAGTTGTGTTCCATATTCCCTTGCCTTCACTACCACAAACAAGATTTCATTCAAGTCTATATCAATCATGTGCAATGCCCATGAACTTTGTAAGAGACAAATGTTTGTGCAAAACAAGTTTCTTGGAATTGACATCTCATTCACTTGAAACTACGTTTCTCCATATAAATAAAGTTACAAAGCTTCATTCCATCCAATGAGGTAAGGTAAAGCACCATTTAATAAAGTTATAAAGCTTCATTACAACCAATGAGGTAGGGTGCTCACCAAAAAACATCATTTTAGCACAACATTTTCACTTTCATTTCTATTTTTTTATGAAGGCTTTAATTGATCAGCTCACAATTTCTCAACAATTCAGACTTCAATTAGCTATATTTTGTCAGCAGTTGAGACTTCAATTAACTATATCTGATATTACATTATGTTTACTTCATTTCAAGTTTAATCCATATTTTAATAACAAAAAATATTTTATTGTCATCCATAAATGAATTATTACAATCTCCATATTAAAGAAAAATAAAGTAATTTAAGTTTAAAAAATCTTATATTTTCACTTCCCATTACTAGGGAGATGTGTAATTTATTTCATTTTTAAGATGAAGTTGATATATAAGATTTAAAAATAATAATAATAAAGAAAAGTTTAATACGGGTTATACATCAAATATTTCAACATGCATGTTGAGTAAAAATTTGGAACATCAAACATATATAAAGAGTGATAGAATTCTTATTACATTAATAGATGCTTTCTGATTCAAGGCACGAGGGAGATTTGTAATCTTATCAATGCTTAATCTGGATTTGATATATAACATTTTTTAAAACATTAATAATAAAAATAATTAAATATATGTATACAGGAAAATCTAACTCTGGATCTACCAAGAGTTGAGAAGAATCAAATCTCTTGAGGTGCAAACCTTTCCTCAAGTTTTGCACTCAAAAATAGGTTTGCATATTGAGAGATTTGATCCCTCTCAATGCTTGGTAGATTCAAAGTTACATGGTTCTATGTTGATTTATTTGCATTCTCACCCATTCATTATAAGATAATAATAATTTTTTATTGATATGGCCATCATCTCACTCAATGCTCCTATCTAGATCCATCTTTTATGCTTGTTCTCCCTATGAACTTGTACACAACAACCTCTAATTTTCTCTTCCAAATCCATGTTCCCGTGCTTCAAGCTCATCAGTTGGGCCTCCTCCTTGTGAATCCTAGATTACATTCCCTTCAACATGACACACATCAATGCAAGCCACACCATGAACCCGATCTAGAGTCCATATGCTCTCATGCTTCAAGCTCATCAGGTGGGCCTCCTCCTCATGCATCCTAGATTACATGCCCTTCAACATGACACACATCAAAACAGGCCACACCATGAACCTAATGTAGAGTCTGCATGCTCTGCATTTCCATTGTTCATGAATATGTTCACCTTTGGTTCTTCCATTGAATTCACTTTATTCTTATTGCAATAGTAGTGTGCTTCTCTCACACTCACCAAGCCTGATAAAATATAGGAAACAAAGGTGTCCCTTTGAAACCATCACTTGGATCTGATATATCAATTAGATTCAAGAAGTGTAAACTTTCTCACTGTAGATCAACAAATTATGCAATATACTAAAGCAAAATACTAGATCTACTTCTACTGCAAACTTGCGGAAGCTTAATCGATTATGAGCAAGATAAAATAGAACACATATAACTGAGAATGAGAAAGCAATCACACATGAACACAAAAGAATACTCTGGGGAAAGCCTCAGCTAAAAACCCCAATCTCTGTAATATCATACAAGTGGAAATATGTCTGGATTATACAAAGCTCTAGCTCACAAGCTATCCAGCTCCCAATACAATCCCTCAATGTTGCTCATAGACTGAATAGACAAAACATATGCCTTCCCTCAATCCTCCAAGCCTCCTATTTCCTTGCGCATTTTCTCTTGGGTCCTCCAGTTGCAACCTGTGTGATTCTCACCTCACACACAACACTGACCTCTGAAATAACTGCACAATCCTGAAGGAGATAATTCCTTCGGCATGGATGAATTTCCTTTATAGGAAAATTCCTCCAACTGATAATACATTGTCCCTTCCTTTAATCTCAACTGGGTCTTTCTCTGAACTGACATGCATGAGTTATTTATGAGAGAATATTCAGTTATCTAGAGAACACTAGTTACATGCATGCATGCATTAACTGACTGAACTCACAATTAGTTCCTCCAACTGTTTGGAACTAATTTAACTGGACTTAACTCAGTTAACTGAGCTAACTAATTACAACTCAAATACAACTCATCCTTATCTCCTTAATTAAGGGATAACTTCCTCAATCAAAAGGATAACTATTGCATGTCTTCACATAGACTTCATGTTTGATTTTCTCCAACTAATTAACTCAAGATGAATTAATTAATTATTTTTCAAACAGCTGGTGAGACTAAATTCGAATTTTAATTCTCAATTTTAATTCAGGGACTAATTAAAATTGGAATCTATCCCATAATGTTATTTATAGCAATGCTATTTTTAACATTTCTATTTTTTGTTATTTCCAACAAAGTTGGAGTATATCCTAAAATGCTATTTATAGCAATGCTACTTTTAGCATTTCTATTTTAGCATTTCTTGTTGTCATTTTCAACAAGAAGTTGAGCCATAAAGAAACGTTGGGCTATGATACCATGTTAAAATTACCATAGAGAAACTGAGAGAAACATTAAAACAACTAGCAACAAATCACAAAACATAAACATATTGTTTTATCCTAGAAAACTCCAATCAAGAGAAAAACCAACTAACAAAATCATGTTAGTGTCCTTGGCCAAAACCCGGCTAAGCAGACTAAGTGAACCTTCACCACTCACCTCCCCGGGCCATTACAATAAAGTTTTCCCAAGTCTTTTAAATGCTTCATTACGAGGAATAGACCAAGTGAGCCTTCACCACTCACCTCCCCTAGTGGTGCCATGTGGCCCTGGTGTTGACTTGGCATCATCCCTAGGATGACACATGAACCAGAGTGCCATATCATCTACCATATGTTTGTTGTATAGTAACAATAGAGTGGCGCCAAGTATGAAATCTTCAAGGGTCCATATCTTGGTTATTCAAATTCAAATTTTGATAAAATTCATATCACTTGAAAGCTTTTGACAAGCATAAGACAATGGTGGCCTCTAAAATAAGATGACCGTAAGGCAATGGTGGACTATGAAATATGACGACCATAAAGCAGTGGTAGCCTTTGAAATAGGTTCGAGTTGTGTACAAAAAACGAAAATTTTATGAACCCACCTCCTTAAAGCAACCCTTGAGGTTTGGTGTGGTATGGGTATTATGGTGAATCTAATAATGGTATTGGTGAAGTTGGTGAAGTTAAAGTTTGGTACACCAAACCCTCACTAAAATATAAAGAAGGATCATATATATTATGAAATTTAATCATTTTCTAACCCATCCATCTACTTAACCAACTTTAACTTCTTATCAATGGTTGAAATAATTCAAATTAAAGTTATTTAAATAAAAGGTACTTGATAAAGTAACGTTTACACCATCTAAAATTTAAATAGATAGCATGGGCACCCTTGAAATGTTCAAAATAAAACATTTTATATCCAAACACTATTTTTTAACTTTCTTTCCTTTTTATTTTAAAGAAAAAGAACTTATCCAAACACTATTTTTTAACTTTCTTTCCTTTTTATTTTAAGGAAAAAGAACTCATACGACTTCTCTTTTTAAAAGACTAAAATGTAATACGTAATATATTTTTTCTATTTTCTTTTCCTTTTTCCGTAAAGGAACCAAGGAAGGAGATTTCTTTTAAGGAATGATGGTTGGAAGTGAACCCAAGGAAGGAAGGATATCGATATAAAGGATTAATAGATAGGCTAGGGTAAGTTAGGTCCCAAGAAAGGATCAGGTGAACATGTGTCATATTAAAAATACCCAGGCTTCTCTTAAATAGGGTAACTTTCAAATTTAATGGTTATTAAGTTTTGATTTTAATGGTAATTATATAAAATTTATTTCAATATGTTTTTAAGCCTAAAATTTCTATTAATTTTTCAAAAGCTCGAGTGAAATATTGTAATCATGCTTCGAATTTATTTTTCCTTTTGTTTATTACTTTATTATTTTTCTAGAATTATGAATTACACTTAATTTTGATTTTGATGAGTGATATTTAAACATTAAATTTATAATTAATTATTTTTATTGTTGTAATTTTTGACATTTCTAATTTTTAAATTAAAAATCAAATACATTTAGAAAAAGAATTTATTATAAATGTTGTATTTTTTAAATCATTTAAAGCTTAACTTTTATTTATCTTTTTATTCATCCATAATGTTACACTTTTCCTTTAATAGACTAATTAACAAATGATGTATAGAGAGCATTTACTCTATCCTTTATATATATATATATATATATATAAAAATCACTTTTAAAAATATTTTTAATTATTATTTAAAATGATATACTTTTTTATTTTTTAAAAAATCATTATATTTAGTTGTTAATAAGTAATGAAAATAGTTATTTGTAAATTTTAGTTAATAGAGTTATTATCATTATTTAGGGAAAATCTTGTTATTTGAAATAACTTACTAATGATTTACAGGGTTTCTTTTCATTTGAGGAAGATGAATTCTTAGGCAATCAAAAAGTAATTTTAGGTCTTACTTCAAGATCAAAAGCCTAATAATATTTTCAACAAAACTAATCTCCCTTTTGATTATGGCTCATATTACTTTTAATGAAATTATGTATTTTCTAGACCCAACAAATTCTTCAAATATAACCTATATGTCTTACATTTTTGTCTTGATTAACTTTTCATTTAAAAATTGCCAAATATATTATCATATCTCATCATCGTAATTTTAGATAAATATACATTTTCAACTTTTTAGTTCACACTTATTCTAGAGTTAATGAATATTAGTATTGATTTCATGGCCAATGGGCTTGTATATAGTACAAATAATAAAAAGTAACATATTTAACAATAACATATATTTTAATTTAGCTATATTTAAACTAAACTATTTTAATTTAGTTATATTTAAACTAAACGGTAAGGACTAACGACTATGTAGCACTTGTTGGTGATTGAAATAGTTTTCTTATTACAGAGTCGTTGAGATTAGATTTAAGTTTTCCAATAAAATTTTAAACAAAATTAAAGAAAAACATTAAAAAAAAAACCTCACACATAAATCCAACAACTAATTTAATAAATTAAACACTCTCCCCAGGACTAATTTAATAAATTGAACACTCTCCCCAAGATATGTTAGTGGCACGAAATTAAAAAAAAAACTTGAATTCCAATCAATCAAATGTAGTCTCTCAACATTATGAATCATGGAATGATATTTCATTTGGATATTTCAAAAAAATTTTAAAAATTCATAATTTTTTTATATATAATGTTTTAATATTTATTTATTATTAAATAAAGGGTATATTAACTTAAATTTTTAAATATAAATATTTCACAATTTTCATAATTAATACCATATAATTAATATTGTTATTAAAAATTAATAATATTTAGTATAAGTTTATAGTTTAGTTTTGTTATAAAATTAGAAAAATAATGAAGTGCTAAATAAAATATGAATAAACATATTTTATCAAAAATAATTATTGTGTAGGCCTTCTCTAATTTAGTATGAAAGAGATGTTGCTAGTATAAAAGAGATGTTGTAATGTCTTGTTATGTAAACATTTTGCCCTGATCAAATTACATAAAAATAAAAATAAAATAAAATTATTAATACAATATTAATGGTTATCTTTTACACACATATATAACTAGCTTAGGTTCATCTTAACTCTAGATCTATCATGTGTTTGAAAGGCATCAAATCTCTCAAGGTGTGAACCTCTTTTTTTAGTGCAAAACTTGAGGAAAGATTTACACATCGATAGATTTGATCCCTCTAGACGCTTATAGATCTAAAATTAAGATGGATCTAGGTTGGTTTACTTATAATTGAAACAAAATAAGGTTTAAATCATATAAAAAACAAGCTTATGTAAATAATTACCAATTGTAAATTAAGTCTTGATGACATTGTAATAATTGGATCTATTCATATTGTTCAATGTATATTAGCTATTAATGTAGCTAGAAAGAAGTTGCACACACACATTATTGTATATAATGTTGTCAACAAATCTTCACAAAATTATTAATTTTTAGGAAAAAACAATTAACAAAACATTTTTGATTAATCATTATTTTTTTCGTTTACTTACCAATTCAATGACAACATTGTAATAATTGGATCTATTCATATTGTTCCATGTATATTAGCTATTAATATTATGCAGCTAGAAAGAAGTTACACACACACATTCTTGTATATCATCTTGTCAATGAATCTTCACAAAATTATTAATTTTTAGGAAAAAACAATTAAAAAAACATTTTACATTAATCATTATTTTTTTCGCTTTGCTTACCAATTCAATAACCACCATATTGTTATAATATTTAATTAATATAATACTAAGTTAATATTATTGCGCCAAGGAGTGCTCTCCATATGGTAGAGTTGTTGTAATGTAATGTCATGTTTAACATCTTGACTCGATCAAATTACGTAAAAATAATTAAATTGACCTAGATCCATCTTAACTTCAAATATACCAAGAGTGGGGAGGGATCAAATCTCTTAAGATGCAAACCTTTTTTAGAGTGAAAAGATAATTGATCCCTTTCAGCCCTTGGTAGATCCAAAGTTAAAATGGATCTAGGCTGGTATATTTTATGCGTCAAGAGGCGCTCTCCAGCATAATAGATATGTTGTAATGTTGTGTTTGACATTTTGACTCAGTCAAAATAAAATTATAAAAAATAAAGTAAAACATAAAATTATCAAGCCTAGTATGGTAGAGATATTGTAATCTCTTGTTTAACATTTTGACTCAGTCAAAATAAAATAAATAGATAACATAATTTTTTTACACAAAAAAGAGTAATATTGTATTAAAGTCTACGCTCAGATGCAACAAATGTGCAGGAAATGGAGTACATGATTTCTCTTGCAAACTAATTTCCAGGGAGGAAATTTCTACTAGCACCAAAATTCTAACTAAAAGACATACAAAAATACAGTGTCAATATGAGAATGCTTTACAAAATTGCCCAAGAAAGAAGACACATTTGAATTTAGTGCACATCTGAAGATAGTGTTTGGATCCTTAACTAAAGGTCTATTGGGTTCTGGAAGGTAATTTCCTTCATGCCTGCTAGAGGCACTAGATTCAACACTAATACTTTTCCTAGTAGTGTTATGGGTTTGAAGGGCATCTACTTGTTAGAGAAGTGTGTCAACTTCATCTGCCTAGTGAGCTGTGTTGAACTTAAGCTCTTGGATTTCTTCCATTAAGTTGATGATGATGTTCATATGTTCCTACAATTTCACTTTAGTTTCCATGATCTCTAAGGTCAAGGATTCATCTTGGTGAGAGCACTCTTGACATTTGTGGTGACCCCCAGAACCTTAGTGGGAACCTCTGTGGGTCTTCATTGCCACTCAGAGAAGGGAACAAGGACTGAAATTTTTGAATTCCCACAAATAGGAAGTCTATAATTCGGGGTCAACTATGTTCCAAGAAAGGGGTTGAGTGCTCAAAATACTACTTGTTTTAAGGAGGAAGGGGAACACGATCAATATGCACAGAGGCAGGGTACCAGTAGAAACTTGTGGATTACCAGTGTGATATAAAGACAAGTGCCCAGGAGACCCATCAAAATTTAGAGAACTTTGGGTTGTGAGAGTTTGGAATGTTAAAGGATCAAGACTAGAACCTAATTAAATCATCTAGATTTCTAGAGGGCCAATGAACCATAAAGAGGAGAGAGACTGACTTATGAATTGAAACAATGGTCAAGGGATGACATAATACCAGAAGAAATTGAAGACCAATTATGGAGGTTGGGAAAGTAAGCCTTCATGCATGACTGAAACAATCTAATTCTCGTTAATAAATGTCTAAAGCCCAAAATCCAAGTATGGTGTCAATGTCTCCATGACGACCGGTGCTATCATGTGAAATCCTGGACCATAGGGTGCATGGAGAAGTCAAATACACCATTGTAAAGCTGTGGATGGGCATAACAAACATAAAGTCCCCCCATAACAGTTTGAAAGGAGGGAGACCTGGTGGATGAAGTCCATGGACAATTAAGTGCTACGGAGCCATGAATTTATTCACCTACGAAAGTTTCTCCCATGTTTCACAATTTAATCAACCACGGTGCTTCATAAATTCAACCACAGAGGAGCATGTAACTAGATGTGTTGGGGGGTCGATGAAATGAAGTGAGTGTCGCTGAATAAAGGTACTATTTGCGTGCGAGAGAGGAGGTCTGACCTCATATGCAAGTAATGATACCCTGTTGAATGACATGTCGACCGAATTGACAAGCCCACACATTTTGTTCATTTTTCCAAGGGGTGATATAAACTTGGGGATTGGGATGACTATCATTAGGAATTTATTAAAGGGGGAAGGAATAATTAAGGGGGGGGGGAGGGGGGGGTGGTCAATGAAATGAAGTGAGTGTCGTTGAATAAAGGTATTATTTGCGTGCAAGAGAGGAGGTATGACCTCATATGCAAGTAATGATACCCTGTTGAATGACATGTCGACCGAATTGACAAGCCCACACATTTTGTCTAGCTTGAAGGTTACAAGCATGGTTTACTTGGAGATCTGCCTATGTATTCTAATGTCTTAGTGCATGGAAAAAGGAAAAACAATAAATTAATAATTATAATTATAATTATTAATTAAACCAACCTAGGTCCATCTTAACTCTGAATCTACCAAGTGCTGAGAGGGATCAAATCTCTTGAGATGCAAACCTCTTTTAGAGTGAAAATAAATTTGGTCCCTCTCGACACTTGATAGATCTGAAATTAAGATGAATCTACACTGGTATAATTAATACTAATTAACTATATATATAATTAACTATTATAATATATAGATATATTGTAATAATGATTATATATATAAATAAAAATTGTCTTATTTACTTGTTTGTTAGGTTATAATATATAGAGATATATTACCATACTACAATAATATGTATATAATATAAAGTATAAATAAATAAATAAATGTATAATTTGTATATATCATAGGTATAAATTGTCTTATTTACTTGTTTGTTAAGTATAATATGTATATAACATAAATAAATGTTATATTAATCATTTAAATTCAATTTTAAGTTTTTAAATATGTAAAAGATATATTTTTTAAAATTTTAATGAAAAATGTGTATTAAAAGAAAATTTTCTTTTGAAACTCATCATTGCATTAAAATAAAATAAGACTAAATGGTAAGTTAAAATGAAAATGAAATATTTCTCATGGTTAATCCTTTTAAAAACTTACACTACCTCTAAAGCAATACTTAAAGATGTATACTTAAAGAGGAAAAAACTAACTAAAATTTTTGTTAAAAACCACTAAAATTTTTGTTAAATAAATCTTAAACATATTTATTTAAGGGCAAGACAAGCATGGGATCGGGCATGTTGATTGTTTCTTATTGATTCATAATATTCTTGTTTTCAAACTAGTCTTTTTATTGGCCAATTTATCTACATCTTGATTATTTTGTTAAAAAATGTAAAAAATTAATAAATTTTTTTAAAGTGTTTTTCAATTTATTATTTTAAAAAAAACTTCGTTAAAATATTTAGTTAATAATCCCTAGTTATTAATAAATCTTCAAAAAAAATCCGTGATTTTACTAATTATTTAATCCAAGTCTACAAAAATAACTAGGGCACCTACTATCCCAATTAAAAAATAGTGTTGTTCAGAGGTCACAATTTAGTTTGGACTGAAAATTTCTTATTCAAATTAGGTGAATTTTTTTAAAAAAATCTAATTCCAATAAATGTTAAACAATTTTTTAAATGGTGAAAGTGGATTCAATGGTGACAGTAACCTAGATTTCAAAAAATTCCTGGCAGATTAAAATCCTGCCAAAACTTCCATTATTTTCTTTGCGACTTTGTAATCTCCTTAAACTACAGCTTTAAAAAAGTACCAGCGAATTTAATCTCGAATTCCTAAATATGTAAATATATCCTTCGGACGCATATTAAAATAATAATTTTGGGCATGAAGCGCTGATTATTGTTGAGAAGTTTCGTGGAAGGTTTTAATCACTGGTCCAAAGTCATGAGGTTTGAATATTTGATCAGACAATCAAATTAAAAATTGGAAGTAAAATACGAATAGGGAAGTACAACTGACTCTGACTCACCACGAGACTTCCAGGAAGCAGAGATGTGCGTAGGATTCGGCTAATTTGTTCGTTTTCCCATTCTAATTTTGGTAGGGACTATTTTTTCCAACTGCATGTTGCAATTATAAACCGAAAATGGATGTCTAGGCAGTTGAGATTATCGAATTCACGATTTCAAATCCAAAATAGAGATCTCGGTATTTTGAAATTCCCGGATTTAGAAAATAAGGCGATACGATTGCCACGAATGGGTGCATTGAATTCGTAATTTGACTAGATGAGCATTCCACGTGGGATTTTGTTGGATGATACCACGACAGAGGAAAGTTCGTGGTTGCTGGAATTGGATGATATGACGACAGAGGAAAGTTCGTGGTTCATGGAATTGGATGAGAGCATGATTCGCGAAATGAAACTAACTTCAAATTGGAGGAGACCAGGTGTACCATTTCATTCCTTACATTCTGACCACTTTACTCTGGGAGAGGGATTTCCAATTGCTCTGAATTCAAAGCCCTGGTTACCATTTCATTCCTTACATTCTGACCACTTTACTCTGGGAGGGGTATTTCCAAATGCTCTGAATTCAAAGCCCTGGTTACCATTTCATTCCTTACATTCTGACCACTTTACTCTGGGAGGGGGATTTCCAATTGCTCTGAATTCAAAGCCCTGGAAGTACATAGGGTAAGCACTCTCTTTCCTTAGATTCGGAAATCTGAAATTTTCAATGCAGTATTTGATTTGCTTGATAGTTTGGCACAGAGATCTTGAATTTCAGTTCATATTTGATTTACTTGATAGTTTGGTACAGAGGTCTTGAATTTCAGTGCATTATTTGATTTACTTGATAGTCTTGATCGAGTAATTGATGAGCAGTGGTTGGAGAATTGACGAGGGCTATTAATTCATTGTATTACAGGAGGGGATTCTATAGCTGTAATGCTGCCGGGTGTAGAGTGTGCGCGCAGGCGACGGGCTTACCAGGGAACTGTTTTCTTAGATGACTGCCACAGGCGTGCTTGTCATCTCGCCTACTACGAGCCCTTCTCGGATCGCCGATCTTCAAGTAGCCTAATGGTATCTTTTCAATCCTCTGTTCCATGTTTCTGCTGTATAGTTTTATCATCTCTGATTCGTATATAGTAACACATCACAATTTGGTTTTTTATTTTGAGCCCGGGATGCTCGGTGATCAAATGTAACTCTGCTTATTAGGCTCTCACTTGGGTGGGGAGACCACTAACATAACTAACTGGAGCTAGTGGGTTTCCTGTTAAGATGTGTGGGTGGAAGCCTCATGGTTGTCTGTGTGCATTGCGCGTTTGGGTTTCAATTTTCTTTGGGGATATGATGGCCGTTTTCATTATAATGGCTCAAAGAATGTTTCGTAGAAATGCAGAGGCCGAGGTTTTTCTGAGTACAAAAGTCAATCCGAAAATGTTCAGGACATATATCCATATGGTAAACCCCATAGAAATTTTGGAGCATTCCAGAAAAAAAATCCCTTGATTTTTCAAAAATAATTGATTACTTCCTAATATTGATTTTGGGATGACGAAGTGCAAGGTCCAAAGGTAACTCCATGTCTATAATCACCCACGTTTTCATAGTTGGCTCCGGAGATCCACATTGGTTTATGAATTTTCTATCCCACAGTCTAGCTACTCAGACTCATAATTTCACCCACAGTGGCCTTGGTGAATCAAGGCACTCTCCAAAGCTAATTTCATGTTTATAAGCACCCACACTTTCATAGTTGGCCTAGGAAGTCCACATTGGTTTTTTATGAATTTTCTATCACCATGGTCTAGCTACTCAGATTTACAATTTCATTCATACTGTCCATGCTGATTCAGGGACTTTTCAAATCGCCTTCCCCAAAAGGCTTCAAGAAAGCCACCGGATGATAGGCGTATGAACAGTAAAAGAAGGCAGGCCCTACTCATTTGGGCTTCAACTCATTGCGATATCTATATCTAATCCTATCTTTCTTTCAGAAAGCATGCTTTCTAATGACCCAAATCTCCTTTCATTCTAACAAATTTTCAGTCTTATAAACATGTTACTTCACCCACTGTATGCTGCCATACAATAGATGATTTCTTTGATTATATGATGGCTCTCCCTTTTCTTTATAGTGAAAAATGGCTGATGCAACAGTTTTTTTGATGAAATGCAGGGGCAGAGGTTTATCTGTACCTAAGTTCAGTCCGAAATATTTCAGGACGTGTATTCATATTATTAGCCCCATAAAAGTCTGGGATGATTTCAGAAAAAAAATCCTCTCATATTATTTGGACTTTTCAAATAGAATTGATTACTTCTTAATATTGATTTTGAGGTGATGAGGTTTAGGGTCCATCTTTATAGGCACCCACGTTTTCATAGTCGGCTTAGGAGGTTCACACTGATTGTTTATGAATTTTCTATCACCTTAGTCTAACTACTAAGACTCAAAATTTCAATCATTCCTGTCTTAGTGAGTCAGGGCACTTTCCAAATCACATTCCCCAACAGGATTCAAGAAAGCCGCTGAAGGAAGGGGGATAAACAGTAAAAGCTCTCGGTGAACATCTGCCTGTCTTTAAAAGAGGGAAGGACCTACTCATTCGGGATTCGACTCATTGCCATATCTATATCTAATGCTATCTGTCTTTCAGAATTTCTAATGACCTGAATTTCCTTTCATCCATACTCAAAAATTGTCATCCCATAAACATGTCACTTCAACCACTATATGCTATCATACAATAGACGAGTGTCAAGGAGCTCTTGTTTCGTGAAGGGTTTCAGGAGCTTTGACAAGGGGCACGCAAAGTGCACCATTCCTAGCAATCTATGCCAGAATCCAGTGAAATATTGCAGGCATGGTTGTGATTGATCCACTTATTTTTAGGTTTTTAAGGATTTGGGTAAATTTGGAGAGTGCCAAAGTACTTAGGGGCATAGTTCTCTATGGAAAGAAATATTGCTGGAAATAGAGGACGTTTTGAGTGCCCCATATCCCACGGTTTCCAGAAAGAGTTGGTTGACCAAGACTGTCCTCCTCCTGAGTGTTGCTGGTTTTGTACTTCTGCAGAGCGAGCTTGTGTTCCCTGTCTCCCGCTTCCTCTAGGGTTGAGGATTCTGCCGTTATGTGACAGAAGACAGTTGGATGGAGCTAATCGATTGTGAAACCTGAATGACAAAGGTGGCCAAAGGGTGGAACCTACATGGTTGAATAGTTTGGGCCACGTTTAATTGGAATTCACCATTGTACTGTAATGGATTGACTTGCCAATGCCATATCTGGTGGTAGGTTTGAGGGTAAATTGGGAAGAGTGTAACATTTATGAGAGATTACTTTGGGCCTTGTGGGACAGGTTGACGTCCTTTTGCCAAGGGTCACTGTGGCTCCTAGGGGTTAAAATAGGATTTGGAACTCCTTTCCTGTTTCTTTCCTTTCTTGATTTAAAGGTTATCCATCTTCACTATTTCTTAGAGATACATATGTTAGTTATCCAGTCAACAACCTAATTTCAGGTTCATTCAAAGCAAGCTATTTGCCTTCACAGTTCCTGTCAAATTCCAAGGGATGTTGATGCTAATTACTCACGATTGGATTCAAATCTTCCCCCTTAAAGTAGTCTATCATTAATTTTGAATCATCCTCAAATATGATGTTCTTGGAACCTTGTTTGAAGCCTTCTTTGATTCCATATTGGTAGATACCCTTGCAATGTATCCTTCATAATCCCCAAATACTTGTCCTGCCCAAGCTAAACACAGGTTACCTTTAGAGTCTCTATTGAAATTGTAATTGATGTACCCTCTAGGGGGTGTTGGGTGGGGGGCGGAGAGCAGGGAAGAATTGCATGGCTGCTGGTCAATCAATTGATTGCCCAAGTTCTTTCCTTTAATGGAGACTAGCGAAGATGCCATCTTGATGGCTTCTTGTTGATCCAATTTGTTTGGGCATAGTTTTATCGATTTCAGGGATATCTTTTTCTTTGTTTCTGTAAATCTTGGAGACGGAATGTCTGTTTCAAACTTTTGATACAAGTCGTAATTTTGCTAGCCTACATAGTTTTACAAAACTGCAGAACTGCTTTTGTATATACGTTATTTTGTATGGATTAACAGCTCATGCATAATTATGTCTTTCTTTAAAACTTAAAAATTGTCAGAAACAGGAGTTTTTGGTGTCACCTTTACTTTATATGTAGTCACAAGGAGTTGGGTCTGAAATTTAATGGATGGTTGTTAACCTCTTATTACAATTTTTTAAAGGCATTGGTATTATCTGCTCACAGGTGCCTTCACGAAATTGGGTCCAGAATTGTCCGTTGGTATTCTTGGAAATTAGGAACCAAAACCTTTAACCCTGGAGAGCTCATTCTTCCTGTGGCTCCCCTTTGACATCAAGGAGACTAGAATATTTGTTTGTATGTTATATGGATTTTGTGTATTCATCAGCATACAATGTCGTGGGGATATTGCTCATTGGTATGAATATATGTGATTGGGATAAAAATGAAGGGTTGCATTATATGATTTAACTAAAAAACGCTATTGTTAATAAAGTTTCTTTCCCTTTTCGCTGTTAAGAAACATGCAATGTTGAATGAATGACAAGGCAGAAGTATTATGCCATATCAAGCTTTTTCTCAAGTGTACGTATACATGTAATAAGAGTAACGTTTTATTTCTATGGCAGACAAGACCTATAACCGTATCTGAGACAAACCAGAATGGTAATGATAAGCTTAATGGAGTTGTACTTGAGGCACGGGAACGATTAGAGGGGAGACTAAGGGCATCATCAACGGTAAACAAGAGGTTTGTAGATTAATTCTTGACTGAGTATTATTTACATGAAGTTGCTTTCTATTGAGAGTGTTTAAGGCTGCAAATTGTAAATATTTATTTGGGCTTATCTTTGATTTGTCTGTGTCAAACAATAGATGGATACTGATAGTGGTGAAAATATTTTCATTATATACAGGCATAGTCAAATCATGCCGATTAATAATAGAGATCGGTATACTGTTGGTAGCTTGACCACAGAAAGAAGGCAACAATCCGAGTTCGTTAGAGAAGGTGTCCAGCCTGCTTCTGTAGCAACGAGTAAATCATGTATTTCTCTTCTAAGGAAAGAAGTATATAGACCAGAAACAAAAAGAGGAGAATCTTGGTTGAAGTTAAAATCAAGAGCATTGGAAGAGGAGGATTGTGCTGTGTGCTTAGATTGCTTCAAACTGAATCAGGTGCTTATCCATCTTCCATGTGGCCATAAGTTTCACTCATCTTGCCTGATTCCGTGGTTGGATAACAATCAACATTGTCCATATTGTAGGGCCAAAATTTTACCTTAACACATTTTCATTTGAACCTTTGAGACTATCAAATGTTTCTATATACCATATCAGAAACACACGTTTTTAATATGGGTCAGCAGTTGGGGAAGTAGCTAGGAGTCGATCAACTGCATGTATTTAATATTTATAAAATGAATCAAGTTTCTTTTATGTTGAGATAGTGTATAACAGGTGGATCCCTTCGTTATGTGTAACTAGATCAAAGAGGAAAATGTTCTGTAAATATGACAGTAAAATATTGGCATTCAATTCATGTAAGCAAAAAATTCCCAATTTAAATTTTAGTTTTGCTGTGATTATTTGATGACTGATTAATCCCCAATGTCCATTCTCAGTGGTAGCTGAAGACAGGCAGGCTGTCACTTGGATGTGTTGCCCTTGAAGTGTTTAGTTTCAATATTTTACAATGTGATATGTACATATTTCTATAAACAATGTCTGAGTATCATCAGATATTAAGTAAATGGAGGGATTCTATATCATAATTGTGATCAATAATTATAATATTATAATGATGGATATAATTACTAAAATACTTAGTGTAACAGCTTTTTGTTGGATGATCATTCCAACACCCTATGGCCGACAAAATGATAGAAAGTCCCTCCTTTTATTGGATAATTGATCATGTAATTCATGCTTCAGCCTAAATTTGGCAAGCTTAATTCACAACATGGACCACTTCAATTCATTTTTTTCTTTATAAGGAAACACAACTAAAACATTGTTGAGGAGCACCTGTAAAATCCAGATTTTATTTCCACGTTAATTTCTCCCATTAAAGATAAATAAATGCTCAGAGACCTCATATACTATACAGATATTGTAAAATTATGCAATGGTGCTTGCCAAAGAGTGAGGGAAGCAGATTGCTTGAGATTGGTCCATATGCGGAAAGGATGCAACCATTCAAAACATAAATGATAAAACTGATTACCCGAATAGTACAATACTTACCTACAAACGACAAGACCATACACTATAAAATTGGCAGGATCACACCGTAACCAACTAATAAGTAAATATTTTGAGATGCCAAATTCAATGGATCACATCCTAGCCAACTAATAGGTAATATAATTTAATATTTAAAATGTTATGCTTAGATCACTATATGCACTCCCCTTTTAAGTGCTTTTCCTTGAAAAGAGATGGCTACAATGAATGAACTCTTCACCTTTCATTGTAGTGTTTGTTGTAGTGCAGACATTCCCTTAGATTTTGGATTATGTGATATTTTTGTGTGCTTTTGGATCTGCAATCATTGCAGTTTTGGGTTGAACATTGATTGTTGTGTTTTGTTCGATGTTTTGTGCAAACCTGGTGGTTCTCGTTGTGAACATCGGTCACATAAAATGTATCTTGGAGGCTATAATAACCAAGTTGGAATGCAACAGTTGGGATGACCCATTCACAAGGGGTATATTTATGGCAGGCAATGAAAATAGGATATTTGATTTGTGCCATGTTGGAATACCAACCGGGATGATCTTATCAAAAAAATTGAGTAGTCTAGATCAACCGTGATCAATATGTTCTGATTACATTGGTTGCTTTCCTATGGAGTTGCATTGATTGTCTATTTTGATTTATCCAAGCCCTTTGAAGTGTTGGGGCTCTGCTTAATTACTACAAATTGCTGGTTCTTTGCCATATATAGTTTATTGTGAGGTCAAACATGATCTTATGAGTACGGTCTCGCTCCCACATGTATGACATGATTTTCTTCCTTTCAATGTTATTTTTTTTTATCTTCACTAGGACTATTTCTTTAAGTGCATATGTCATTCCCTTATTTAAGTGTTGAGAGTGTTTTGTCCACCTTTGAAGAATTCTAGGAGCAAACTACTGTTTTCACTGGTATCTCATGCCTTAAGTTTTCTATATAAAATTCTGACTTGATAATGCCCCATATCTGTGTTTGATTCCGAGATTTGAAAATTTTCAGTAAATTGATACTACAAATTCCATTTGTAAAAGAGATGGGCAAGTTATATTTCATCGGGTGTAATCCATTTCCAATAGGCCCTTTGGTAAAATGCTATGGTGAAATTGCCAAGCACATTTTGAGCAGAACTCTTCTCCTACCACTTTGTTCCCCAAGGATGGAGTGGTCCATCCATAAATTAGAGCAATGTTATTTTTCTTTCTTCAATAAAGATTTCTATGTTCTGATGTTAAAATTGGCAACTAGGGCCAAACTTCATGTGGGTCGCCTTATTCATGGATGATAATATTTTTATTAGATTCCTCTCGTCGAGAGGTGTAGGATTGATCTAAAGATCATCCGATTCTGATAAGTATTTATGGAGATATGAATTTATTTTGATTATGGACTAATTATCAAAGTCGGCCAGCAACTCATGTAGGCTCAGAAGCCCAACAGACGTATCTATTCATTATCAATGTTTGCATATAAATACAGGATGTCTCCTCCTCATTTGGACAATTCACTTCTCATTCATCTCTCTCTCTCTCTCTCCTGCGCAGAAAAGAGTCTTTCTCTCTCTCCTGCGCAGAAAGGTCTCTCTCTCACATGTGGGAAGGAAGGACGTGGTTTTCTAGGGTTTACAAACTGCAGATTGGAACTTTGACCAGCGTTGACCAGCATTTCTCTCTCTCTAACTGCGCAGTAGGTGAAGCTGACTCTCTTTGGAAGGCCACATTTTTTGGTGAAGGAATCAAGGTGATCTAACGGTCGGTTTGCAAGATATTGACTGCCCTAGTTTAGGGTTGATCTAGGGTTTGTTGCTGCTGATGTAAATCAGATTTTTGTACTATTTCTCTATGCTAAATTATTGAAGATAAAAGAAGATTTGATCAAAGGGTTTCCCCATATTGGGGTTTATCCCTGGCTAGCCGCCACATCTTGTGTCTCTTGTCTTAGCTTGTTTTCTGTCGATCGTTTAATGTTCTATCTGCACTTTACTTAATGTACATGTGATTGCTAATCTGTGAATAATAATAAGAAAAATAAGTAAACTGCTCTAAGCATAGAACGTACCATAACTTAACATGGTATCAGAGCTGAGGTGAAGACAAATCCTGAGCAAGAGCAAGAGCAATCACCAAAGAGAAGATTGGCTAGGCTATCTTAAAATAACTATGGGATCCTCAACACTCTTCCCCACCGAAGACAAGCTCTGTGAGAAGTCTGACTATCACGGATGGAAGATGTCTCTCGATTTGACTTTAGAAGATCAGGGAGTGTTGGACCATGTGAGAGGCAATATTGTTGAGCCTCCATCAAATGCACCCATTGCTGCCAGGAACAAATGGTCATCCGAGACTCTATCGACAAGCGCTTGGTGGCCTATGTTTCTGTGCTAAACACCTCCAAGGAAATCTACGATAGACTGGTGAGTTTATTTAAAGTTAATGATGCAAATCAAGTTCTGTTTCTTAGAAATAAGCTGAAGGAAATTAAGAAGGGAAAAGATGAAAATATGCAAGCATATTTCTTAAGAATCACTGAGATCAAGAACGATCTCCTATCTATTGGGGAAGTAATTCTTGACAGGGAAATGGCACTCACAACTCTTGGAGGACTACCATCTGAATGGTATATATTCAGGACTACTCTCCTCAACAATAATGTAATTCCTGGATTTGAGGAATTAATGGCAAGATGCATTCAAGAAGAAGCAAGAATGGAAGAACAGGAAATGCCCACACTTAAAGGTCATCCTGCTGCCTTTTCTTCTCATGCTAAAAGAAGAAACAATTTCGAGGCTAAATCCAAAAGGAAGATTGGACCAAAGGGTGGAAAAGGACGATGTTACCATTACAATAAACCAGGTCATTATGCAAGGGAGTGTCCTGATAAATGGAACTCACACTGTTATGATGATCAAAATCCCTCTCGAGGCAATCAAAGAAATGGCAGGTCAAATGGCCGAGGTAAAATGAAGTGCTGGAAATCAAGGAAGAGAACAACCATTCAAGAAGGCAAGAAATTCCAGGTATGAATCTAACACTGTTGACAATAAGCAGGATGAATATTATCTACCAGCTGCTCTATCTACCTTTTCTCCTCCAGACTCGCTGGGAAATTGACTTATTGATAGTGGTGCCTCAAGGCACTTCACTGGTTACAAAGAAGTTCTTCATAATCTGATACATAAAGAAACCAACCTGGAAATTGTCCTTGGAGATAATATGAAATATCCTGTGAAAGGTGTAGGCAATGTCTCTCTTAAATTGAATCAAGGTAATACAATCCACCTACAGGATGTATTATATGTACCTGATCTCAAAAAGAATCTGGTGTCCATTTCGGCAATGGAAGACAAAGGCTACAAGGTGGCTTTCAGCAATGGCAAGGTATGTGCATGGAAAAACAATATTAAAGATGCCTTCACTATTTGGTTTCCAGTTGATTCATTATATCAGGTCAGAGGAAGTCCGCTAGGTGTCATGTCTTGTGACACATCTCTTCAGTCCGAACTATGGCATCGAAGGTTTGCTCACCTTCATTATAAAGCTCTACCTGATGTAAGAAAAATGGTGACCAGGATGCCCGAGTTCAGATTAGAGCAAGAAGGTGTATGTCCCGGATGTGCTGAAGGAAAGCTAAAAAGGGGACCATTCCCCTCAAGCCAAAGCAAGACCTCTGATATATTGTAGTTAGTTCACTCAGACATATCTGGTATGATGCCTGTGAACTCCTTGGGAGGATATTCATATTACCTCACTTTTACAGATGACTATTCTCGCAAGACTTGGATATACTTCTTGAAAAAGAAGGATGAAGTGTTCTCCTGGTTTCGACACTTCAAAGCCTTGATCGAGAATCAAACTGAAAAGAAGATCAAGATCTTAAGGACTGATAATGGGACTGAATATGAATCTAATGAGTTTCATGACTTTTGTAAAGAGGCTGGCATTAAGAGGGAGACTACTACACCGTACACTCCTGAACAAAATGGTGTGGCGGAAAGGAAGAACCGTACAATTGTGGAAGTTGTCCGTGCTATGCTCCATGATCAAAGACTTTCGAAGTTTCTATGGGCCGAAGCTGCAAACACCGTCGTATATGTACAAAATCGATGCCCCCATCAAGCATTGGGTTCCAAGACTCCCGAAGAAATGTTCACCGGTAAGAAACCTGACATATCTCATTTTAGAATTTTTGGAAGCCCTGTATATTTTCATGTGCCGAAAGAGAAAAGGAATAAATTGGGTGCATATGGAAATAAAGGAATATTCATGGGCTATAGTGAAAATACTAAGGGCTATAGAATCTATGTAGCCGGTCAAAGGGAAGTCGTGATTAGTCATGATCTCACCTTTGACGAGATTATGGCTCTCAGCAAGGTGAACAATCTTCCTACTGTGAGGAGCTCTCAAGAAGCTAACACCAGGGAACCGAAAGAAAAAGATGATGAAACAATGCCCGATGTGGAAGAACCCATGGATCCTATTGATCCTCCTCCACCTGAGCCTTCCTCTTCTAGGAAGAGGCCTTCATGGCTTAGGGGGACACTTGATGATGCTGAAGGACACACTGCACCCCGAGGAACCTTCCGTGAAAGTAAGAAACCAAACAGGTATCAGGGATACCTGACCATCATGAGCACGATCATTCAAAATGAGCCTTCATCATTCTCAGATGTCGTCAAGCATCAAGTATGGAAGGATGCTATGACCGAAGAATATGAGTCTATTATGAAGAATGATGTATGGGAAGTGGTTCCTAGACCCCTGAACAAGACAATTGTCACTTCTAAATGGCTTTACAAGATAAAGCATGCAGCTGATGGAAGTACGGAAAAGTATAAGGCTTGTTTTGTCGCTCGTGGCTTCTCTCAGAAGGAAGGTATAGACTATGACGAGATATTTGCACTTGTTTCCAGATATACCACCATCCGCTTGATCATAGCCCTTGCGACTTCACAAGGATGGAACCTACATCAAATGGATGTTAAGACCGTGTTCTTGCATGGTTCGATCAAAGAAGAGGTCTAGGTGGAGAAACCCGAAGGATTTGAGATTTATGATCGAAAATCTCATGTGTGTAGGTTGAAGAAGGTCCTCTATGGGTTGAAGCAAGCACCCCGAGCATGGTATGAGAGGATCGATAGCTACTTAATGAAGTTGGGATTCACTAGGAGTGAAGCCGATCCTAACCTTTACTTTAAGGTTGAAGATGACAAACCTCTCATACTGGTGTTGTATGTTGACGACCTCTTTCTAACAGGTGCAGACCCTCTCATTCACAAATGTAAGAGGGAGTTGGCTTCTGAATTTGAAATGAAGGACCTAGGACTGATGCACTATTTCCTAGGACTTGAAGTTTGGCAGAAGCCAGGGGAAATTTTCCTATCTCAAGGAAAATATGTGGTGAAGATATTGGAAAGATTCGGTATGGTGGACTGCAAGCCCGTAACTACCCCAATGGAGCTTGACTTCAAAAAGTTAAGCGGTAGTGCTGCTGGACCTATTTTATGAAATGCCACCGAGTATCATCAACTCGTTGGAGCATTAATGTTCTTAGTGAACTCTTGTCCAGACATATGCTTTGTAGTCAACACGTTGAGTCAACGTATGGTTGAACCTCACCACATACATTGGATTGGTGCCAAGAATCTGTTGGGATATCTTCGTGGCACAATTACTTATGGGTTAAGATACACTGCCCGAGATGTGAGACTACTTGGATATACTGATGTTGATTGGGCAGGCAGTGTGGTGGACTGTAAGAGCACTTCCGGGTGTTGTTTGTCCTTGGGATCTGCTTCGATGTCCTGGATGAGCAGGAAGCAGAAGTCGGTGGCTTTGAGCACCGCCGAGGCAGAGTATATTACCACTAGCATGGCCTCCTGTGAGGCAATCTGGTTGCAAAAGCTCTTCACTGAGTTATTTGGATTTACATTGGATACCTCTGTGATTCCATGTGACAACCAGAGCAGGATCTGTTTATCAGAAAATCCCATATTTCATGATTTCTCCAAGCATATCGATATCAGGTACCACTATTTTCGATATATGGTGCAGCGAGGAGCAATAAGGCTCCAACATATCGGTACAAATGAACAAGTCGCCAACATTTTGACAAAGCCCCTAGGAAAGGTCAAATTCCTGACTTTCCGAGAACGACTTGGTGTCGTTCAGAGACTCTCTGATGAGGGTCAAGTATGATATACTGAGCTCTAAGAGCTCCTGGGGGGCGCGGGGTGCTTCTTGGAGCGACATATGACCACAGGGTGACTCACCATCCCCTGTTGGTGCACTTGATACAGGGTAAAATGTTCAACCTTCCCCTGTGACACCCCGTGGCAACTATGGAACAAGATGATTCATTCTCCTGTAGGCCAGGATGATTAGTTCTTTGAGGCATCCACTAGACAAGATGATTCGCTCTCTTGTGGACAGGATGATTCGCTCTCCTGTGGACAGGATGATTAGTTCTCCTGTCAAGGCATCCTACCCATGCAGTCTAAGACTCATGGGAAGTACCTCTCATCTGATCAATGAGCAGGGAAATGAGGATAGGGACCATAGTAGTATCGATGGACGCATTGTTGTATCGACTGTACTCCCAATGCTAGGATGACCTTCATTGATCTGGGATCAACGAGACTGGTCTGGGACCAGTGTGAGTGGTACACACTCTGAGACTGACTTCGGTTCAGTGGAGGATGGTATGATACATCATCAATCATTTCTTCTTCTTCATAATTCGAGCAGAGCAGAGCAAACCAGAGCAGAACCAAGCAGAGCAAGAAGGGTCAAGCCATACAGGACAGTGCATTTGATGGATGGACAGCAGTGACGGTCCGACAGATTGCAGATGAAGTTCTCCCTAGTTGAGAGGGAGTGTTAAAATTGGAAACTAGGGCCAAACTTCATGTGGGTCACCTTATTCATGGATGATAATATTTTTATTAGATTCCTCTCATCAAGAGGTGTAGGATTGATCTAAAGATCATCTGATTCTGATAAGTATTTATGGAGATATGAATTTATTTTGATTATGGACTAATTATCAAAGTCGCCTAGCAACTCATGTAGGCTCAGAAGCCCAACAGACGCATCTATTCATTATCAAAGTTTGCATATAAATACAGGATGTCTCGTCCTCATTTGGACACTTCACTTCTCATCCATCTCTCTCTCTCTCCTGCGCAGAAAAGAGTCTCTCTCTCTCTCTCTTGCGCAAAAAGGTCTCTCTCTCACACGTGGGAAGGAAGGACGCAGTTTTCTAGGGTTTACAAACTGCAGATTGGAACTTTGACTAGTGTTGACCAGCATTTCTCTCTCTCTGACTGCGCAGTAGGTGAAGCTGACTCTCTTTGGAAGGCTGCATTTTTTGGTGAAGGAATCAAGGTGATCTGACGGTTGGTTTGGAAGATATTGACTGCCCTAATTTAGGGTTGATCTAAGATTCGCTGCTGCTAATGTAAATCAGATTTTTATACTATTTCTCTCTGCTGAATTATTGAAGATAGAAGAAGATTTGATCAAAGGGTTTCCCCATATTGGGGTTTATCCCTGGCTAGCCGCCACATCTTGTGTCTCTTGTCTTGGCTTGTTTTCTGTCGATCGTTTAATGTTCTATCTACACTTTACTTAATGTGCATGTGATTGCTAATCTGTGGATAATAATAAGAAAAATAAGTAAACTGCTCTAAGCATAGAACATACCATAACTTAACACCTGAATATCATGTTGATTATTTGAATTGATTCATGAGGTTCAACTTCTCTACAAAACTTAAATGAAGATATTTATTTCAGAGGTAGGAAATCTCCAATTATTAGTTCCTAATCGTACATGGCTTATATTAGGTTTACTGATGTTTCTACAAATTATGAGATGTAGTAGAGCTTTTATTTGTGCCTGAATAGTTTTGATGTAGAGTTTGTTTAATGTCACTTGTATTGGGTAGTAGTCTCCATTAATTTGGTTTGATTTTTGTGCATGTCATCTTAACCCTATTGCTAATCATCCTTTTATATTTTTTTACCATATTTATATTATTTTGTAATTCTTCCATTAAATAGCTTTGTGTTTTGGTTTCTACTTTTTTAAAGAGATTGATTATCTCTAGAAATACACTCTCTTTTATAGTTAAATAAAACATTTTGAAATAGAGAAATATATCCCTAATAATGATAATCATAATTCGTGTATATTTATAATTAAATAAACTTTTCAAAATAGAGTGTATTTTCACAGTATGACCAACGATTTAATTCAATTAATGATCTTCCGTTGAATCTATCAGACTTCCATCCATATTTCATTGACACATTTGAAAGACATTTGGAAAGATATCCTATATTGAATCTTGTTAATAATTTAACATATGTACATAAGACTGAAAATGCATTTCCATAATCTAGCATGTTATCTTCTCTTTTGAATGAGAGAGTGGTTACACTAGAAATACGACTATACCTAGTCATCTTTCTTTTCATTCAGTTAGAATTAGGAATAGATTATTTTAAATTTAGATTCTTTTACTATTTGCATTTATTTCATTATTGCAGTTTTTTAATAAGCAAGTAATGAATCCGAGTTTTTCTTGGCATCCCCTTTCATTTTCTAGCAAAGTGGCTTAGAACATATCAGAGTTCTTATATAATCGGATCATACACACTTGTGAAGCGCTTGATTGTCTTGTTTTTTGCAAATTTTCATTACATTGTTAAAAAATGTTTAACTTGACAATGATAACCATAATTAGAAAAACTAGGTAATGTGTTTCTTTACTTACCCCAGAACCTAAAGTAATGACTACTTGTCCTTGCTCCTTTATAAGAATACTAACCTTTTTATCAAATAAGATTAATCAAAATTTCTCAATATTTGTAACATAAGATTGACCACAACCTCTTAGTAGGTTTTTTTCCAGGGGAAATCATCCTCTTTCATAGCTCGAGGGTGAGAGTGAGGATCAATGCGCAATATTCATAGGCATGTAGCCATTACAACAATATTTATCACCATCATCTCACTCACAGGGAATTGAACCTGGGTGGGAGAGATAACAAGCATTTTTTCCAACCACCCAAGATAACCCCAATTGACCACAACCTCTCAATAGATTATTAATAGAGAAAGATGGTTAAATCAATATTATTGTAAAATATTTATCATATCAATGATGTGCCCGACCTCTAGCTTTGTTTTCATTAAAGTTGATTTGGTTATTCATGAAAGTCCTTATGTAATCTTGTTTGTATCCATAGTTGTTTGAATAGCCTCATTTGCATTCTCAAACATTTGTTTAGGATCAAGGACCAATAATATCAAGATAGGTTCTATTTACTTGAGACCCACATCTCCAATCACTGATATTAGAGGGAGATAATCATCTAGACCTTGAGAAACAAAGCCATAAATTTATGTTTATCTCCACCTATATAATATGAATAAATGACTGAAGTGTTGAGAAACCCACCAACCTATTCTCCATTAATATGTGATTTTGGCTCCATTGCCCACTCTAGAGAAAAAAAGAAGAAGCCAAAAGTAGTAGTGTTAACGGAAAGAGACCAGTGAAGCCACCTAGAAACAATGAAGCTAAGATGTGGGCAATTGCAAGTGATAATGGAAACAACAAAGCAAAGTAGCCCAAATTTGGGAGTGGTAAAGAAAAGGTTGTTGAAGAGGTGTGGAGATTAAAATGGTCATTCATTTTTGGAGGAACATGTACCCTATTGGCCGTTAATATTTAGAAAGGGTTCCCTTGATAGTGTATCTATCAATTCAATTATGGCACAATTGCTTCTTCTAAACTATTTGTCAATGGATTCACAAATGAACTAATGAGCACAGTGCACGGGCAACATTAACACCCTAGATCAATCAATCAATGAAGCAAGGGATAAAAAAGATTTAAATATTTATGAAAAATAATAAAATTATATTTTTAATGTATGACTCTAAAAAGATATGCAAATTTTTTGTCAACAAATAATAATAAGCATTCAATGGCAAATTGAATGTTATATACGTTGCCATGACAAGTATAACATAGTGACAATGATTTGATAATCAATGATTCTATAGTCCATACCTTAGTCATTTTATTATTAGCCTTTGCTAAGTAGGGACTTGTGTATTCATTTTTTTGCATTAAATCTTAGTCGTAAACTACATTTAAAGAGAAATTTGATAATATTTATAATGCTCAACAAATATGAGTATAAAACTGTCTTTGAAAATTAAAATAAACAAATGTTTTTTTTCCTCTTGCTTTTTTATTGGAAGATGGCTTTTAAAATTATTAATATAGTGGTAGGGGTGGGGAAAGGGTTGTGATCAATTGCTTTATTTTATGCTTATTTTTATTCAGTTGAAAATTTGTTGGCCTCCATTTACTTGAAGGATTAGGGACACTAATAAGAATGGGGATGATTGTTAATGGTAAAGGTAGAGGAGGTTAATGCTTGAGTTAATGGGATAGTGGGGGTGGAAACACTAAGGAGGGTGTGTCCTAGTATTATTGACGGTCATTTTTTTGTTTGTGTTTCTCATTTCCTCTATTTGGACTTGGGGTATTAGTGCGAATGAGTGTAAAGGACTATATGGTATTGCAAAGGAGTACAGAGCAACGATGTTGGTGGTTTAATTTAGTATTAGTGGAGACTCCAAGGTGGGTTTGAATTGGTATCATCGCTAGTCATTTCTCTATTTGTGATTTCTCTTTTTTTTCTTTAGACTTAGTGTTAGGGTCTAGTTTGTTGTAGTGCAAAGGACTACATGGTGTCATAGAGGAGTGCACAACATAGGTGTTGTTGGTATGGTCTAGTATCAATGGAGACTTTAAGGTGGGTGTGACTACGTATTGTTGCTAGTCATTTTCTCATTTGCAATTCCTCATTTCCTCCATGTGGACTTGGTGTTGGTGCTATAGTATTAATGAAGACTCCAAGATGTCAGTGGGCTCGTTTAGTATTAATGAAGAATCCAAAGTGGGTGTGACTTTGTATTGTTTCTAGTCATTTTCTCATTTGCAATTCCTCATTTCCTCCATTTGGACTTGGTGTTGGTGCTCTAGTTTTTTTGTGCAAGAGGAGTTATTAGACTTGGTATTATAGAGGAGTGCATAACACCACTATTTGTGATTTGATTTGGTATTGCATAGGAGTAGTTATTTTGTACTCATGCTTGTTTGTTTTGCTTTGTCTTGAGATCTACAATTTCTTCAATTAAACACTTGATCCACTCATACAAACCCTAAATATGTTTCATTTTGAGAGAATTCCTTGTAAGAAGGGTCATAAAACTTAGAGAGATTCTCTATTTTTTCAGCTCAAGTTGGTTCATGTTTATTTCAAGCTGTCAATTTTCAGCATTTGGCTTGAGTTGTCAATGTCTCGATAAAGAGGTAATTCTTATCACCCTTCTTATAACTCAACGATTCCTTGAATAATTTAATGAAAATGTTTTATGTTTTAAGGGTGAATACTTTTGTTTTGTGACATAATTTTTGTATAATTTATTTGGTAAATCGATGAGTCATGTTGGATTATTCTACCTCTCACGAATTGTTAAACATGCCCACTCATGTTTTTTAATAGCTAGTGCCAATCCTTGCTTTAACTGAGTATAAGGGGTTTTTTCTTTGTTCTATAACATCTAAATTGAAGTTGATAGGGCCTTATAAGTTTCAATGCTCAAATTTCACATTGTTGATTTTCATTTTGATCTATAATGTAATTTTTTTCCTATGTTTGACTTATTGTAAAGATGTAACTCTTCTTAACCCCTGACATGTAAGCCATCTTGGATATTACAATAGTTGGATTCCTAAAACAAATTCAAACTAAAAATGACTACAATGAGCCTACACTCCACTATGTGATTATATTTCTATATTTTTAATGCTTTAACATAAATAAAAACAAATATTTGGATCATTTAACCACTACAATATATAAAATAGACTATAAAGTTGCACAATGGAATACAAATATTTACCTTGGAAATCTAAAGTGGTTTTCAATGAAGCACCATGCCATGTGTCTTTTTATCTTTTGGAGATTACCATATATATCAGAAAGCTATCCAAGATCACTATGAATCTATGAGACATTATGGTCTTCTATAGTGTTTTATATGTTTTTGTGTATCTGCTCTATTGGTATCTCCTTAACACCATTGCTCAAACTATGGGACAAACTACCTTAGATATTCTAATGCTTGGCTTGCCAAAATAAATTTAAACATAAAATGAATACAATGAGCCTACGCTCGACTATGCAACTATGCTTTTGTATTTATAATGCCTTAATAGAAATAAAAACACACATCATTAGAGAAATTTTGAGGTATAAAATGAACCTTAAAACAAAAATGTACAACAAAAATTAACTTTATAAGAACGAATAGGATTCACTATGATGATGTCAACCATGGGGGATGATTCACCATTTTTAGAGTAAAAAGGTAAAAAGTAAAAAAAAATTACTTTTTCAACTCGTATTTTCAATTTATCTCCCTTCTATTTTACACAAATTTCAAGTGGGAGAACTCGTTGGATGCATAATTTAATTTTGCATCCAAAGAGTACCCATGTTGCATACTTTTGATGGACTCTACTACATGAAAAATATGTAATACATGAAAAGCGTGATTGCAATCATGTTTTTCCATGTATTTCACATTTTTTGTGTAGTAGGGTCCATCGAAATTATGCAACATGGGTACTCCTTAGATGCAGAATTAAATTCCACATTCGAGTACTCTCGCTAGAAATTTGAGTAAAATCACATGGAGATAAGTTGAAAATATGAGTTGAAAAAATAGTTTTTTCTTTTTTCCCTCCAAAACTTTATGAGGTAATCTAATCTTATTTTATTATTCCCACTATTATTTTATAATATTCCTTAGTGGGCCATTTTAGACCTCAAAACTTCTCTAATGATTCTTTAACTATTGCAACATATGAAATAAACTACAATAAAAAATACACATTGGAACACAAATATTTACCCTGGAAATTTGTGTAAGAAAACTAACTTTAAATGAAGGGTTGTGCCTTTCATCTTATATTATGGAAATTACAACCCATATTACAAATTTATCCAAGATTACTATGAAGTTATGGAACACTATGGTATTCTAGAATCCTCTTTAATATGCTTCTCTTTGATTTTTTAGTATTTCTTCCACACATTGCCATATTATGGAACAAGAAGTGAGAAGTGAAAAATTGAACCATTCCCCCCCTTTCTGCTAGGTTTCTATAGATATAATTAACATTAGGTTTAGAGTTTTGAAACTCCCTTGGAAGCTTCATGGTGTTTCTAGGAGTCTCTAATGGATTCCCATATATTTCTAACTCCCCATATTCAAATTATGGGGTGTTAACATGGTCACTACTTGGACATGTGGGGAATATTTGTACCATTACTGTGCTAGGGCTATAATGTTTGCATACAAATTCCATTTTAGATACATGGTAGATCATTGAAAAATGCTAATTGAAAAACAATTTCCATTTTGAATGGGGGAATATTACAACAAACTTTATTTGACACAAAGTGTTATGCTCTTAACCTGCAAGACGATACCAGAATTCTAAATATGCGAAGAAATATACCTAGTACATAGAACAATGAGAAATAACATCAAGTATTTTATTATTCATAAAGCAATGTTCACTGGCCTCTTCGAAGGGGCAACCTCCAATAGAGCTGAGCTCAATTACAAAATAAGACACGATGCTCCTCGAGGGGAGTCTCTATCCTTTATATAGGATTCGTACATGCAGTACCATGGGGCAATACCATGGTTCTTATTAATACCATCTATCTAATACCATGGCCCATTTGCAACTAACTGTGGTCCCTTCATTAAATGCGAGTCAACCTCTTACAATTATTAATATGGGCTTTATTGACTCTTTACTTAATTATAATTATGACTCGATCCTATTACATAAATAAGGGGGTTAGGGTTGGACCCTAACATGCCCTCCCCCATAAGAATAGCCTTGTCCTCAAGGTTGAAGCTGCGGAAACTGCTAAAGGATAGTGGCTGGTTCCCAGGTCGCATCTTCCGGAGAGGTGTCTTTCCACTTGACGAGGACTTCCTTGATCGTGCGGCCGCGCAGGTGCCATTCTCGTGTGTCAAGAACATGTTCAGGTTGGAGCCAGATTGACCCTTCTTCATCCACTTCAGGTAGACTGGTTTGAATTCTGCAATGGTTCCCAATCACTTTCTTAAGGCATGAGACATGGAAGACTGGATGGATTTTTGCAGTGGGTGGCAAAGCTAGCTTGTAGGCGACTTCTCCAATGCACTGAAGTACTTGATACAGTCCGTAGAATTTTGGAGATAATTTCTGACAACCCTTGTCTTTGAGTGATGTTTTCTTATATGGTTGCAACCTCAAAAATACCTGATCCCCTTCTTGAAATTGGTGTTCTGAGCGATGTTGATCTGCCTGTTGCTTCATGCGGTTTTGGGCTTGATGAAGATTCTCTCTAAGGTGGGCCAACATGGTTGTGTGGTTCTGTAGGAGTTGATCCACTGCTTGTACCTTCGAGCATCCCTTGATATAAGAAGTAGGGGAAGGAGGGAGTTGACCATAAACTGCTTCATATGGAGTCATTTTGGTGGTGGCATGATAGTTGGTGTTATACCACCATTCGGCTAGAGGTAACCACTGTACCTAGAGATGTTGCTTTTCTGAAGTGAAACACCTAAGGTAGGTCTCCAAACATTTGTTGACTGCTTCAGTTTGACCATCAGTTTGTGGATGATAGGAAGTACTGAGTTGTAGTTGGGTACCTTGTAGCCGGAAGAGTTCCTGCCAAAAGTTACTGGTGAAGATCGGGTCACGATCAGACACAATGGAAGTGGGCATGCCATGCAATTTGAAGATCTGATCCATGAAAGATTGAGCGACCAAAGTCGGTGTAAAAGGGTGGGGTAGGGTGAAAAAATGAGCATACTTAGAAATTCTGTCCACAACCACCATGATGACTGACTTGTTTCCTGACTTTGGAAGACCCGTAATGAAATCCATAGAAACCTCCGTCCAGATTGAGGCCGGGATGGGCAATGGCTGTAATGTGCCTGGGGATTTGACTGTTTCTCCTTTGTGGTGCTGACAGATGTCGCATTCAGCTACAAAAGTAAGAATGTCCTTTTTCATGCCTGTCCAAAAAAATGATCTTCGAGTGCGAGCATACGTCTTCTGAAAGCCTGAATGTCCTGCAGTGGGAGATGAGTGCAACTCTGCCAAAATGCGGCTTTTGAGGGTGGATGTTGGTGATATTACGACTCTGTCCTTGTAGCGAAGAATCTCATCCTACCACGAGTAGCCCGCTGTGGAATTTGGATCCACTTGCAATTGATTAATGAGTTGGGAGAGCCAGGGATGTGAAAACCATTCCTTGCGAGCCTCTTCAATCCATTCTAGAATGGGAAGGGAAATTGCGAGCAGGGTACTTTCCTCCTCAAATTGGCGTGATAACGCATCTGCTACAATATTTTCGCACCCTTTCTTGTAAATTATCTCATAATCATATCCCAGCATTTTGGCGAGCCATTTATTTTGTTGTGGCGAGGATAGGCATTGCTCCAAAAAATATTTAAGGCTTTGATGGTCTGTGCAGATTTGGAAACGTCGCCCCAATAAGTATGGTCGCCAGGTATCTACTGCATGTAAGATGGCCATCATCTCCTTCTCATAGGTAGATTGTCCCAGATTCTTCCCACTTAGTTGTTGGCTCGTGAAGGCCAAGGGTCGACCTTCCTGCATTAAGACTGCCCCAATACCCGTACCAAAAGCATCACATTCAATCACAAAAGATTTGGTGAAGTCGGGTAGTGCTAATACTGGAGTGGAACACATGGCATGTTTGAGAGCTATAAAGGCCTGTTGTGCTTCATCATTCCAGAGGAATGAATTTTTCTTGAGGAGTTGAGTGAGGGGCCTAGCAATGCGACCATAATTGCGGACAAATTTGCGATAGTAGCCTGTGAGACCCAAAAATCCTCTCAAGCTCTTCAAGGTCTTTGGTTGAGGCCAATCCTGCATTGCCTGGATCTTTTTGGGGTCCACCCTGACACCTTCACGCCCCACAATGTGGCCCAAATACTCAACTTCTTCCATGCCAAAAGAGCACTTGGACATCTTGACAAATAATTTATGCTTGCAGAGTAGTTGCAAGAGCAAATCTACATGTTGAAGATGTGTGGCCCAGGTGCGACTGTAGATGAGGATGTCATCAAAGAAAACAAGGACAAATTTTCTGAGATATGGTTTGAGCAGGTGGTTCATAAGGCTCTAAAAAGTGGATGGGGCATTACAAAGACCAAATGGCATGACCAGGAACTCATAATGGCTTTCATGAGTTCAGAACGCAGTCTTTGGAATGTCTACTTCTTTCATGCGAATTTAGTGATAGCTCGAGCGAAGGTCAAGCTTAGTAAAGAATTGAGCCCCATTTAGTTCATCCAGCAAATCATCGACAACCGGGATGGGAAATTTATCTTTGACCGTCAACTTATTGAGGGCCCTGAATTCTGGACACATACGCCATTCCCCATCTTTCTTGAGCACCATGACCACCGACGATGAATAAGGACTAATGCCAGGACGAATGATTCCTACTTCCAAGAGTTCCTTGATGATTTTTTCAATTTCATTATTTTGGGTGAATGGATATCTATATGGGCGCACATTTGGTGGTTGGGCCCCTGGGACCAAAGTAATGCTATGATCATGTTCCCCTCTCGAGGGTGGAAGCTCATGAGGCTTGTCAAAGACTGGCAAATGGTTGTTTAAGATCTGTTGCATCTCAGGATGAATATGAAGAGAATTGGGTTCGAAGGCTTGGATGGCATTAAATTGGGCTATAACTCCATGGTGGCCCTTTTTTAACAATTTTTCCATCCTATGTGAGCTGATGATAGAGGGAGCTCCCGCCTGGAGTCCGCGGAGGGTATGTGTGTGGTTGTTCTGCTTAAAGCTCATATATAACTCCTAGAAATCCATTGTGATTGGGCCAAGTGTGCGAAGCCATTCAGCACCTAGGACAATGTCGCACCCTCCCATGTGTATGGCAAACATGTGGGTCTTTAACTGATAATCCCCCATTTGAAGTTTGACATTTTCACAGTGGCCTTCACATTTCATTGTCCCCCCATCAGCAATTTGGACCTAGAAGTTAGAAACTGCTTGGACAAAACAATGCACTGCTTCCGCAACTCTTTGATGGATAAAGTTATGTGTACTACCACTATCAATCAAGACTACTACTAGACGATTCTTAATAAAACCTCTGATTTTGAGAGTTTGGGGAGAAGAAATCCCTAGCAAAGCATGCAACAAGATAACTAGTTCTTCAGGTACATTGTCCTGCTGGTTGTCCTCTTCTTCCTCCTTTGGTTCCTCAAGTGGTGGGGCTTCCTCCGATGAACTGTGATCAGTAGCATCAATTTGAAAGAATTTGGGCTCCTTGCATTTATGCCCGGGGGAGTATTTCTCATCATAGTAGTAACACAATCCTTGCTTTCTTCTTTTCGCCATTTCTGCTGGTGACACCTTTTGAACCTTGAGTGTTTGGGTAGTGCTTTGAGCCTGGGTGGGGCGACCCTTAGCTATGAAATTTGGGCAATTGGACTGGGCCGCTAATGCACATTCTACTTCACGAGCTATCCTGCAAGCATGCAGCCATGAGATAGGGTGCTGCAGTCGGACGTGGGCTTGTATGGCTTCTTTGAGACCACTGAAAAAACATTCCAAGTAGAACTCATCATGTAGACCTCCTGTGCAGAAAGCTAAGGCTTCAAAGGCTGTAATATATTCGTTCACTGTTCTTGTCTGTCGGAGCTTAGTGAGACGACCCAAAAAGTTAGATTCATGGTCAAAGCGATCCGTAAGAGCTTTTTTGAATGTCTGCCAAGTCAAGGGCCTTCCATAGCAACGTTGATGCCATTGCCACCATTGCCATCTTTCATTGTCCAAGTACATGCTACCCACACTAAGCTGAGTCGCATCATCCATGATGTGATTCAGTGCGAAATATTGCTCCATTTGTGCTATCCATGTGGCTGGGTGAGAGCCATCAAATTTATACATGTCCAACTTGGGTGGTCGCAGCTGGGATTGTTGGTGGGTGCCAAAGAGGTGAAGAGACTGGCTAGACTCGCCCTCAATGTTTTCATTGCCAATATATGCCTCCGCGCGTTCCTCCATCTTGCCCTTTGAGAGTGTTTCAGTTAAGTTCTTCAGCGACAACAGTACATCGTTCAATGTTGATTCAAGGTTGTCGATCCTCTCATTGGCCATAGCTTGAGCTCTAGTTTGTACCATGCACCGATCCGATGCACTTGAAATTTGGGACCGCCCGAAATTTTTGGCACTAACAATTGAATGGTACCACCTTGCTTAGCTCGTCGACCTAATTCTTATGGGCTAAGTCTCCAATAAGCATCTCGGGGGGTCTCAGACTCTTTTTTTTTACTCCGAACAGAGTTTTACTCCTTGCTTAGGAATACTACAGTAGCTGAATCCCAGAAAAGTCAATGTTGCCCAAAGTCCTGCGAAAATCACGCCCAAGTATAGGATCCCACACAATTAGTCAGATCTGAATGGCGGATCTGATTGTTGCGACAGCTACAGAGCCCAAACTGCTAGATCTGGATGGTGGATCTGATGGATCTAATAGATCTGAATGGTTGATCTGATAGATCTGAATGGCAGAACTGATTACTGCTGCTGCGACAGAACCCCACCTACGAGATCTGATCTGGCAAAGATGATGTGTGATCCAAAGATAGAGAAGGGAACTATGGTCTCCAGGAGTGTCAGGTGCTACAGATCACAATATACATAAGGGTCTGACAGTAGTACTCAGCCCAATCTTTCAGGGCACTAACCAAGGAGGATCAACCGTACCCTTAGCCGTACAACTCGACTACCCTATCGTACGCGCGAGTAATCTCCCCAAGTGTTGTTCTCAGTGTACTATAGCAGCAAGACGGCCGACAGTTTATCTATGGCGAGGTTTCAAGGGAGCCTAGGGGGCTTTCGATATACCCAGAGGGTACTTGGAAGATAGTCCGTGCGTGGTTCTGTCTAATGCGCTACTACTCGAAGGGGTACCCACAGTGATTACAAAGGAGTCCAACAAGCGTGACCACCTCTTGTATTTCTTGCGTGCATGCCTCCCAAAATCCGCAGGTTTATATACTTAATGACAAATCCCATGGTTTAAAGACGTCGGAACACATCTCTAGCCAAAAAAAAAATTGTTAAAAATTGGAGATCCCATCGACCCTGGAAAGCGCTCTGATACCACTTGTTATGCTCTTAACCTGCAAGACGATACCAGAATACCAAATATGCGAAGAAATATACCCAGAACATAGAACAATGAGAAATAACAACAAGTATTTTATTATTCAGAAAGCAATGTTCACTTGCCTCTTCGAGGGGGCAACCTCCAATAGAGCTGAGCTCAATTACAAAATAAGACACGATGCTCCTCGAGGGGAGTCTCTATCCTTTATATAGGATTCATACATGCAATACCATGGGGCAATACCATGGTTCTTATTAATACCATCTATCTAATACCATGGCCCATTTGCAACTAACTGTGGTCCCTTCATTAAATGCGGGTCAACCACTTACAATTATTAATATGGGCTTTATTGACTCTTTACTTAACTATAACTATGACTCGATCCTATTACATAAATAAGGGGGTTAGGGTTGGACCCTAACACAAAGCTAAGAAAAACATTATTTAGCCCTCCAAAACATGGTAGAAGTCTATGACCCAAATTTTGACCATTGAAAAGCTCCAAATCCTAATCTCTCTTATGCTCCAAATCATGATCCCTCTCATGCAGGAGCATCGACAAACTTTTATAAACGTTATTATATATTATTATTTTTTTGAGGAAGTTGGATTCCCCATGCAATGATTTTATTTTTTTAATAATTAATCGAACTCTAGAAACATTATCATCAAATATCATGGATTAGACTAGCAAAAAAAAATAGTCATAGTTTTTTTTTTTTTTTCCAAATTAGTTACTAAAATAATGGGTCTTATCCACTTATTATGGATCTTGATCTTATTTTAGATTTAGAATTATTTTTATAAATTAGTAAGTATGTGGAGAACTAGAAACGATTGGAAGTATGAGTGTAAGAGGAGGAAAAAACGAATTCTTTCCATTGTGAATCCTCTCTTAGTCATTAAGGAAAAAAAATACCTTGTTGTAATATATTTTTCAAGATGTGATATTATTTTTCATTGGGTGGAGTATCGTAAATGAATATACAAGTAATGTACTTTTTGATTTGATGCATACTCCAAGCAACCATTTTTCTTCTCTTTCCAACAGTTCTTTCCAATGGAGTTATAACAGAGTGAAAGGTTGTTATATCCACAATTAACTTGTTGATTGAACTGATATGATCCAACCTTTGGTTGATTACTCTGTAAAAATTGTGTGAGTGATAATATTGTTGCTGTCATGATCCATGCATAGAAGAAATTCAATAATTTCCAGCATGGTTAATTTATAATTGTTAATTCAGTATTACATCATGGAAAAATTAATATTGGAACATAGTATGGTGGATGATTCCAGCTAGTTGTTAAGTCTTCAAAATGGTATTGTTAAAAAAAAGAGCTTAGATATCAATTGAGGAAATATAATGGATATGAAGGGGTTTATTTTTTCTTCAAATCAGATTGCAATCCCATTGGATGACTATGTAAACTTTGGTATTTAACACAAATTGTTTTCTGAATAAATAATTTGGTAGAACCTTGGCATCAATTGGTATCAGAGTAGCAACAATAGTTGTTCTAAAATCGTAGATCGAAGAGGATCAGCTCGAGGAGAACGAGTGGGCATGCTTGTAGCAAATGTGGCTTTGCAGGCATAAATGAGGAGACTTCAAGTGAGGATGGCAGCCATGGATGTTGCACAAAGAAGAGGAATTGACATAGGAGATGTTAGTAATGTTGAAGAAGAGGCTTCTAATGAGGAAGAAGTGGAGGAGACAACAAACGAGAAAATGTTGAAGATGTTCGCCAAGATGTCTACCAGGCCAAAGTAGAAGTACCATTATATGAAGGTAACTTGAATGTTGATGAGTTAATGGATTGGATACATGCATTAGATAAATACTTTGATTATGAGGATGTTGACAAGGATAAGCAATTCAAGTATGCAGTGACTAGACTTAAAGAACATGCAACCCTATGGTGGGACGAGGTACAAGTTGAATGGAGGAAAGGAAAAGCCAAAATTAAAGATTGGGATAGGATGGTGGCAAAACTTAAAGGTAATTTTTTACCTAAGGATTATTGTATTAATATTTTTAAGAAATTACAAAACCTTAAATAAAATAACATGACTATTAAATAATATACTAAGGAATTTTACAAATTAAACATTAGGGTTGGACATGTAAAAGAGAATGATGAAAAAATGTAAAGCTACATTACGGTTTTAAGGTTTGAGATTCAATATGAAATTGGTTTGTTGCCTTTGAAAACTGTGGATGATGCATATTAGGCAGCTTTGACAGCAGAAGAGAAGATTGCTCGAAAACAAAAATTGAGGAGTAGAGGAATAAGTCATGTAAAGGATAAAGGACAAATCATCAGATAAGGAATTCATTCTTTGAAGGAAGAAGAAGGAAGTTCTAGTAGTCAAACACCAAGAGAAAGTGATTTCAGAGGGAGGAGATCATTTTCCAGAGGCAGAGGTTGAGGAAGAGATTATCAACCCAGATGTTACAATTGTGGACAATTAGGACACATGTCTTGGGAATGTCCTGAACATATATCAACAAGACAATGAGGTGCTCATGTGGTAGAGGAAAAGGAGGATAGAGATATAGTTGTAGTTGTAAATGCTCCTAAGGAAGGTGAACCTTTGTTATTAAAAAGAGTGTTGATCCAAGCAAAAAAAGAGACCAAATAACCAACTCAAAGGAGGAGTTTGTTCAGAACTATGTGTAAGTCCAAAGGTAAGTGTTGCAAACTTGTGATTGATAGCGGTAGCACAGATAATCTAGTCTCTGTTGAAATAGTATAAAAGTTAAACTTAAAGAAGACACCACATCCTACACCTTATAAGGTTTCTTGGTTACAAAAGGGTCATCAATTTTTGGTTACTGAGAAATGTAAGGTAGAATTTCAAATTGGAAGTTATAAAGATGAAATTATGTGTGATGTCTTGCCAATGGACGTCTGCCATATTGATGCAGGAGCATTCAACCCAAGAGAAAATCATTGTAATTAAGTAGACATAGGGGATCATGTAGCTTTAGAGAAGTAGTTTCCTAAGTCTCAAGTTAATGCAATATTTAGGCCTTTAAGTGATTTAATTAGATAATGGAGGAAGTTGTAAATGCTCTCAAATAAATGAGAACATGAGTGGTGAATAAATGACAAGAGTCAGAAGTCAATTAGGACTCTTAGAACAGTTCATGATTCGAGGGACGAGAGAGAGATTTTAGGAATTAAATAGAGATTGGAAGTGGACATAGAGGACAGAGAGGATTTAGGAGTCAATTCAATAGATATAGGAATGGAACCAGAATTAGTTCAACAGAACTATCTGGCATATATGTAAGCCTATGGGCAGAGTAGAGAAGGAGGCCACGATATTGGAAAACAGGCCTGTGCGAGACAAAGAAGTCTCGAATGTAATCTTTTGGTTATACATATACATACAAAGTTTTATTCCTAACTGTGTCAGAGCGTGTGAGACGAGTATTTCCTTAATGTATTATTTGTGAACTCATAGATTCTGTAACAGAGGTTGCAGGCAGAGTCGAAGCGGAGTACAGAGGAGAAGAACGAGCCAAGCTATTCATGACAGATCTTTGAATCCATTGAGAGATTAAATAGAGGCCAGAGTCAGTGATAAAAACCACAGAAATCAAGCTCAAGAGGGAGTCACAGCGGAAACAGTGAAGGAATCGAAACCTTTGAAGAGGAGCTAAATCATGGAAGAACTGAAGACTTAGCGTAAAAACTAAGTAAAAGGGAGAAGTGTGAAGTGAAGTATCGACGCTCAGGAGCCATTGGATTTGGAAGATCAACGGTCCAGATGATTTCGCTAAGGAGCAAGGCGAAATATCGCATTGGCGGAGTTTATTACACAATCTAAGTCCCGCAAGCCAAAATCTGATTTACATTGGAAATCAGCACAAAACATAGTCTGAGTCTAAAAACCAGACTTGAAATATTATAAAGAGTGGTTTATACCCTTATCGGGTCCGCAGAACTGGTCGGATCGGCGGTTTGAAGTGGAAGAGGTCTGACGATAGAGGAGAGCGATTGCAATAATGCGATGGATCCTGGACCGTCGGATCAAGAGTCCAGATCGACGGCCCAGATCTAATCACTAATCGCATATAGGAGCGGTCAAAGGACAATGCGATGGAACGCTGATAGCCGTTGGATCGGTGAATGAAATGGACGGCGGAGATTGAGTTGGAGATCGAAGGGATCAGAGGTCGGGCAATTGGAGCAGTGGATGAGTTAATGAATGTGGGCATATAGTTTTTGAAATCCAAATAAAGGGTTCGGAGCGGAGTTTTTATGTAATCCCTTTGTATTCTATAAAGTGCTTGGCGAGTCTCTTAAGGCATATTGGAGTTGGAAGGTGGTGAGGCATATATGCATGTAAGACTCGTGGAGGAACCGATAACCGATTGCGATAAAGGCAATCCTCGGGAAGTGTGCAGAGGCTGTACGAAAGGTGGAAAAAGGTGTGTTATGCATATAATTCCTTTATAAAAGGATTTAGAAGGAATTAGCGCTGCTAAGGTATTTTATGCGAGAAACATGTATTAACCAAGGTTTTGAAAGGGAAGGGTGATATATATGTGAATTATGGTTTCATAAGGGTTATGGGAGTTTAAAAAGTCCCAATAAGGAAGAATTAATGGGAGGCTTTAATGAAGGTTTAAATAAAGGTTGTGAAGAGGTAGAAAGCCCCGATAGGAGGTTTAAGCGGGGTGATTGAGTTCCGATAAAAAGGAACTAGTAGAAAAAGGGCCTTAACCATTAGAGGTTGAAGATTTGACTCCTTAGTGAGTCAAATACCTAGGATAGTTGTGTTTATGCATTTTTATGCATACTGTGGGGTTGTGTGGGGGTATCCCTACATCACATATTCTGTTAGGAAGAACTTGGCAATATGACAAGGATGTAACACATAATGGAAACCAAAAAATTTACAGTTTTGAGAAAGATGGGAAATTACATACACTTCTACCATTAAAGGATGCAAGCAGCTTGAAGCATGAAGCAGGATGCAAGGAATGTTAACCAGTAATTGAGGTAAATCATTTATTTCCAAAAAAGTAGGATGTGTTCAATGAATATGAGAATATGATAATAAATTAAAATTTTATGGTAGAAAATAAAGATCATCCAAGAGTATACATGAAAGACATGGTCATGAATGAGGAGATTTTAATAAATGAGCAGCAGAATACTGTCAAGGAAAAGGTTGCTTTAGAAACCAGGGAGAAGTTAATGTGTGAAAAACTCAAAATTCCAGATGAAGACATTCATGATGCAGAATATTTTGGACAAGAAATGGAAGTGGTCAACAGAGAAAGCACCTTGGGAACCATAAATAATTTTTTGTCAAATTAATTCTGACATGTTTGTTTCACCCGCAAGAAAGACAATTTCAATTGTATAAGTTTGAGTCCTTCCAAATAAATTCTTGAAGGAATTAGCCAGAAGGATTGAGAGAGCTAAGTTTCCAAGATCATACCGAAATAGACTTCATTTTTTTAATGGAGAACCCTGGGATGTTGCTGAAAATTTAAGTCATCATGAAGAATTTCAGCTAAAGACAAGTTACAACAAATGGTTAAAGATCTATTGGACAGGAGTCCAGGAATATTTTGTTCTTCGGGATACTGATGTAGGAACATCAACAAACTTTTATAAACGTTATTAGATATTATTTTTTTTTTGAGGAAGTTGGATTCCTCATGCAATGATTTTAATTTTGTAATAATTAATTGGAATCTATAAACATTATTGTTGAATATTATGGTTTAGGCTAGCAAAAATAAAATTGTAGTTTTGATTTTTCCAAAGTAGGTGTTATCCACTTATTATGGATCTTGATCCTATTTTAGATATTAAATGATTTTTATAAATTAGTAAGTATGTGGAGAACTAGAAAATATTGGAAGTATGAGGGTAAGAGGAGGAAAAAACGAATTCTTTCCATTATGAATCATCTCTTAGTCATTGAGGAAAAAAACTATCTTGTTGTAATATATTTTTCATGATGTGATATTATTTTGGTTTGGGTGCAGTATTGTAGATGAATATACAGACTTACTCATTGCTTTGATGCATATTCCAAGCAATCATTTTGCTGCTCTTTCTAACAGTTCTTTCCAATGGAGTTATAATGGAATGAAAGGTTGTTATATCCACAATTAAATTTTTTTCATACTAGTCTATTGAACTAATATGATCCATCCTTTGATTGATTACTTTGTAAAAATTGTGCATGAGTGATAATATTGTTATTGTCAGTATTCAAGCATAGAATAAATTCACTAATTTCGAACATGGTTAATTGTTAATTATTAATTCAGAGTTACATCGTGGAAAATTAAACATTGGAACGTAGTATGGTGGATGATTTGAGCTAGTTGTTAAGTCTTTGAAATGGCATCGTTCAAAAAAATAGAGATTATCTATCAATTGAGGAAGTAGAATGGATATGAAGGGGTTTATTTTTTCTTCAAACCAGATTGAAATCCCATTGGATGATTGTGTAAACTTTGGTATTTAACACAAATTGTTTTCTGAAGAAATAATTTGGTAGAACCTTGGCATCACCCTCCATCTAGAGCATTAGTAGATTCATATGTTACTTATATAGGTTTATTTTGGATCATTCATCTCCATTCTGGGAGGATTTTAGTCTCCAAACACTTTAATCTTGAGTTTTGAAGGAGATGAGGAAATAATTCCTCATCTTTGTCTTTCGAATATCATTTGGCCTTGATTGGTAGTTGACGTTTCAATCCCACTTGCCAATTTCTTGTTGACCCCTCTTGGCCATTCTATTATTCTTTTGTAGCTATGTCATTTGGTAATTTAGTATATGTACTCGGTGCCAAATATTTAATGGAAGGCAAAACCTAGCCTTGCTCACCCTTATTGAACTTGGATCACTCGTAGAGTTTTAGGATATCTATGTCTACTAGTGTGTAAATTCACATCTAAGGTGGAAGATTGAATATGTTATCATTGTTGCTTATCTTCTCCAAACTTTTGAAAGGTTCATATCTTAGGGATTTGATGATATTCTTTGGTCCTTGTAACCTTTCCTTATTAAGGTGTAACCAAACTCTATCTCCTACTTGGAAAATCTTATTAATTTTATGTTGATCATCTATGGCCTTGTATTTCTCTAGAGGCTTCTTCAATTTCTCTTGAATTTGTAAATGTATTTGTCTTATCATGTCTATGAAATTTTTTTCTCTTAAATGCTACTACCCCTACTTTAGGGTGCCCATATAACATATCTAATGGTATTGAAGGAAAATATCCAAAACAAATTTTAAAAGGGAATTTAGTGGTGGAAGTGTGGAAAACTCTATTATAAGAATGTTGTATTGAAAGAAAATTTTCTTCCCAATTCCTTGGATGCATATGATTTTAACCTATAAAACATTGAACCAAAGTCATATTCACTACCTCTATATGCTCATTAGTTTCTAGGTGAAAGGTGGCGGATCTATTTAGTTGAGTATCCATTTTCTCCTACAATGAAGTCCAAAGTACAATGAAGAAATTAGTATCTCTATTAGAAATGATACTCCTTAGAGTCCTAAAGGCACCTATACACTTTCAATGCAACTTCTTGTCCTTTGATAGTATTCTTACAAGCCACGAAAACATGTATCTTACTGAACTTGTCTACAAGGAGTGATGCATTCTTCTTATTCTTGGAAAACCCTTGAAGAAGTCCTTGGATGTGCTTTACCATGGAAATGTAGGGACTAGAAATGGGTTGTATAGTCCTTGCTTCATGTTACTAGGTTTGTTGGTACGCCATAAAATATGACCTTGTTGATATTTAAGATGGTTTGAAGCCTTAGAGACAACATTACAAGGAAAAAAGTGTTCTTCATTTTTTTGGAGGTGGTAATCCTCCATTAAAGTAATAGATACAAAAATTCTTGAGATAGGATTGGGCTTCTTTAAAGGAAACAAATATTTACAATGATGACTATAATACAAGACTTGAACGAATAAAATGAGAAATTTTCATAACACCATTTTCAACATAGCACAAGTAAAGCATAGGATATCATTTAGAAAGATGAAATTAAAAAGACCACATTTTGAGAGAACTTTAAATGATTATTTGGTTAAAACTCATAAAGATGTAGCGGATTAAAACTCAAATTTAGAGATTGCACTAGTTATCCGCTCTAAGTAGTTATATATGGAGATTTAAATATACACATGTTAAATTATAAAAAGAAATAATAATATTCATAAAAATGAAAGTTTGATTGGTTGCTAACTGAGAGGAATATGAGAGGGAAGTAGAGATTAATGAGTGAGTTTCTTTACTTACTATGCTAGAAATATCTCTTTTTCATGCATTTATGCCTTCTTTAAATGTTGATCATTTGGAGGAACTCTAATTGTTGTAATTGATTTTTTCTCTTCAAGAATAATTTAGGCTCAATTATTTTCTCTAAAACATGTTTTAACCATTGTTCAATATAATCTTGTAATAGTGCCATCATTATCTCATGTGCTAACCTAAATGTTAAACAAATCATATTCAATTTCTTTCAATTCAAACATAATTGATGGCTAACAATTGTATGATTGTCATTTTTATTAATGAAATGAATTAACCATTTCTCAATTTCTTCCAGAGAGAATTTAGATTGGTTATTGAATTCATTGGCCCAAGAAATTATAAGTGTGTTCAACTATCCTAGCATCCGGTCTTTAGTAATCAGTATGGCATCCATTATTGAATGTGATCCCTCCAATTCTTTTATCACATCAACAAAATTGTGAAACAAATCTTTTTTCTTTGTATCAATGGTATCACATTCATTGAATAATTTCAGAAAGAACATTAACTCTTGTTAACCAACATGCTTGTAATTACTCAAGTTGAGTACACAATGGAAGATTCCACTCCCTTCTACGAACATCATTCATTCTTGAAATATTAGCAACAAAGGTACTTACAACTTTCTTACAAATGTTCATCTTTTTCCATATCCTTTTGCAACTATTTTTTGAAAGATGAAATTCTAGCAGAAATACTAGTTCAATTGGTAGCTAGTTCCAAAACTTTAAGGATTAAAGCAACCATTTTATTAATATTACCTGCAACATACTTTCTTATTACAATCAAAAAACTCAAAGATCCTTTTAATCTTGAGTTTGACTTAGGTGCCTCTTTAGATGTTTTAGTAGGTCTTATAATAGACATGTGGCTCTAAAAAAATGCTTTAGGAAATAGAACAACTTCTAATTCATATATATTATTCTTTAACATTATGTTTGCTTGTTCTTGCTCATTGATGGAATACGATAGTGTCTCTTGTAGATTGATGAAATTCTAAAACCTTTAAGGGTTTAACCCTTCAACAACATGCCTCTTTCATTAGAATTTCCTGAAGTAGCGTGTGATTTTCTGAGTGGATTTTTAGGAGGATATTTGTCATCTCCATAGCCTACATTTCTAGTCATAGGTTTCCTTTCTTAACTAGTGTTGTTGTGACTTTTATGTATTGTTATGATCTATTAATTAATGAAGTATAATATATATAAAACATGTGAGCCAAGAAAACACCCTCTATGATGAAACCCTTATATACTTGGATTACCTTCATCTTGAAAATATCAATATCAGAAGAAGATTCATTTAAATGAGACATGCTTCTAACACTAATATCTCTAAATTTTTATGGGCGTTGAAGTAAACTGATTTTTCATTTTTCATTTTTCATTAAAGAAATGAGTCCAAAATTCATATTGTCTACAAAGTTCTACTACGAAAAACTTATCATGGTAATAATGATGGGAGAAGAAAATACTTGAAATTCAAGCAATCAAATGTAACAAAATTCCTTTTGATACTCAAAAACTCCTTTTCCAAGGAGAAAAACCTAAGCATCTTTTGAGAACCTTTCTATAATAAAGCTATTAATCATTTTTTGGAACACTGTAAGAAAATTGTTTCAGAATTGATAAAAATGAAATGGAATCTTATGCCTTTATAGTGGTGGATACAAAAATTGTACGCCATTGTAGTGGTGGATACAAAAATTGTATAGGATCCTTGTTGGGATCAACATTCCATGACAAGGGTAAGTCCTCGAATACATTATAGAGCATAAACCAAATAAGAGGTCATATAGAACCCTTTTGTTTACTCAAAGTTTCCAAACTATTAGGAAATCTTATTTGAGATGATATGAGCCCAATCAAAGATAATATATTCATGTGAAAAATAGTGTAGAGAATAAAGGATGTATTTTGGGATAAAAAAAATGGAATCATAGTCGACAATTATTGCAAATAACCATGCAAATTATTTATATGGGTTTGAAAGTAAGCATATCTTAATTTGAGTAGAACTTGTTGAATAAACGTAGCTTGTTAAGAAAGTATATGTGAAGGTCAGCTCCTCCACCTTGCACATTCATAAAAGCATTTTCTTTGGATAACTTGAAAGTTCTACTTAGAGTAGGGAGTTGCAACATCATTTTGAAAATACTTGGAGTTAGGGGATTAGGATTTATACCACTTTATTCAAGTTGAATTAGTCTTTGCTTCATGTCCAATTTATCTACACACCAGGAAACCATCTCTTTGAAATCGAATACTTCAAGCATACATCTATCTTTTTCTATTACTGAAGTCCAAACTTTATTTGAGTTTTTCTCCTTTGGTGCAAGCCGTAAGTACCATTTACAAGATTCAAACCACTGAAAATCATGGTCTTCACATCCAAGAGTGTTGATAGTATCTTTGTAATATGTTTCCTTTATTTTATTTCATAGATTTTGTTAAACATGTTTCATCAATAATTGATGGTCCTATAGAACAATATCCTGTTTCACAAGGATATAAGTAGTATTAAGTATTAATGAATTTCCACCAACTTGTCGTAATATAACATGTATAAAATTTTGGTTCATTAATAACAATTGTCACTTTGATATGAAATATGGATAAGAAATTTACGAAAATTGTGCCTCATGATTAATAGTATCAACCCAAAAGTGCAAAGGATATAGTGGTGGTGAAACTTTAATTGGCCTCGAAAGTAGTACCTATGTGGGATCTGTGCAAAACTACAAAAGTTCCATTTGATTAATGTGGAGGAAAATATGGTGATTGTGGAAATGCGGGATGGAAACATAAGTTGTGAATGTAGTTCATCACACCTTGCCAGTCATAAAATAAACTAAGTATGGAAAAGGGGCAGAAATAGGGAAATATGGGAGTTATGGTATAACATTATTGAGAGTCAAGTTCTTCGCACCTAAAATTATCAAAATGACTAATCATGAGATAAAGTAAAGTGATTTCTAAATGGGAATGTGAGAATAAAGTGATGTGGCCCTCAGATTTTGTGAAAAAAAAACCAAGTGTTATAACCCTTCAGGGCTTGGGAATTGTAGGGAATCGAGATGCAAAGGTAAAGGATAGTATATTTCCACAACCCAAAAATAACAAAAATGAGTATTAAAGTATTGCAGAGTTTTAAAGAGTGAAGTTTCCCACATTACATTGGAAATGACTCAGTGTTTAGAGTATTGCAAGAGTATATGACAAATTGAAAAATAACTAAAGGTTAGCACCAAAGATCATTAAAGTATATAAACATTGATCAAGGAATCTTGATCAACAAACCTCTAATAAACCTAGCTATTTTTTCTTACATCTTGGGCCTTCTAAAGTTAGCCTTAATGTTCTAACACCACGATGACCAACAATCTTGGAGGTGTGGACCTCCCTTATTAGTTGTACACTTTCTTTGTTTGCTACTAAAAGCTTCCCCATGTTGTAGAGTAATCCATATTGGAGATGGTAATCAATATTTTCTTTTCCTTATTGTCCTTGTAGTGGTTGATATGCCTCCTTGAAGTCCTCATCTTCCACATAATTTTCTTTGTATGCTTCATGAGCGAATGGCTCCATGTGCATAATGACTCTTAGGTATACATTTTTGGTGTTGGAGATTGTGATAAAATATCATTGATATTGTTGGTTGTGCCCATCTTATATTTAATCTCTAAATGAAATTGCTACAAAAATTCCATTCATTTGTAGTATCTTACTTGTTGGAGCTTACGCTAAAATTGCAAGTGTCGTGGAGGCTAGTGAGCAATATGGGCGATGGTTTCCTTATCCAATATATAATGTTTCCACTTCTTCAATGCTTAGATTCTTGTCATATGGAAGGTGGTTTAGTGCTACTCCATGGAATAGTGCTAAATGATAGTGGATTGGGCTTCCCCTTACATTAATACTATTCACAATGTATACCCACTAGTATAAATTTCTATTTCAAAAGAATTTTGTAAGTTGGGTGGTATTGGGATCGAGGCTTGGCTAATATTCTTCTTTAATTCTTCAAAGGATGTCTTTTGAATCTTACCTGAATATAAATTCTTACTACTTGTTATAGCATGAAGTGGTGTTGCCACAACGGAAAATGATGCTACAAAATTTCTTCACTGTTGGTCAACTCCCACAAAAATCCTAACCTTTGTGACATTAGTATGAATATTCCATTTAAGGTTGGCTTCTATATTTGCAAGATCAATTTTTGATTCACCCCCATCTATCATATGTCACTAGTGCACCAAGCACTGCTTAGAAAACTCACACTATTTCATGTTTGCTAGTAGCTAATGTTTCCTTAGTGTTTTCAACTTATACTTCATATGTAACACATGCTTGTCCCAAGTAGAACTAAATATCAAAATGGTGTCTAGGTAAACTATGAAAAATGAGTCTAATAGTGGACAAAACAAATCATTTATTAAATAAATAAAAGTATCTATTTGCGTTACTTGAACCAAAAGGCAATTTATTAATCACTCATACAAACTTTTTTCGTCTTGAAGGAATCTTCCAATTATCTTCTTCCTTGATTCATACTCAATGATATCCAAATTTCAAATCCATCTTGGTGCAGTACTTTGCATATTTCCACTAATCTAACAAATTATTGATTTAGGGAAAAAGGGTACCAATTCTTGAATTTGATCTTGTTTAGAGATCTATAATCATTTTGCATTCTCCAAGTATTATCCTTCTTGGATACCAACATGTCCATGGAATTTCATGTTAATGTATTTGGCCATATGAATTTGTGTTCCAACAATTCTTATAACTACACATCAACTTCATCTAACTTTAATATTTTTATGTGTACAATGTTGTAATTGGAAAAGGAGAGCCTCGCAGTGATTGTATCTCATGATTTACCACCTCCTGGGTCACATTCCTTATGTTGATATTTGAACACGTAGATGCATGCTTGGAAAATATCTTTCAATTGGTAATTATATTATTTACACATCCTTTAAAGGATGCCTTCACTTCTATAGAATTGGTACCATTCTCGTTCATCTTAGTAAAATGACATGCATACTTCTTGGTTGAGCTAATCAATCTCTTAGCTTGTTGTGCGCTTAGAAAAGAAATCACACACTTTACCTTGTGTGCATTGATGATAAAAAATTTACTATCATTAATTATCCAGTATTTGATACCCATTCTCATGAAGATATCATCCCTCATGTACATACAAGGGATACCAACCACTACACTATAGACATCAAGAGGCACTACATTTTCCATTTCATAAAAAAATCCATTGATAACAAATCTATGCTTACATTGTTTGGTATTTTTTATCTCTACATACTTATTTATCCAACCCAAAGGGTATAAATGGGGATGATCATGTGTTTCTAAACCAAGCTTACTTACTACGTCCTATGCAATGGTGTTTCCTTATGATATAGAATTAAATATAGAATGTACCTTGTTCTTCTTGATTTGTATCTTAATGTGGAATAGTTTTTTCATTTCCTTCTCCTCTTTGTGATGAAGGCTACTCAAGTTCACCTCCTTTTACTTTGTTTTGTAAAAATATTTTCATCTACATCTAATTTTTCTCTTATCTCCCTTCTTTCTTCCATTACAATATTATTTTTGTTGTATTTCCCATACATGTGGATCTTATGATTCATTGGCGGATGCAATTTCCATCATTTCTTTTGTGATCGTTAATGTTGCAATGGTCATATTGGTTACTAGGATTCTTGCATGCATTTAAAATGGTGAAAATATTATTATACTTCTCCCCTTCTTCCTCATTTACCTTTTTGGAAGCTTAATGATAGTCTCATTGCTTCAAGCCATTTTCCCACCCCTTTTTCTAGTCAAATTCAATATATTGGTCTTGTACATATGCCTCATTAATGGTATTAGGCTTCAATAGAATAACTTTCATCCTTACAACCTAGGTCATTGAGGACCATATTTGCTAGGATTACTCTCAACTAAATGGTTTGCTTCTAAAACTTTGTAGTGTACTCTAGCACACTCTAACCTTTCTTGTATCAGTATTAGATTACGTTATATCTTTTAGTCCTTATAAAAGGAAGTAGGGTAAAACAAGGAGTTACAAAGTTATTTGACTACCTCCCACTTAGTTAAAGGTGGTTTTTCCCCCAAAGTAAGGGTTTCAATGTGGATCTCCCACTAATGCTATGCATGGACTTCTGGCATTAATCTAATGAAAGCTATTTTTGTTCCACTTATACATTTTTCACATTGAAATAAATTTCACAATTGTTGCAAAAATGTTTGAAATTAAGTGTTTCTACCTCACTTTCATAAGTATTGATCTCAACGTTTTCTTTCATTTTAAATTGGCATTAATAAGGTTTGTTACTAGAGTCTCATTTTTAAGCTTCAGTCCTTGGATCCTCATGGTATTTTGGTTTCTCATGAAATTCTAGTTTCTCATAAGATTTCAACTTCCCATAAGATACGAGCTTTTCAAGAACAACCATGAGGGAAACCATGATTTTAGAAATATTGGCTACTTGAGCTTCCAACCTTGAAAATATTATTTTAGTTTTAATTATGAGTCCCTCTAAGTGTGCTTCTTCCATTTTTTATGATTGTGATTATTTCTTATTCTGTGTGCCAATCATGGGATCCAAGGGGTACAAATTTCCTATATATTTGGATTTCTTAGGTTGGAAAATTATATAGTATGCTAAAACCACCGAACACCCAAATAAGCATAACCTAATATGATATAATTTACAAACTTCCATGGATATTCCAATGGTTGGCTCGCCAAAATATATCTAAACTTAAAATGGGTATAGTAACCCTATGTACCACTTTACTACTATCATTTCATATCTTTAATGTGTTAACATAAATAAAAACATGTCAATCACATATTAAATACACTACAATAGCAAGCTGGCACAATAGAACACATATATTTACCCTAGACACTTGTATGGAAAACCAAATCAATAAAGGATTATGCTCCATTTTCTTATATTATTGAGATTACAATCAAAATTACAAAGCAATCCAAACTTATCAATGAAGATATGAACATTATGGTCTTCTATAGTCCTCTATAATATCATTTTTTCTATGTTTCATTAGTATCTCCTCCACACTCCCACTCATACTATGGAACAAATATTAAGATCACAAGAAAAAAGAGGGTATTAAGTAACATGCTATAAAAGAGAAAAAGAAGACAACACCAAAGAAGTGTATTGGGGTTGAACCAAAAGTGTACTAGAGAGAGAAATATGCCTAGGCACGAGGGTACCACAGATAAGATGTACAAATGTACATAAAAGAGAACATATTCCAACCATAAGAGAAGTTTAAAGTTTATGTACTTGTACACCTCTTAAAACACTTATATTAAAGATACTTAGCTTAGTGATCTTTAAATATTGTTGGTGGCATGGTTTTGGCATTGATGTCAACCATAGAGAGTCAGCCAACTAGAGCATTGATGTCAACAACTAAAGTGAGCTTGTGCAAGGTGATTTGATGATCAAAAGCTTGATTGAGGTGTACAAGTGTTGAGTAAGTTGTTTAAAGGTGGATTGAAGTTTTGATTGTAGATCTGAGGATATAAGTTTATTTTTTCCAAGGGCTACATAGACTATCATGGACTTGCCATTGTCAACCAATGACACAACCTCACCTTCATGTTCTTGTCCTTGTCTTCCTGCGGTACGTGTTGTAGGCTTGCCATTGTGTGCCCGCAACATTGCTTGTAAGTTGTGAAAGGAAAATACAACATTCTTAATTAAGTGAATTTCCCATGGTAAAAGAAGAAATAGATGTCTTGACTTGGTCTACAACAGTTATGGTTGATTTGGTCCTCCAAGGTGAAGTATGGACGCAATCACTCCTTGATCGTTGAAATGGTTATGGTTTTATCAATGAATGCATTAGTGATTGTTTTGGTCCTTCACGTAGTGGATAATTTGGCCTTGGTGATCACAAGATTGAGTTATTGTGTGTTGGCTCACAATTAAATATGTCAAGTGATGGGTGAATTAGAGGTTATATTATGTGTGAATTGAAATAAGATTTATGCACCGAGCGCATGATAGGTTAACAACAAAATAATGAAAATCCTGTGTGTATGGTGAGACAGAGAATGTTAGTAGAGGCATTGAAAATATTTTTCACTGTGTGTGTGATCATTCTCTACTGGAGTGTGTATGGATTAGAGTAGCATGTGCATTGGTGACAAAGTTTTGGATCGTGGTTGTCCAAGTATTGTTAGCAGAGGTAGAGTTGTGGTTGCAAGGTTTTTCATGTAAAGAGTATGTTGTTGTAGGTTTGAGTAGTGTTGCTAACAATGATTTTATTACAAGGGTGAATGGATTTAAGTCAGTATATTGTCATGTTCATTGATCCCATGTATTTGTCATGATTTCAAATCCATGTAAAACTGAGAAGACATTTTCGTGTCTTATACTGAGTTAGGGTATGAGTGTGATGTATTTTGTTGCTAGGATGTTTTGGGATTGTATAGCTGAGTCATGATGTGCATATTGTTTAGAAAGATTGAGTTGGGTCAGTGATTTGATTGAGGTTGTGAGTATTGATGAGTTGAGTGAAGCGATGTATGCTGCTAAGGTTTGTGGAAGAACAATTTTGTTGAGAGTGTTGATTCAATGATTGTATGAGCAGAGTGTTTGAGAACAAAGATTTATTTTGTATTGCAGATATTGATATATTTTGATTGTGTAGAGAAGATTAAGTGGGATCGGTTTGAAAATAGGATGAAACGTGGCCTACAAGTGATTGTGATGAGTGGTCCCTAGCTTGAAAATAAATGAAAGATGGTCCACAAGAAATTGAAGGTTGGGGCCTTCAATGGGAAAGTGGTGGCTTGTCGACAATTAGTGGCATGTTGATTCTGAGAGTGGTGGCTTCCATTAGGTCGTGGCCTAAAAAATTTGGGAGTGGTGGCTTCCCCCGAGTGGTGTTCTGGGAAACTGTTGGAGATTAGGATCTCCATCAGGTAGTGTCTTATAGCAGGTAGTGGTCTACATAGTTGAGGGAGTGGTGGCTTCCAATAGGCAGTGACCTACAAAGTTGAGGAAGTGGTGGCTTCTATTAGGTAGTGGCCTAAAGTGAGTGGTTTCTTGTGTGCACCACAAGTCAAGGCTTACACACTAGTGGTGACCAATGCATGAAGTAAAATAAGTATTTTAATAATAATAAGAAGGATATGAAGATAAGCATATGGTGGTTTTTCTTCCATAAGGGTTTCCACCTTATATCTAGTGTCCTCTTGTGTTTGATGATTGATGTGTAGTTGCTCTTATGGTTTATTGTGTTTGTGTTTGCTAATCATATGATTTACATGCTTGTGTTATATACTATTATAATGTCTTGTTAATCATTGAAGATAAATTAATGTGAAATAAAAGCAAAAGGTGTAAAAAGTGATCTATCAAGCACAATATTGATTCTCCCCCTCTCTCGATATTGTTAAGCTCCTAAAAAATATGATTTACAAATGGGGTTTGAGTTGTGTATTTATAGAAAACATAGATGGGGACCCCCATAAGGAGGGTTTATAGGCCCACATAAATAGGTTGCAATCACTAGAAGGCTATTGAATGTACAAATAAAAATTGAATACATTGGTCTTAACCACCCCTAGTAAACTATGGCCTTAACCATTTTGAAAGAAGTCGGCGTTGATGTCAAAGGTTGTCCAATAAAACGAGAATACATTTTTATTCCACTCACCTAGTTCACAGGAAAGCATGGCATAGATGGTTGGAAAGCTTATTTTGATGCTTTTCTAACGGTATATGGCACTCCCTCTAAATGCTCGTTGAAGAGAAAAGATTTTTGGATTTTTGATGCCCTATTTGGATATATATGTTTGAATTAATTTTTACTCCATTTACCTACCTCAAATGGAAGAATAACATATATGGTTGGTAATATTATTCAGATACCTTACAAATAGTATATGAAACTCCCTCTAACTCCTCACAATTAAGGAGAAATTATTTTATGAATATTCACTATACATTCAACCAGTTACACAAGCTATTCTAGCCAATGGATAAGTCAACCCAATCTAGACCCTGAATGCACTATAAATAGGTGCAAGAAGGAGCATAACAACTCGTTTGATTAAGAAAATTCAGATCTATTCAAGGAAGAACAGAAGAGAAGAGTTTCTAAGATTCATAGCTCATGAACTAAAAGTCAAGGAGAGTCAATGATTTGAAGAGATTTTCTTGGGGAACATCTTTTACACTTGTTTAAGGGTTTGTAGGCTTGTTTTAGACTACTTTAAGGATCATCTTGTGGAGCTGATTTATTCGAGGATAAAAAAAGCCTTAAAGTATCTTGGATTGGAGTCTTTTATCACTATATTGTAGGTTGAGTTGTTTCTCTTGAAGGACACATCTTTTAGGAGAAAATCATATCCATATTGAAATGTATGTGAGAGGGCCATTATCCTTAGTAAGGGAGTCCTTATTTATCCTTATTAAAGAAAGGGTGGCAAGGAAATACAAGGAAAGGGAGTTGTAACTTCCTTCAGGTTGAAGCCTATAAATTAGGAGGTTGGTTCCTCCTTCCAATAGGTGTTGGTAAAATAAGGGGTTGTAGCCTCCTTCAAGTTGGTAATTGTAAACATTGAAACTATTTAAGATAAGTTTCATGCATAAATTAATGTGTTGTTGATAAGTATTATTTGTACGTTACCTTTGAAGTTTTAAACAATTGTTAAAAGTATATAATACTTATTCACCTAGGCGATCTTAGTATTGGTTATATTTTCAACAAACCATGATTAAAAGTACACTAACATATGATTGGGTCATGGCTACATGTACATATTACATCAATAATTCTAACACCACCCTTGTGTTGAACATGACACCATAGAGAGAAGTCATTCCAACAAAAAAATTACTTCCCACTTAATATTGATCAAGGGGCCACATCACCATCCCTAAACTTCATATTGTCCAAACTAACATGGTTTCAGAAGGCTTAGTTAAGGTGGCCTCTAGTACAAATATAGTAAATTCAATTTTTTTGCACTGCACTATTAAAGAAAACAAAGTGTACAATGTCCCAAATAAGCCAACATCATAAATAAAATCAATTGTAACATATTGATTAGACGAAGGGATAAAGTGTGGCTCAAGTTGTCCTTAAAAATAAATCATACAATAATAATACATCTAGTAACAACCATGATCCAAGTAGATATTGGTGGCCACCTACTTATTCCACCTAGACCTCCAGTAGGTTTCATCAGTTTCCTTGTTTATAGCAGCATTTACTAATTTTAGCAATTTTTTTCGAGTCCTGAACTTCCGAAGCAGTTTTGACCCCTTAAACAACGTTTTTCTTAGGTCCATAGTAGGCCTATATTCATAGGCAATGGCCCATGGAAAATCATATAGTGCTCGGAGAGATATTTCCAACGAGGTATCGTACACACCAAACAGAGATAATAAGACCAAGTTACGACCCCAAGAAGTTGGTTGCCCAACTAACCCCAATGGGGCCCACAAACTCTTGGCTTTCCATCTCCTCAGGTTAGGGCCATTTTATTATTTAACAACAAGGGAAAACCCTAAACAACCAAAACCACGTTTCATCGAATTCCATTTGCTAGGCCGCACACTGTGTATCACATTTGGTCACAAGAATTATATGGTATCTCTATCCTTGGGTCTTTGTTCATCATGGTTATGGGTTAACCACACAAAACCCTTCTCTTCAGTGGCTCTTCATATTCAACAAAGGCTTATCAGGAGGGAACTTCATACAATGGGGACAATTTCTTCTTAAGGAGGGAGAAATGATCTGAATGGAAAGTGGAATCCACCCATGGTATTCATCTACCCATGGTATTCATCCACCCATGGTAGTTATCAACCCATGGAATTTACCCATGGTATTATAAGTGGCATTCACCCATGGTATTAATCTATCCATGGTATTCATCCACCCATGGTAGTTATCAACCCATGGAATTTACCCATGGTATTATAAGTGGCATTCACCCATGGTATTCATCCACCCATGGAATTTATTCGTGGTATTTTAAGTGGCATCCACCCATGGTATTCATTCACCCATGGTATTGTAAGTGGAATCTACCCATGGTATTCATCCTCCCGTGGTATTTATCCACCCATGGAATTTACGCATGGTATTATAAGTGACATTCGCCCATGGTATTTACCCACCCATGGAATCTATTTGTGGTATTGTAACCAAAAAAATGATATAAGTAACAAGTCACACTTTGTAAAAGGACATATTGTCCATCACAATGTATATTTTACAATTATTCTCAGTTTTAATAAAAAAAATAAAGTTTCTTTGTGGTTTTGTTTATTGTGTGTTCTCCTCTTTTCTTTTGGCATTTCAATTTTTTAGATCTTGGGGGAAGGATAACATGGAAGGAAAATATCTATTAAAATATGTTGAGAATCATGTACAAAAAATAGTGGGATATATCTTATAGACTTATGAATATAGATTGAACCAAAGAATGTCAGAAAATACTTATCTCCCCAAGAAGAACAGGTGGTCATACTCCTAGAAAGTCACTATGAACCAACTACAATAATTAACAAGTATGCGTATATCATAATAAAGATAAACATCCATTAGAAAACCACTAATCCCTGGAACATAAACAATGTCTCTAAATGTGGTGTGGGTAATGACGGAATCATGAAAGCTTGGAATAAGTAAGGCCCAATATGTAAAATTCACCATGATCATATGTGCATCGTAAGGAGAATCCATCAAGTCCAACAATAGTGTATAAGAAGTCTTACACATACATTAATAAGAGGAGGGACATTAAATTGTAATAGAGAAATGTATACTATAATAGGTTGATAATCACCCCTTGAATAATTCTTAAATGGGGCAATAAAAAAAACCCTAGCAGACCATTAATCAAATTCCATAAATTATATCCTATGTATTCAGAGGATCATATGGAAATCACACGAAATTGTGGGCCCATGTACTTGATTTAGAAAACCTTAAATGAAAAATTGAGTAAGGCATACTTTAACAAAGGGTTTGGCACAATAGATCAAAGACCATATGCAAAGTGCATGACCTAATGTGCAATGTAAACTATGTCAACTAAATCATATAGAAGATGCCTATAAAAAATTATTACCCCTAGAAGGTCTTCATTCGTTGAGAGTCCAGAACTCTCTCTAGGACAATGTTTTCTTATTGAGCCCTCTTATAATAGATCTACCCAAATATAACAAACCCTAATTAATAGGGAAAATAACCATTCTAATGTCATTATGTTTAAAAAAGAATAAGCCTACATAGAGTCTTCAAGGAATCCTCTATATAGACCAAGGATGGAAATATCCATCTCTTCTACGAAATTTGTAGTATATTATTTTTGTATTTAGGGAAGCACAAACCTTATAAAAAACATATCCCTAAAGTAACATCACTTCATTAGGATAAACCAAGAAGACTCTATCTGTATATCATAATATATGATGTCACTAGCCAAAAGTCTCCAAATTATTGTTAAAATATTATGTTTGAAACCTTGATTTTGTATTCATAAAATATAATGATGTTACTAACTCATAGTCTTGGAATAGTTGTTGGAGAAATGATGAAATAAATGAGCAAGAAAAGCCTAATTATAAGCTTATAAATCTTAATCATGGGCAATAATTATACATTAGTGCATCAAATGAACATAAACAACCATAACAAAATGCCTTTTCAATGAGAAAAACATATCGAAACAACCTTAATATTTGTTTGGTTAGGGTTCTTTTGAGTGCCAAAGTCTGATCATAGAAATATCAACATGAACAACGAAGAAAAAAAATCTAAAAATGAATAACAAAATGACTAGGAAAAGTTCATTTTTTTCTCTAAAACCATGTTGAAATCATAAATAGAAAAAGGACATTTAATGGAACCAAAACACCAAATAAAAATATGCATTAAGACTAAAACCAAAGTATGTTTAAGGGATAAATATTCCTAAGAATGAGTGCATTATACATGATATGTAGAAGCACATATTGATGCACCCTTGGGTTGATATTCCATCAACAAAGTTAATTATTAAGGGAATAATTTTCAACATGTCCCAAAATTTCATGCAAATGGCCCAATCCTTCTCTAAATGAGGTCCATGGATAGGAGTTCAAGAAAAATACTAATAAATCATGGAAATATTCACATTATGGGAATTTTGAGGTCAAAATTGGGCGAAAAATTGTACTAACAAAAATTAATTTTAAAAGAACCAACATGATTCAAGATGGTGATGTCATCCCCAAAGGAAAATATTGGAGGGGAAAAAGAAAACTCTTTTTTTAATTGTATTTTTGACTTATCTCCTTGATTTTTCACTCTAATTTCAAGAGTAGACATCCATTTGATGCATAATTAAATTTCACATGCAACGAGTCCCCACTCTACATACTTTTGAATAGATCCACATTGAAAAAAATTGAGAATACATGGAAAAAGTGTGTTGGACACACTTTTTTCATGTTTTTTCATTTTTTTCATTGTGTATCAACTTAGAAGTATATAGAGTGGGTACACAGTGGATGTGGAATTTAATTTTGAATCCAACGGGTGTCTACTCTTGAAATTTGAGTGAATCTACAAAGAGATAAGTCAAAAATTCAATAAAAAAAGTAGTTTTCTTTCTTTTTCTTTAAAAATTCAAAAGTCTTATTTTATTATTTTAACTATTATTTTACTATTTTCCTTAGGAGGTCCATTTTAGACCTCAAAATTCCCCTAATCCACAACAACACAATCTATGGTGATTATAGGAGGAAAATATATGACTTTCTTATTTTATTTTAGCATAAACAAGGGAAGAGTGGATGGAATGAGGAAATATGTAAAAAAGCAGATAAGTGAGAAAGTTAAAATTTTAGGGGATGTGTGTGTGTGTGTGTGTGTTACTAGTATTAATGTATATATGCTTTTGGAACTCAAATCCTTAGGTTGATGGCATCCTACATCACCTTAGTAAATACTAAAATAATTGGTCATGTTATCACCTTACCTTATAATGTAAAACTTGTTGAAAATAGCATGGATTTCAATTCATGATAAACATAAATCATTTGTAAGTGTCAAGAAGGATCATACAACTCAAAGTGTAAGCCTCAATGCTTTGATCCCTCTCAATGTGTAACTGGTTATCTAGTAATTCTTCAAAGCCAACTTCCAAAGTGGCAAATATTTTTTTGTGGGTATTCCCTTATCCTATAATCATTATGTATGTAAGATTATTGACAATGTATGGTAATTTTGACAAATCACCAAGAATTTTTGTTAACTGTTTACAATACATTGGATATAGTAAAGTGAGGAGCTTCATATTGTGAAATGCAGAAGAAAATTACCTCAAGAAAAGGCATTTTATAATCATCCCTTGCAGTTTTTAGAGAAGCAAGCTAACAATAATATTTTTTTCTCTACTTATGATTTAATTCGAGGAATAAAACTAGAATATAACTTAAGCAACATGGAATTGATTGAGTTATGGTAGTTGAATAATTAACATAGAAAATTAGATTGAAAACAATGTTGTATTACTATTATTTATATTTCTTTCTTTCTTTCTTTTTTTGAGGAAAAAAATCAACCTCTCTCTCAACCAGAGGGCTAGAGAGAGGTCATTGGTACCAGGCCAACCCATCGGTATACTTACTTAAGATTTCACAAGGATCGAAGCCAATACGATAATAGTCATAGGCACTGAGCCATTATATTGTGTCACTAGCAAGTATTTGAACTTGGGTGGAGAATATAACAGTCATTATGCCAAACCACTTGAGATAACCCTAATTGACTATCTATATATCTATCTACACACACACACACTTATTTGTGTGTGAGGGGGAAATATAGAGTGTGTAAAGAAAGATACTTTTTTATCTATGACTATCATGCATTTTATACATATAATTTCATATCAATTATATAATGCCCATTTGGTTTACAAGGGAAGCTTATTTTTGTAACTGCGGTGATTGTTTGTCTCCATATGTGTCCTGCATTATTGTTGGCACATAGCTCTAATTAACCAATGATTATTAGAAATCCTAATGCATGAAATTTATTGAGGTTTTCATTCATTATAAGATAATGGGTACACACACGTCTCCAAGGTGTGGGAACACACAATGCCAATCCCTAGTGGTATTGATTCCTTCCACATATACGATACTTACATGGTAGAAAAAGTGGTTGTCAACATCAAGAGTGATAACATCATAGTGGTAATCTTACATAGATAGGAAATGTTTCCTTCCATTTGGCTCTTAGAAGGATAACTCATCCATCATTGGTCCCCACTATGCATTATGTAGGGGCATCAAATTCATGAAAGCATTGGGGTTTTGGGAGGATTTAGGTTTCAATTTCGAAACCTTAAATGGATTCCGCCTCCAAATCCTACCTTGATATTTTTATAGGGAATTTTATATAGCCTCATTGAGAATAAGAATGTATGTATTGTCTCTTTGGAAAAAGGAATGGATGTATTGTCACACTTTACCATGATGCTTATGTATCACATAGTTTTAATGAAACCTTAAGAGGGGAGGTGTATTTTCAACACCATGTAAAATCTTTAGTCACACAAAACTCTAATCCTCAATCCCTTGCATGTCAAACCTTCAAATTCCCCATATATTTCTCTGGGGAAAACATTTATTTGTGGGGACTTTGTGGTGACTTAGAGCCCCACCCATGGTACATGAACCCTAAAGACATATGATACGGCCTAATACCATCTATTTGGGCCTTCAACCATGACGAGGCTATAAGAACCATATTTGGTGCCCCAAATCTTGAAATGAACACCATATTGAATTAATAAGAAATTTATTTTATATATAGGGTATATATGATGGCCTATGCAGCCATACATGGCTCATGGGCCTCCAAAGGAAAATGTTGTGTCCTTAAACCCCATATTTTGGCCCTAAACCATTGTATAAGCACAAAAAACTATCCTTAACACATAAATCCTCAATATAGTCATCATATCTCAATTAAAGGCTAATTATTCACTATGTAGGGCATGTGTGGTGGTTTGGGGCACTACACATGACCCATGAGCCTTAGAGGCAAGTGTATCATGTTAGACCCTAGAATTTAACCTCATTAACTAGATTGGATTTCTAGAACCATCCTTATTGTTGAAAGTCTTGAAATACCCATCATATTCCATAAAGCTCCATGCATAACTCACAACCCATAGGGATCCATGCATAACCCATGAGTTCTGAAGACAAATTTAATGGCATAAATATATTTTGACATTGGACCATGGATTGAGTCATGAGAACCATCGATCACATGGAAAACCTTGAAATGGACACACCATATTTCTAAATTATAGAAATTATCTGTAGGATCTATGTTGTGGCACAATATCCCATGCATGGCATATGTTCCCAAGAGACAATTGTTTGAGTTAAGACCCATTTGGCCTTAAACCATGTTTTTTTCTTGATGAACCATTCCTACTGCATCAAACCTTTAATTGGTTACTATATCAAGTTTGTAGTTTATCCCTATCTAGTGCATGTGTGATGGATTTGAGGCCCACACATGGACCATAATCCATGAAGGAATTTTTTATGGTTGAAGACCTTGGATTTTGGTAATGGATTGTGACGTTGACACTAAGAACCAAGTGTCAATCATTAAAATAATAAGTATATGTTACTCATGTGCTAAGCATTCCCACTATAAGGCCTATATAATGGTTTGTGGCATTTATGTGCCTAATTACCACACACTTAGACTAATACACAAGCATACAAAAGCAACATCACACCTATAAACATAAGCATTGATGCACCTAACCTATGCGACTACTTTGGCATATAATCTACACTTGTTTTTGGACCATTCTCCTATTGAGTGAAAGGTTAGTCATTTACGAATCAAATTGTTTAGTAGCTAGGGGGCTAGGTGTTACACATCATTTTGTCACCATGACACTTGATTGATATAAATGGATTTCTTGCCATCTGTGAACATGTTCCATTGAACTCCCTTAGAGGTCAAACAATCAAAAATCCCTTGAAGAATATGAGAATTTTGGGGAAAATGGCTTGTATACCTTGTTAAGTATGACCTACGCACTTTTCCTAGAAGTTTTTGCACATTCATTGTACTTATCCCTAAGAACAACATAGAACTACACTCTGTCTGCCACTATAGACCGTGCAGGTGAATCAAAGAAAAGTAAAAATAAAAAGTGAGATCTAGAAGCATTGTTGGGCGAATATATCCCAACTGAAAGCTCCCAAGTCATATCTATTTGAGCCAAACCCCTCAGATGATGGACCTAATTCCCTTTTATCAAGGAGTCCTAATCCCCGAATTAGGGGATCTCATCCTCCTCTTTTGGATCTGAAACTTCTTCCTCTTAGCCTATAAATTGACTAGAGAGTAGAGGGATTGAGGAGGTCAAAAAATATAGACTTATGTTGTTGAATTGAGATTGGAAGGCTTATCATCTAAGGAAATGGTTGGAGGAATTTGGGAGGAACCTCATGACATCAAGGAAAATGTTGTAAGGCTCTTCTTTATCCTTGAATTAATACAAATGAATCCTTTTTTCCATTGTATTGTCTTACTGAAATGATGAATGGTTTATAGTTCTTTAGATATTCATTAAGGCAATTTCAATTTCTAATCTTCTTGATCATTAGATTAAGCTTGTTTGAATTGTTATGTTTCATATGCCTTTGATATTTCTTATGTTTGTGGTTGCAGGTATTTTCAAGCATTGAGAAGCTACATCAAGACAAGCGGGGATCTTCATCAAGCATTTCACAAATAGGTGAGAGGCTTATTCACCATCTTTTATACTCATAATTCAAACGAAGTAAGCTTAGGGAAAGAGCTATTCAATTGTCTGTTTGTTTCTAGTTTCCTTTAGGATCTAGGGAGATTGCTCTTGTCAGCAAGAGGGATTTATCCGTCTAACAAATTGGCTACCATACTTGGGAATGTTAATTTTCTCTCCTCTTTTCTTGGTTTTGCTTTTCGATCTTCTTTGTCTAGCTGGAACTAGTCTTAGAAAATTTATGATATTTCATATCCTTTTGGTTTGATTGCTTTATTTTTTATTTTTCTTAGATTTCCCATACATGTGTGATATATTTTCATACACATAGCGCAATATGTAAAATAAGAAACTTGTGCATGTGCATTGGTTTACATTGCTTACCTGCACAGTTCTTATAAATTAGGATTTCTTCTACCCAGAGTCTGAATTTTTGTTTCTAAAAGTGTCATCATATTTTTTTTTACTATCCGTACCTTTTCTAAACTTGTTTGAGTGCTTTGTGAAGTCTTTTTGGGAATCAATCCCTTTTGCAAAATTTATTAGGGTTTTGTCTAGCTTGTTTGTTGATTGATAAAAAAGAGATAGGTTGTCCTCAAGATCACTGTATTCCTGTCTTTTTCTGTCAAATACACCAGATCCATTATCAATATTTCTTATTTGTGATGAATTTCTTTGTTTAATCACAAATTAGGATTTCTCAAGAATTAGTGTTTTGATGAGATGTGCTTCTTGTGCTGCTTCGAAAACATAAGTCATTTTTATTCCAGTACTGAAGTTTAATCAAAATTACACTTTAAACGTTGATTTCATAACATTCATTCAAGCATTTTTCATTTTAAGGATTTCATTGGGTGTTTTGAATTTGAATTCCTTTGGTCATTTCTCAAGCATTTGTCTCAGTTTCTTAACAAGTTTTGCATGTTTTTTCTTTCATTTTTTCAAAATAAAAATCCCCCTTAGTCATCGGGGCGGATGAATTGTGTCTTGAGTGTTAATCACCTTTGAGTGTCATTATTTTTTATCTTTGGAATTTTCACCCAATTTCCTTTACTTACACTTGATTGGTTCTTTAGTTGTATTAGTGAAGGGAAATAGTCTTGTTGTTCTTTCACTTCTTTGGAATCATCTTGTTTTTGTTTTGAAGAGTTCTCTTGCATAGATTACATTTTCATGGTTAGAATTCTCATTTCATGAATGGAAATTGTGCATAGATTACATTTCCATAGTTTTCAAGAAAATTGTGCATAGATTACATTGTGTGGTTTGCAAATTAGATCTTTGAATTGCATTGAGAATTAGAAGTGGTACATTCTGGAGTTAATATTTTAAATAATAACCTCTTTACTTACTCTAGCTAGAATTCATCGAAATGAAGAGATTACAAATTTCATATTTGATGCATTAGAGTTCTAAGTCAAGTCATAATACCATATATTTCAAATAACAACTTAATAACACATCATTAATTAAAATTAATTAGAATTTTATATTTTTAGGGCTCCTACCACCTATAGTAGCTTAGGTTGTAGGGATTTGGATAAGAAAGTGGGTAAAATTTCCAAAGCTAAAGACAAACAATAGAATCTTGAGTTAGGGAGAGAAATCCAATTATTTCAGTTTTGCTCTGGGAAGCTCTTCTTATACATGAGTTAAGCACGAGATCATGTCAGATTTGGTGAAGTGATCGTACCCACTTCATTGGCTATGATAGAGAAATTTGCACGTATTACAATGGTGTCGAAAGGTACTTGGGGTCACTTGAAATTAAACCTCCAATTAACCACATTGAGGAGCTTTCAAGGGGATTGAAATCTCCCCCCAAATAAAATTGTTGTAGTTGGTAAACTTAGTGACCATAATCTTAGGGCTCTACCTAAGGTGAAGGCAGAGGGAAGGTGTTGTTGTAGCTGGAATAGAATTTGGCTAGACTCACTTGGACTTTTTGGAGGGTAATCTTTACTCGAGATGGCATAAGTGAAGTTACTTGCCCCATGTCGTTTCATTAAGAAGGTTGTCAATGTAACTGGTTCCAAACGCTCATATCTATAAAAAAAATTGCTTTGATCTCTGTGACATTGGATTTCATCACCAACTAGTAATTATTGATCTCTGTGACAAGTCAGTTTGTATGGTTTGAATCCTTAGATTTTTTAGCATGTGTTACTTTGTTTGTTTTTACTTTTTACAAGACCTTAGATGTGGATTGTGAATATTATTTAATTTTAATAATAAAAGCTTATTTGTATTGAATCTAATGGAAATAATGTCGGAAGTTACCGATAAAGACCTCCCTTTTAACAGGAATCCTAATCCTTTTCCTGAATTTGCAAATGTCCGTCCTCCTTATATGGCTACATTGTCACTTCCTAGATTCACAATAGGTTTACATGTATGTCTTTTCTCAACTTTAATTTCAAATACTCCAATTGTACCAAAGAAACCAATTTTTTCACCTCAACCAAGTTCTCCATCTCAACATCACCAACCTACTGCAGATCCTTTACCTTCTTCATCCAACATGTCCTTCTCCCTTTCTTCTTCTTCACTTCGTAAAAGCCTTGATGCTCGTAACCAAGTGACTAAGAAGAAGAAGAAGAAGCAAGATAAGAAATCAGTCAACCAACCAACCATGGTCATAAGTATTGGTAATATTGAGGGAACTTCTACAATGAATCGTAAGCCAAAATACCCTTGCAAGCTTTGTAAGGGTGACCACTTCCTTATCAATTGTCCTGGTATTCCTAAGGTTTTGGAAGTATGGTCAAATAATTCTCATCAACTTATTGTTGATCCATCAACCCGTGATTCTCAGATTCTAGGGAAAAATCTTAAAGTTATGTTTCCTTGTAGGTTATGCAAAGGAACTCATCATAGTCACCTTTGCCCTCACATGGATGAAGCCTAATTTTTTTTTGAAAAACTTATTGTTTCATAGCTACAACTTCCAACTAATTATCGTAAAATTTCTCCCCATCTACCATCAATTGACGAAGTGATTGATCTAAATCCAAGTACAATCAATCAAATTCTTCCATTGGAGAGTGAAACATGTATCACTCAGGTTGATGGACTATTTTTTGATCAAGTGGTTGAATCGATTCCATATTCAATCAATCCCACTCTCCCTTTAGAGATTGAACTTCATACCACTTAGGTTCTTCATGTTACCACAAATTCTTCTACACATGGTGGAATTTCATTTATTGTTTTTGAACCCCATCCAAGTCATGAGGTTGTTTCTTTTGATTGGAGTAGACTGATAGAACCTAATCTTCCTTATTCCACCCCTTTCCAAATCATTTTGAAGGCTTATGGTAAGAATATGCGTCGCACAAATGTAGATGAAGGTGCTTCTATCAGTTTTTTTATCCTCAACTGCTTGGCAAGATTTGGGTTCCCCTAAGCTAGTGCCTATTACACTAAATATGCTAGCTTTTAACAGAACCGTTAGTAAACCTTTAGGAATCCTTCCTAAGTTACCTATTACCTTAGAAGGTAAAATTGTCTGTATTGATCTTATGGTAGTCCAAGGTCCCTTAGATTTCAATTTTCCCCTTGGGCGAGACTATGCTTATGCCATGAAAGTTGTCGTATCGACACTCTTTTGCATGATGTCCTTCCCTCACAATGTAAACATTGTGACAGTTGATCAACTTTCATACATTTATCTTGCTTTAACTACCAACCATATGACAACCTTGAATGTTCCTTATATGGAAGTGGTATCTACCCCGCCACGAGTAATTATGTGGAAACTTGTTCCATGTTTTTAGTTACCGATGCAATCGAGCCTCTCAGTGTCTGCTCGACTTATTTTGACTTAGATCTGGTACTCGACGTGGTCAAAACTTCAATCGGGACATTTAAATATGATTTTCTTCTCCCTATTGATCCCCTTGACATGTGTTCCTTCCAGGAAACTGTTCTTCCATATGATGAAGACCTTGTGGAAGCCATGATCAAGAGGTGTCCCTTGGCATGTGTTTCTTCCATTTGGAAGCCATGAAAAAAGGTAACCATGAGGATAATTATTTTACTGTGCCAACCTCATTAAAAATGAAACAAATCCTTTTGAGGATAATTCTTTTACTATGCCAAGCTTGCTAAAAAATGAAACAAATCCTCCCCTAATTGAGTCAAGTTTTTCATCTGATCTCGTAAAAGAACCTTCATTTCATCCACCTATTAGTAACCAATAGTCTAGTCAAGTGAATGAAATGAAGTTTGGGGGGAATGTGCCCTTGCAATCATTACGTTGGAGGCATGAAAACTTATCTCAAGCACAGTTTTCTCTGTTTCAAGCTTGTGTAAAAATGAAACCTATCTCGAGTCCATTTCAGTTATTATTTTCAAGACTCAATAGACTCATGAAAATCCCGAGCTCCTTTTGTTATTATTTCCTGCTTGTAAAACATACATGAAAATGTCCAGTTATTTCCACCTTTTCTTACTCGTTAATTAAATTGAAAGTGAGTAAGGTGAGTATATTTTTATCACTTTTTCGAACTAATTAAAACTTATGAAAAAAGAAAAACCATGGAGTCCTATTTTAAGCCCCTTTTCAAACTCTTAAAACATGAAAATAATGTCGAGCACTTGATTGTTCGAACTCGTAAAAGTAAATGAACAACCGTCCACTCAGGATAAGTTTACCCCTTTTACAGACTGAACTAGACTATTTACGAAAAAGGTATATGTTGACTAATTATGGTCAATAGAGTTCTCGCCCGCATTATTTTATCCTTTTTTGGGCTCGAGGGACTAAATTTATAAAAAGAGAACATGACGGAGTTTTCTTATGGTTTTCTTCTGACTCCCTAGAACTGAAAAGCACCGAGCTTTAATTTCTCTGGGCTCACTAAAATTTTATGGTAAAAGAACTGAATGAGTTTACCTTTTGTGTCTTTTTCAAACTCTTAAAAGAAAATGACATCAAGTTACTCCTTTACTAGACTCGTAAAATTAAACAGTACAAGACTCGTTAAGCATAACGAGACCGAACCACTCCTTCTTAGGGTTCGTTAAAAACACACATATGTTATCCTCCTCAAGCTTGTAAAAAATAAAGAGGTACCTGGCAGTAATGGTGGGGGGAAATTGGGAAAAGGTATTCATTTTACATTCATTATAGAGGCATCATGTCACTCTTGAAAATGACACTCTGTCACATTTATGTCCAGGTTGGGAAATCCATTTGTCTTACAGTTAATCAAACCTCATTGAAATTCTTCAGTTGGTTTTGAGGATTATCATTAAGTCAAATGTTGCCAAGTCAATTGTCGTGTCATTATATGTTCAAGAGAAGTTCCACCTCAGTTCATATTCCTTTGCAAATTTTAGCCTGCAGTCGCGTCGATTGTCCCTAAGTCATTCCTTGCAAACTATTTTCCAAAACTTGACATTTTGTTTCATTTCGTAAGCTTTCCTGCGACAGGTCACTTCCTATCGACTTCAGCTCATTATCTAGGAATTTTATTTAGAAACCTCCAGTACCTTGAGACCTGTATGCCTTAATGGCAGGTTTCTCGCTTTCAACCATAAGTTCTCATCATTGGCCTTCGATCGAAAGATTCTATGAGTGTTTTCCTTCATATCACTTATTTTCACTTCATAGATTGTATTGGGAGTACCTTGAGAGCCATTATCATTATTGGTGGGTTCTCTCGCACTTGCTAATGGTTCACATATTGACCGATAATCAAGTGGTTTCTACTATGTTCAACTTCGAGACATTGACTTGTACGAATAGATTTGTATTATATATCAAGAGACGAAGATCAAGACCCTAGATCTAGTTTCATCAATCCAAGTTGCGAGTAGTTTTATATTCATGATCATGTAGATTGATTCATAACGGATGGTTGCATCCATATTGTGTCTACTATCAATATGATTCTTGGGTTTTTCTGTACTTATGGGAATGCCTACTTTAGTGATGGTTATATATATTTGCTTTTTAATCCTTGAATGTTTCTTACAATTTTCTGACCATTGTTTGTAATTTGACCTTTGGCATGATAAAGTGCTTCAATCTTTAAAACTTATTTTTCAGACTTTGCACTTTAGGGGGAAATCTATTACACATCATTTTTTCACCATGACACTTGATCGATATAAATGGATTTCTCGCCATCCATGAACATGTTCCATTGAACTCCCTTAGAGGTCAAACAATCAAAAATCCCTTGAAGAAGATGAGGATTTTGGGGAAAATGGCTTGTATACCTTATTAAGTATGACATACATACTTTTCCTAGAAGTTTTTTTGCATTCGTTGTACTTATCCCTAATAATAGTGCAGGATTGTGCTTTGTTTGCCACTATAGACCGCGTAGATGAATTAAAGAAAAGTAAATGTAAAAAGTGATATCTAGAAGCATTGTTGGGTGAATATATCCCAACTAAAATATCCCAGGTCATATCTATTTGAACCAAACCCCTCAGATGATGGACCTAATTACCTTTCCTCAAGGAGCCCTAATCCCCCAATTAGGGGATCTCATCCTCCTCTTTTGGATCTGAAACTTCTTCCTCTTGGCCTATAAATTGACTAGAGGGTAGAGGGATTGAGGAGGTCATAAAAGATAGACTTATGTTGTTGAATTGAGATTGGAAGGCTTATCATCTAAGGAAATGGTTGGAGGAATTTGGGAGGAACCTCATGACATCAAGGCAAAGGTTGTAAGGCTCTTCTTTATCCCTGAATTAATACAAATGAATCATTTTTTCCATTGTATTGTCTTACTGAAATGATGAATGGTTTATAGTTCTTTAGATATTCATTAAGGCAATTTCAATTTCTAATATCCTTGATCATTAGATTAAGTTTGTTTGAATTGTTATGTTGCATATGCCTTTGATATTTCTTATGTTTTTGGTTGCAAGTCTTTTCAAGCATTGAGAAGCTACATCAAGACAAGTGGGGATCTTCATTAAGCATTTTGCAAATAGGTGAGAGGCTTATTCACCATCTTTTATACTCATAATTCAAACGAAGTAACCTTAGGGAAATAGATATTCAATTGTCTATTTTTTTCTAGTTTCCTTTAGGATCTAGGGAGATCGATCTTGTCAGCAATAGGGATTTATCCGCCTAACACTAGGGTTTAATGGGTTAGTGGACCCATAGCTCCAAACTTTGAATCCACTAACCTCCTAATTAACTAATTTCACATTAACACATAACCCATAATGTACCAATATAATCACTATACCACTAATATTATCTCCCTTAAAATGCAAGGCCCTCATTTGTGGCCATAAGATATGGCTTTTCCCTTAAGATTCGTCATTATTACACATAAAATTGAAATATTGACCTTTTTCCACTCCAATAAAATCATTCCTTCTATAAGGTAATTTGGATGGTGCAGTAAGGCTACATACATGGACTATGAACCCTAGAGAAAAATGTTATGGCACAATGCCATAGCATTTAACCCACTTGATCCCTTAGAACAATTCATAATGCACCAAACCTCAAAATAAGAACTTTGTCCCATTATTATGTATGTGTTCCATATGCATACCTCAATGTGTGGTTCTATAGTGTCTTACTCATGGCCCATGGGCCATATAGGCATCCAGTATGACTTAAGACCCTAGAGTTTAACTGTAAAACATGGAACAAGTCCTAGGAACCATGGCATGGGCATCTAAAATCACATTTAGTCTACCAATCCTCAACATTGATGAGCTAAATATTCCTTGTGTAGTACTTATGTGGTGGCTTAGGGCATGAATCATCACACACATGGTATAAGACCTTAGATCTTATATGTTAACCATATGCCATGGCATCACCCTTAAGAACCTCAGACCCACACACATTTATACCTAAGCCACTGATGAGACCCACACACCCAAGATATCCACCTAACTTGTATGGGTTAGTTGCATCAATTATGTGATCGGGTTGGGTGAGTGGTTCAACTAATGTTTGGGCTAGTTGCATGCGATAGTTAAAGTGTGGGTTTTTGTACACATAAGTCATGTATGTGTATCAATGGGATAGTCTTTGAGGATCAAGGGATTAGTTCCTAGTAAGTTAGAGGTCAATTGATTTTGACTCTCTAACCTTGGACCTTGAATCCCCTAACCCATAAGCTACAAAAAACACAATGAATGATTGGATTGTAACCCATAACTAACATAAGCATTGTAACACTAATCCCTAACTTGTCAAAAGACTAAGGTCATTGCTAATTTTTATATATAATTAGATGATTGATTTGGAATAATTTTGATCAATAGTGATGTGATTTTCATTTGATTCTTTAGCTTTTAAGGCATTAATAATTTTATTAATTTATAAGAATATTGTGATAAAGTAATCTTTATTATAAGAAATATTTTACACTCAAAGAAAATGAATTGAGCATTTTTTTAATACTTCTCTATTTGTAACACTAGAGACTAACAATTTACAATCATTCTAGGCATTACATATTAAACTCCATATAATTGGCAACAAATTCTTTCTTTTAACTTAGAGAAAAATTTTCATATATGTCATAATGTTTTTTATTCACCTTTTTTCAAACTTAAGTAAGATGATCTCATATTTTTTTGGTCTAACTATATGGTATGATTGTTAGGCCCCTATAATACTAGTGTATTCCCTTATTATATTGCCATTGTATCCCATTATTGTTATTGTTGTGCCCATGTTGTCCCCATATTGTTATTATTGTGCCCCATAAAAGCCCACTATTGTTATTGTTGTGCCCTTACATTATTATTGTTATGTCGGCTTTGACTATATTGTGACCCCTTAGACTCCTATATATAGAAAGGAGGTCTTGTCATTTGTATCATCCAAGAATTTTTCATTTGTGTAATGTAAAGGAGGTTTCCCCCTTGAAGAGGCTAATTTTGAAGTCGTTTCTCTATCTTTTCTTCTATTTTGTGAGTTGGTTGCATAACAATTGGTATCAGAGCTTTGGATTCTAGGGTTTCGCTACTTCAAACAGGACATTGTGGAATTTTCGCTATAACTTGTTTTCTTCTATGTTTCAAAATATAAAATTAAAACCCATTTGAGCAGAAATCTTGATGAACCTCAAGTACAAATTTTAGATCTTTTATCATTATATTTTCAGCGATATGATCCAGGGAATTTAGGGTTTTTATAGTCTCCTGAATTATATCTCAAACATGTGACCTGGGGAAAATAGTCATAACTTTCTCTCTAGGCATAATACTGAAATTGCGTAAAAATGTACAGAACGAGGATGGATTGTAATTTCCTGTGTATTGGTTTTAGGTCTGAAGGTCAAAAAAGTGACACGTGGAACTTCGTACAAGTTCGCTCTATTGAACTAGTCTATAATCAAGTCATCATGGGAGATTTGGAATAACTCTTTCTTATAGAATCCAATCTTGATCAGACTTCAGGGGTTGGAATGAGGACTTGGAGGGATACCACATGAAAAAATTTCAGACCTTGGAGATCTGCAATTAAAGAGATATGACCAATTCAATATTGAGCTCCTACAAATCCAAAAAGGGTGTGTAATCTTTTTAAAATTTTGCATAAGTTTGGTTTGAAAAATTAGTTTGAAGGAATTCAAAGGACATAGTGAAGCATAATTATCATTAATTGATGCCCTGAAAAAAGAAAATGGAAACACCTAGTAAGAAGCCTAAAATATCTAGCATGACTCATGAAGAAGAGGAAAAAATGCAACATGATATATCAAAATTACGAGACCAATTGCAACAAATTTCACTCTCACAAAAAGTAACAGAAGCTAAGATGGATGGTTTAAAGAAAGGCATGGAAGCTAAGATGGATGGTTTAAAGAATGGCATGGAAGCTAAGATGAATGGCGTGGAATCTAAGATGGATGGCATGGAAGCTAATATGGATGGCATGGAAGCTAAGATGGATGGTATAGAAGAAAAACTTAAAGGCAACATGGAAGATTTGAAGATAGATTTGACAAAGTTGCTACAAGAAATGCTTACTAATGGAAAAAGGGTAGTAAAGGAAACTCATGATGAGAACAAAGGAAATTTTAATCATGATTTCATGGACTCTAACGTTGGTTTGAAGGCCCACCATGTTCCAAAGATTGATATGAGGAAGTTTGATGGCAAGGATCCCATAACATGGAAACTACAGATGGATCAATATTTCAATCTCCATAATGTGCAAAACACACAAAAGGTATGCATTGTAGCTTTATATTTTGAACCCAATCAGTTTGTATGGTATCGATGGATTTGATCTCATAAAGATTGTCACTTGGGCAATTTTTATGGAAGAAATGATAGCACATTATGAGGATACAAAAGGCAACACCTTTTTTAGCCAATTGAAAAATCTCAAACAAAAAGGTTCAATGGTGGAGCACATTGAGGACTTCCAAAAATTTAATATAAGGGTAAAAGGTATTCAAATGAGCATAGGATTGATGTGTTCATAGGAACATTAAAGGATAGCATCCAACATGAGGTTCGCATTTGGGAAGTTGGTTCATTGGAGAAGGCATTCAGGTTGGTAAGAAAAATTGAAAGCAAAATTATGGCAACAAGGAAGCCTACCAATCATAACTATAAAGATGGAAGCGTTGTTTCCCCTAGCCTTCCACAACCTACAAGGTTGACACCACAACAATTGGAAGAAAAAAGAGAAAAAGGGCTTTGTTATAGTTGTGATAGCAAATACACTAAAGGTCATAAGTGTGCTGAGAATAAATTATTTTACATAGATTGTGAAGAGGAACAAGAAAAGGAACAAGAAACATCAAAAGAAGAGGATACACAGCATATACAAAGCCTATAGAAAGAAGAAATGAATTTGACCATATATTTTAATGCATTGACCAGAATAACCACTCCTCAAACTATTAAGATAGAAGGACATATCAAGAAGAAAAAGGTAATAGTGTTGATTGATTCAAGCAGTACCCATAATTCTATTCATTCTAAGATAGCGTAGGAATTGAATTGATTCCTATATCTAGCACCAGAGTGTCAAGTGATGGTTGCAAATGGAAGAACCATAAATTTCTCTGGAAACTGCCATAATATCAAACTATCCATGGGATAATATGTGTTGAATAGTCCAATTCTTTCCATTCCAATGGGTGGTGTTGATGTTGTACTAGGAGTCCAATGGCTACAATCTTTGGGTACGATAGCTTTTAATTTTCAAGAACTTTTCTTGAAATTTTTTCCAGAAGGAAAGGAAGTTGAATTAAGGGGTATCGTAGGGAAACCAGGAAATATAATCAGCTTTAACGGCATGACAAATCTTCTAAAGAAAGAACAACGTGGCGTAATTTCACAATTATATTCGCTAGAGGTTCTCACGTCGAAATTGTCTATTTCTCCAAATCTCCAAAAAGTCTTGGACAATCATTCCAAGGTATTTGAGACTCCCAAAGGCCTCCCACCTATTCGTGATCATGATCATGCTATTCATTTGATTCCAGGAATTGTTCCTCCAAACATCAGGCCTTACAGATATCCCTTTGCCCAAAAGAATGAAATTGAACGTATCGTTGTAGAAATGCTAGAGGTTGGTATAATTCAACCTAGTCAAAGTTCTTTCTCTGCTCTACTAGTATTGGTACACAAGAAGGATGGATCATGGTGCATGTGTCTAGATTATAGGGAGCTCAACAAGTGCACTATCAAAGATAAATTTTCCATTCTTGTCATTGATGAATTATTGGATGAATTGCATGGAGAAATTTACTTCACCAAGTTGGACCTTCATTCAGGATATCATCAAATCATAATGAAGACTGAAGAAATTTTGAAAACAACATTTAGAACTGATGAGGGTCATTTTGAATTTTTGGTCATGCTTTTTGGCCTTACCAATGCACCTTCTACATTTCAAGGTTTGATGAATTCCATTTTCAAACCCTTATAAAATTTGTGTTAGTATTTTTTTTATGATATACTAATCTACAACAAGTCTTGGAAGGATCATGTTCAACATGTTGATAGAGTGCTTAGACTATTGGATGAAAAACAATTATATGCAAAAACCTCCAAATGTTTCTTTGGAGTACAAGAGGTTGAATATTTGGGTCATATTGTGTCTCATGAAGGTTTTAAGGTAGACCTGGCAAAATTAAATCCATTAAGGAATGGAAAATCCCCACATCCATAAAGCATCTGCGAGGATTTCTCGGGTTGACAGGGTATTATCGCAAGTTTGTTAAGAATTATGGGAGAATAACAACACCTCTAACAACATTATTGAAGAAAGATGCATTTTCTTGGACTCCAGAAGAAATGAAAGCCTTTAAACATCTTAAAGAGGCAATGTGCCAAGCACTGGTCTTAACTATGCCAAACTTCACAAAAACCTTTATTGTGGAATGTGATGCCTCATGAAATGGAATTGGTGTTGTTTTAATGCAAGAAGAAAGACCCATTTCTTTCAAAACTCGTCCAATCAAAGGAAAGTATTTACACAAAGCTATTTATGAGAAGGAAATGTTGGCAGTACTACATGCACTAAAGGAATAATGACCTTACCTAATGGGAAGACACTTCAAGGTAAAAACAGATCATGATAGTCTTAAATACTTTTTAGAACAAATATTATCTTCAGAAGAACAACAAAAATGGGTCACAAAGATGTTGGGTTATGACTTTGAAATCATCTACAAAAAAGGGAAGAAAAATGTTGTTGCAGATGCACTCTCAAGAAAGGATGAGGATGTGGAAGCATTGCTTTGCGCCATTTCTATTATCCAACCAGATTGGATAAATGAAGCAAGGGATGAAGGGAAGAATGACGAAGAAGTGTGGGCACTCATTCAAAAGCTCCAACAAGACCCGAGTACATTTGATACATTTAGCTGGAAAAAGGATTCGTTATGGTACAAAGATCGCTTATACCTCTGTAAGAATTCCCAACTCAAAAAAATGATTCTTATGGAATTTCACACCTCTCCCTTAGGAGGGCACTCAGGATTTTTTAAAACTTACCACAACGTTAAGAAGGAATTTTTTTGGGATCGCCTTAAATCTGATATTCAAAAGTTTGTGGCAGAATGCTTGGTTTTCCAACAAAATAAGGTTGAAACAATTAAGACCCCATGTCTATTACAACCTTTATCCATTCGAAGTCGACGTTGGGAGGAGGTTTCAATGGATTTTATCGCAGGTTTACCCAAGTCCAAACAAAAGAGTGTCATCATGGTGGTAGTTGATAGACTTACCAAGGATGCACACTTTTGTGCATTATCTCATCCCTTTAAATCTAGTACAGTTGCTACTGCATTTATGGAAACAATTCAGAAGCTACATGGAAACCCAAAGATTATTGTAAGCGATAGAGATCCCATTTTCACTACAAATTTTTGGACAGAATTATTTTCTTGTCTAGGTACTCAGTTAGCTCATAGGTCATTGTATCATCCTCAATTTGATGGGTTTTCTGAGATAGTGAAAAAAAATTGGAAGGATATCTTCGTTTCTTTGTATTTGATAAACAGACACAATGGTTCAAATGGTTGCCTCTATCTAAATGGTGGTATAACACTTTCTTCCATACTTCAGCAAAAATTACCCCATTTATGGCACTTTATGCATATCATCCACTGCCCATCACAACATATTTAAGAGAAACTTCTATGGTTCAAGTAGTGGAAGATCACATCGAGCATCAACAAAAAGTTATCCAACTCTTAAAAGATAACCTCACTTTGGCACAAAATAGAATGAAACAACAGGCAGATTAACATCATAGCGAAAGAAGTTTTGATGTAGGTGACTAGGTATTTCTACGGCTACAACCATACAAAAAAATGTTCCTCAAGCAAGCTAAGAAGGATAATAAATTATCACCAAAGTATTATGGTATGTACAAGGTGTTGCAAAATATTGGTACTATGGCATACAAATTGGAGCTTCCTATAGCTTCCCGAGTGCACCCAGTTTTCCATGTTTCATGCTTAAAGAAGGTTATAGGTGACAAGCTCCCAGTTCAAACAATATTGCCAGAACTTGACGAGGAAGGAAAAATCATATTGGAACCTAAAGTAGTCACAAAAACAAGAACTTGACAGCTATGAAATCGATCAATTTCAGAGTATCTCATCAAGTGGAATAACTTACCCACTGAAGGTTCCACATGGGAGGATGAGAATTTTATACAGAAACATCCATAACTACTCAAGCATTGAGGACAACACTTTTATGAAGGAGAGGGGCATGTTAGGCCCCTATAATACTAGTGTATTCCCTTATTATTATTGTCATTGTAGCCCCTTATTGTTATTGTTGTGCCCATGTTGTCCCCATATTGTTATTATTCTGCCCCATATAAGCCCACTATTCTTATTGTTGTGCCCTTACATTATTATTTTTATGTCATCTTTAACTATATTGTGACCCCTTATACTCCTATATATAGAAAGGAGGTCTTTTCTTTTGCATCATCCAAGAATTATTCATTTGTGTAATGTAAAGGAGGTTTCCCCCTCGAAGAGGCTAATTTTGAAGTCGTTGCTCTATATTTTCTTCTATTTTGTGAGCTGATTGCATAAAAATGATATTCATTTAGAATTCATTACCATGTCATTTGTGGTTAGTCCATTGCATGTCTATAGTTATCAATAAATCCATTTATTTTATATTTTTTATAGGTGTTTGGACAAACAATTTAAAGAGCTAAAAAATAAATATTTTGTACTACTTTTAATGACCAATGATACTGTTAATTTTTGCAACTGTGGTAAAATTCCCCCTTGGACAACTCAAATGACCAAAATAATGATTGTATTATATTCTCCTTTTCAAGAGGACCAAAATCGACCTAAAGATCACCCAATTTGGTCAAGAGGAAGTTAAGTTATGAATTATTTTACTCACACATGTATTATGGAAAGGGTCGGCGCTAACCACATGAGTAACTACTTGGGTTAGTCTTAACCCCAAGTGACCCCTTAGGAAATCCTATAAATAGAATAGACCTCACGATCATTTGGACACACGCATATTCTCTTCTCTTTTGTCTTGGTTCGCACAGGTTCAACAGAAGGAGTTTCTTCAAGGGTCTGAGATAACAGGCGAAAGGTTTGTTCTGGGTTAGGGTCTTCTGGATCTCGGTCGCTGGCACAGATCTGAGGTTTTTCATCCTTAGTTATAGGTACAGAGTGGGTAAGAGAGCGACTTTGGCCCTTTGGTCACTGGGAGGTAGTTCAGATGGAGCGAATTTGGGTTTAGAGACAAATCAGAAGTTTTTGGTTCCCGGTCATTGGCTTCAAGTAGCCCAGGGAGTGACTTTGTCAGTTCAAACGATTGAATAGCACTGTGAGGATGCGACTTTGACTTGTTGGTCACTCAGATAGCCCAGAAAGAGAGCAACTTTGATTCTTCTCTGTTCAGGGCCATAGTCACAAGCACAGAGACCTCCTAGGACCGACTTTGTTGTTACAATCGCTCGAATAATGTCTTCATGAGTGCGACTTTGAGATTTTGAGTCACTCACAGATAGTACTGATGAGAGCAACCTAGTTCAGATCTGGGTTTTTGACATCTCAACATTAGTTAGCTATAGATATGTCATAACAATAGAGAAACTCAGATCCATCGATCTGCGGCGAAGAAACCTAGCGCTCATTGGACTGACTATTGTAAATTTTTATGAAGATCTAAGAAGAAGAAGAAGATTTGCAAGGGTTTTCCCCATAGTGGGATTTTCCCTGGTCGCAGACCAATCCTGGTGTCTCTATACGTGAGCATGTTTTCTTCTATTATTCCTTTTATATTCTGATGCATTGACAATGATGGTGATGTTGTTTCTTTCTATGTTATTGCACATGTTAATGTATAATGGTGTAGATTTGAATAATATAATGATGATATGGGGTGAACTTAATGTATTTATGAAGAAATGCAACTATCATATTAAAGAAATATGTTTCACTACAAAAAATTAACATGGTATCAAAGCTAGGCTAAAGAAAAGCCATGGAGATCACCCCGATGATGACACCATTGATGGAAGCAAGAAGAGGATGGTGGATACCTATAAGAGTAGTAGGGTTTGAAGAAAACCCTAGGAATCTTGATGATTAGGGTTTTATGTATTATATGAGGTTAGGGTTGGAGAGAAAATCTTGGTCTGTGGCAAAGTCTTGAGATTTGATGTATGAAACTCCAGCATAATCTATGTGAAGATGCTTAAGCACTCGTGGACAATTTGATGAAGTTCCGGATGGGATAATCCTTAACAGAGTTGGTTGGATACATGAAGGCAACATTGGTATATGGACCATGGACATTGATGTCTCTTGAAGATTAATTCAAGAGGGAGAGAATCAACTCTCATTGAAGATAAGTATTTCTTGACTTATGATGCTTCTTACTTATAGATCTTATGATTATGTTTATTGTTACATATGTATTTGAGTATATGGATGTTTCTAACCTCCATGATGAGATGTGATGTGAAGGTCCTTCTTGAGTGATCCAGATGGATCTTGATTAAGTCTAGTCATATTGGCTATGTAATGTTTTGAGCCAGGATGGTCAGGGATAGTAGCAGATCCTCCAAATGCTCCAAATTTTACAGTCTTAGATGTAGTTGAACCCAGGCTCATTGCATAGATATCATTGTTCTAAATCTAACGCAACTTGAACGACTGAAATCTGACTTCATACGAAGAAGTTATGTAAATTCAAAGTTCAGGTCAAGCTAGGAAAAAAATCAAAGTCAATAGTCTTAGATGCTTACTAGACCATCACCAAGTCAAAGAGCTTGTCATGTTGATTCCGATAGTATATTTGGTTTGAAAAATGGATTCTGTATGAGGGAGAAAATGCACTCTTAATCTTTCTCCAATAGGCAAAAAAAGGGGCTAGCGCAGGCCAAGCAGCAGTCTCTTAACAAGACACGTGGCAGGGTCAAAAGACATGGCAGGTCAAATTAAAACTCAGCAAAAAGGTCAAATCTCTAATGTCGGGGATCGAACCCGCGACCACCGAGCAATCAATACAAAATGTCACTAACAAACCACGGTATTGGCTTTGTATATCATGGGCGCAATATTGTATTTAAGTTTTATTTTAATGGCATGTGGGGGAAGGGTTGGCAGAGCAAACATATTCGGCAATCCGCCAAACCCATGGATCATTTAATCGCTGCTCCAAATAGTTATTAGAGCTCCAACCAACGCTATCAACGTGACAAACCCAAAGTATTTGTTTATCGACGCTATATAAACTGCAATCCAAAGTTAACATTTGTTATATGCCAAAATCTGTGGGAGAAACCATGTGATAACACCATACTCCAAAGTTAGCAGATGTATCAACGTGCAACCATTCACCAAGCAACAGAGTGGCGTGGAGTTGTATTATGGTTCCAACAATATAACCATATGGTATGCCACGGATCGAATATATATCAATGCTGGAATAAATTTTCAACCATATGTTAAAAATATATGCTACACCACTGAGGTTCATGTGTCTGCTATGTTAAAACTTTGGTTAGAACTATATGTCAACCAAACAACACGAGGAGTCATATGTATTGTCGTCGGTCCATATTTGAATTATGGTTGTAACCATATTCCAAAGTTGTAATACACCATTGATATAGTGAGGGTTTTATATTCGTTGCAAAAAATATATAAATTATATGGTATGCTATCTATTGCAAACTCATTGTAACAAATTACTATAGTTTGCCCAACCCAATGTCGGTAGGTCTGCAGGTTTGACCCCAGGACCTGCCTGTGGGTTATAAAAGGCTTTACGATTGTACCAGAGGTACAAGAGTTGTGAGGAGAGCAGCTCGAATTTCTTTTATCAGTGTCTAAAGTATGTCTTTGGAGGCATAACATGGCCAATATTGGGCTTTTTTTAGATCTGTAAGTTGCATTGGGAAGCTAAGATAAGGGCCTATCTTCTAACAATGGCCATTGATGCTTGCGAGCATGGTTCAGAATAGTGAATATGATGTAAAGAGTCTTTTGAAGCTGAATTATTTCTTTTTGATCTCGAGTTGAATACGAGGACCATTGTTGCTTAGTCCTCCTTGTATTTGCGCAATCGCCTCTTTGTAGAATTGAGTCAGTTCAAGGGTGAGATTTCTCAGTAGGACGACGTTTCCTGAAGCGAAACACTGCCACTCCATCGTCAACTTGACTCTAAAGAGACACATATTATTGATGTACTCATTTTGCAGTGAGATCAATAAAGCATCCTCTTGAGCAAGGCCCAAAGACGTAGCCCAGGAGGGGTGAACTCCATCATCAACTGGTTGTGTCTCTTGTTTTAAGTCATTTTTGTGCTTTGAATGTTTTTCATCTTTATTTTCATTAAAATTTGATTATTCATATGAGAATAAATTATGAACTAAAAACATAATTTTAAAATTTTGCAAAGTGTCAGAGGACGATCACACATTGTCAGATCATTTTTGGTATCGGAGCAGGTTCTAACCAAATTGCAAGTATGGATAAATTCACGAAGCAAATTCAAATGCAAGAATTGGAAGAATTCAATCATCAATATCGACGGGAGAATGCGGCATTGTGACACATGGTAAAAGCACTGCAGGAAGAAAAATAAAGACTGCAAGCGAGGAGCAAAGCCATGTAGGGAAATCAATAGATGGGAGTCTCTCAAATCGAAGTCCATCCATTATTGGAGACAATGAAGTATATCCACTTCATCAGTTGGATGAAGAAAGCTCATATCCATCTGCTACTCCAAAATAACAGTCAGTGGAAGAAGCGATTGGTACTTTTTCCTCACCTTCTGAGGAACTTCCTTATGTACCATCATCTTAGTAAATTGATTCAAACACTGAGAAGGGAGAGGTTTCAAGCAATCATGAGATTGGAGATATAGAGAAACATACCAAAGAAATTGGTATGAAGTTGATGAAAAGAATGGGATATCAACAAGGTAAAGGTCGCGTCAAGTATGGCCAAGGTAGACTCCAGCCAATATCAATTCAAGAAAGACCCCAATATGAAGGATTGGGATTCAACCAGTCAACATGTGACTATTGTGGAAAGAAAGGTCACATAGCAGATCGGTGTTGGTCATTACATCTTGAGCAAATGCCAAAAAAGATACAAGATCATAAAAGTAAGCAGACGAGTCATTCTAGCAGTGATTCGAAAGTTGAGTCTTTTAATCAAAATTTTATTATGAAGATTGTTAAAAATACTTATCCATGTACTTTATGTGGAAGTAAAAACCATTGTGTAGCTGAATGTTGGAAGTAGAAGGTTTACAGTAAGAAGGTGCATGCTACAAGAAGTATTCCGCAGAAGGATGACACAACAATGCAAGTAAAGAAAAGTCTAGGAAGGACTTTGATACAGTCAGGAAAGGACTCGGCACTGTCAAAACAGAGCTTAGATAAATCGAGCAAGAAGATGACCAATACAAACCCAGAAGAGGGAGTTTGTTCACAATGTAAGTTGAAAGTACATTCAAGGATCGCATGTCCAATGCTACCACATGAATCGACAGCAACACAATCAAGACAAAGAGAAGCAACGACAACTGGCAAGGAAGAATGTAAGTCTCTAGAAAAGTCGCTTGGAACTGGGAGATTTCATGCCTTATGTATAATTGTGTGTCTGTGATTTTTCATCACATCAGTAAGTCTAGTTGATTGAACTTATGCTTCTGTGATCCATATCAAGTTTATTCAGAAGAGTTTTCAGCGAAAATCACATCATAATTCATTTGTCAACACGTTTCAAACTAACAAGTATGGTTCATCGTCAGGACAAGTTGAAGAACCATGTCATGGTTGCAGGTTAAATAGGAGAGCAGATCATTCAACGACTACATTTTTCCAGGAATGACTAATCTGGGAAAAAATGGAATGATGGAGGAATCTCTACATCTCTTAAGGAACACCAAATCTGACTTCAACTTCGAAACTTGGAAGCATGCCCATTCAAAATGATGAACCTTAGTCATAGTGGCCCTTCTGTGCAAGGATGTAATTGTTGAATTTAGGCTTTTTTGATCCATATCAAGTTTATCAAGAAGAATTTTTGGCGAAAATCACATCATATTTCATTTGTCAACGTGTTTCGAACCAACAAGTGTGGTTCATCGTAAGGAAAAATTGAAGATCTAGATCATGGCTGTAGTTTAAATAGAGAGAGAAGATCATTCAACATCTACATTTGACCAAGAATGACTAATCTTGGAAAAAACCAGAATGATGGAGGAATCTTTGCATCTCTTAAGGCACGCCAGATCTGACTTCAACTTCGAAACCTGTAAGCGTGCTCGTTCAAAATGATGAACCTTATTCGCAGTGGCCCTTCCGTGCAACGATGTAATTGTTGACTTTAGGATTTTGTGATCCATATCAGGTTTATTGAATGATATTAACTCTCTATTTAACCTACATCCATGATCTGGTTCTTCAACTTGTCCTGACGATGAACCATACTTGTTGGTTCGAAACGCGTCGACAAATGAATTATGATGTGATTTTTGCCGAAAACTCTTCTCAATAAACTTGATATGGATCACAGAAGCCTAAATTCAACAATTACATCCCTGCACGGAAGGGCCACTACGACTAAGGTTCATCATTTTGAACGGGCACGCTTGTAGGTTTCGAAGTTGAAGTCAGATCTGGCATTCCTTAAGAGATGCAGACATTCCTCCATCATTCTGGTTTTTGCCCAAATTAGTCATTACTGGTCAAATGTAGCCATTGAATGATTTTCTCTCTCTATTTAACCTGCAGCCATGATCTGGTTCTTCAACTTGTCCTGACGATGAACCACACTTGTTGGTTCGAAACACGTCGACAAATGAATTATGATGTGATTTTCACTGAAAAATATTCTCAATAAACTTGATATGGATCACAGAAGCCTAAATTCAACAATTACATCCCTGCACGAAAGGGCCACTATGAATAAGGTTCATCATTTTGAATGGGCATGCTTGCAGGTTTCAAAGTTGAAGTCAGATCTGGCATTCCTTAAGAGATGTAGAGATTCCTCCATTATTTCGGTTTTTGCCCAGATTAGTCATTCCTGGTCAAATGTAGTCGTTGAATAATCTTCTCTCTCTATTTAACCTGCATCCATGATCTAGTTCTTCAACTTGTGATGACGATGAACCACACTTGTTGGTTCAAAACGCATCGACAAATGAATTATGATGTGATTTTCGCCAAAAACTCTTCTCAATAAAGTCTAGTTGACTTTGTAATAAGGTATAGATTGTTTATATATTGATGTTTAATGTAATAAATTCCTTATTGTAATAAACTTTTGGCGGACCAAAAGTCTTTTAGTAGGGAGGTATGATCTAGATGGAACTTGATTGAGTCTAGTCACATTGACTATGTAATGTTTTGAGACCGGGATGGTCATGGATAGCAGCAGATCCTTCAAATGCTCCACATTTTACAGTCTCATATGCAATTTAACCCAGGCTCATTGTGTAGATATCGTCATTCTGAATCTAACGCAACTTGAACGACTGAAATCTGACTTCGTATGAAGACGTTATGAAAAGTGAAAGTTCAGGTCAAGCTAGGAAAAAATTCAAAGTCAACTGGTCAAAGTCAACAGTCTCGGATGCTTATGAGACTAGCGCTAAGTTGAAGAGATCATCGCATTGATTTCGATAATATATTCGGTTTGCAAAATGGCTTTCGTATGAGGGAGAAAATGCAATGTGAAGTTTTTCTCCAACAAGTAAAAAAGGGGCTAGAGCAAGCCAAGTGGTAGTCTCTTAGCAAGACATGTGGCAGTTAAATAACAGGACACACAACAGGGTCAACACATGTGGCAATTTAAAGTCAAACTCAACAGAAAGGTCAAACCTCCAAGGTCGAGGATCGAACCCGTCACCACCGAGCAATCAATACAAAATGTTACCAATATACCACGTTATTGGCTTTGTAGATCATGGGCACGGTATTGTATTTAGGTTTTATTGTAATGCCATGTGGGGGAAGGGTTGGTGGAGCCGCCATATCCGGCGGTCTACCAAACCCATGGATCATTTAAGCGCCACTCCAAACAGTTACAGGAGCTCCAACCAACATTATCAATGCAGAAAACCCAAAGTATGTGTTCATCAACGCTATGTAACACTTCTCTAACAGTCTCCAAACTTGGCATGATATCATCACACAGTTATATAAACCGCACTCCAAAATTAACATTTGTTATATGCCAAACTCGGTGAGAGAAACCATGTGATAACACCATACTCCAAAGTTAGCATATGTATCAACGTGCAACCATTCACCAAACAGCACAGTGGCCCAGAGTTGTATTATGGTTCCAATAATATAACCATATGGTATGCCACGGATCGAATATATGTCAATGCCGAAATAAACTTTCAACCATATGTTAAAAATAGATGCAACAATGCCAGGGAGGTTCTGTTGTGCTATTCAACAACCCCCCATTAATTAATTATGGTAGTTAATATTATGTTAATAAATGGGGACCCTTTAAAAAATCCATCCAAAAAAACAAAACATAGCATTTAGGCATTTCTTTTATTTTTGGAATAAAGCAAGATATCAATCAAACCCCCCCTCTTTTAAAGAACTACTAAATGCTTACCTTCCCACATACAACATGATTAAGCACCATCAAAAGACCTTTCTAACCCTCCAAATCAAGTAAAATGATTGAAAAAGGACTCTATGCTCGAAACTATCATAATTCTGACATAAACTAGGTCCTTAAGCTTTTTCTTCAAAAAGCTTAGTCTCGCATCGCATGTCGCCATTCATAAAGGACCCGCCTCAAAAAGGTTATTTTGAAACATGCGAGATGCGAAATTGCGATGGCGTTATAACCTTTATCGCATCGCATTTCGGGCATTCAAACGAACACCGCAAACTTACCACCAGCCGATATTGCGAAACGCGATCAAGACCTAGACCCACTCCTTAAATATATCATAAGAAAATGTTTTAGGTCTGCCACTCATTAAAAAGGGTCTTTTACATAGAAAAACATGGCAAGTAGCTATGTCTTGAAATGATTAACGAGCGGCTCGAGGTAAGAAAGGTGAAAAGAAATAATGCGATATTGTGATCTGCGATATTGCTTCGCAAATCGCACAATCACCATCATTGTAGTTCAAAGGCTCACCACCCTAGAAGATTTCTTCCTATTTTACGATGCAGACATTTATGAGCATTAAAGCTTAAGGGATAATGAAGCATTAGTGGGCATTTAGTAAGAGATAACTGCATTTATGTGTAAAAAGTCATTTAGCGTGATATGATATCTTCTTACGTGCGTTCGAATAAAATTCCTTTTATCACCTTTACAAGTTCTCTGCATTATTTCATTTTATGTTCATTATCATCTTGTATCTGATAGCTGTTGTTCTTCACTTTCAGGGAAAACCCGCAAAGAAAATCATTGAAAACAATGGTGAAGAAAGGCAAGGAAGTCGCCTCTAAGAAGTCAGAGATGACTCCTCTGTTTATGGATACTACATGCAACAGAGAGGGAGGAACCTCTACATGGGAGGCCATGTATAATATACTGGAGGAAGAGCAACCAAGGATTTTGGAAATGAAGATTACAGTTGACGGACATGATTCCTCAGACGCTTCCATGTTAGAGCCCGCATGCTCATTTTTGCACCGCATATCCATGCGTCTGAAGATAATCCCTTATATTGGCATGGTTAAATGGGTCATTGATGAAGTCGACATCTCAAACAGAGAATTCAAGACAAGAGGCTAAGAGGTTATGGGATCTTTTACCCCAGACAACCTACGGCTTTTGTACCACCTACCAGAGCCACAAGTCATCTACAACGGGTAGTTCGTTGAGAAGATTGCCAAAGAGAACGACGACCCAGCTGACTGCACCCGGGCCTGGTGAAATAATGAGGACAAAATCAAGAAAGACAAAAATGGTATGTACACTACTTCATCTATTTGTCCCCCTCATAGTTTTGTAGCAGCCATGCTATGTAGACTATTTGGAAAACCTGATAGTACTAAATTCTTCCCAGAGTGGTTGTCGTTAATAGATGCAGCCGTTAATGCAACTGTAATGAATTGGGCACAAATTTTGTCTGACAATTTAGAAAAAACAATTATCAAGTATAGAAGGAAAAGAAGTGTTGCTTCGAGGGTTTACCCTCCATTTTTTATGAGTGCCTATGTAATGGATGCAATTTGTTTTAGTTCGAAATTCCCTATCATGGGATGGAAATGGACTATTTGAAATCCACTTCCCATTCACATATACCATAAGGACATGTGGGAATCCAACTTTCAACCACATTTTTTCAAGATTTGTCATGGAGTTATGCTCCCTATTCACAAGTGGCTTTATAATCGAGATGCCCCCAAGTTTTCCCAAGAAGCTGAAGTAGATATCCTCCCAGTGGCCAAATGGTTTGGGGAGGAAACATTTACGTATATCAGGGTATTTGGCAGCATCACCTCCCCCCATGTCCTCCCATACTATGTTCCAGACAAATTAATGGCTAGAGAGATAGCCTATCAAATAGCTAGTGAGGGAGGGATGAGCAAGACATTAAAGGAATCAAAAAAGGCCATCTGGCCTACATTCCCTTTACAGTGTGGAGCATTTGCATTACACGACCTAGGGTATACATTTAAAGAAGCAGAGAACATGTTATCTATGTGATTACCTAAATTCCCTGGAAGGCAATATGACCCGTTCGACACTATCAAAAATTTCACCACTTTGGTGAAAATAAAAGTATTCAGTAATGAGGAAGATGCATTTGATGACATCTTTTTGCAGAAAAACACCTTCACATAGGTGAAGCATATGCCACAAATACTTTTTTACCATGAAGATTTGGAAAAATTTTACAGATATAGAGAAAGGAGGTTATCAAAAGTCCCATTGGACCAATTATTGATTGAACCAATAAGGGAGCCTACTCCTAGTGTAAGTATAGAAGGTGACTCCGCTGAAAATCCTAAAACCGATTCTGGAGTAGAATCCCAAGAGAAATCTACCAAGGAATCAGAGAAGTCATCACAAAATGGGAAAAGCAGAAGCATGGAGTCGGTAAAGGATACAGCCCAATCTACACAGAAGATAGCTGAAGAAACTTCAGTCAGCAAGCAGGCTGAAATCCATGCCACCTCCACACAGCCAATAAAACCCTTGGTAATTGATTTAGAGGAAGAATGGGACAATTTTAATAAAAGGCTCAACACAGAGGAACAAATGCCAGAGTTGCAAACTCCACAACAGAAAACAACTCAGGAAATTACAGCAGAAGAGACTGTAAATACTCAAGAGGTAGAACACATCCCTGTTACCCCCACCTCTGAAATAGTTTTGAGAATAGAAGAGATTCCCCCTCTAGATGTGTTTTATAGCCCACAACATAAGGCCGTGGTGAAAAGACAAAGAAAGAAAAGGAAGTTGGACTCTACAGCTGCTACTACCCCTGAAAATGAACCAATGGATGTTCTCTGGAAAGACTCACCCGTCGACCCATCCGCCAATCTTACTAGACTCTCACAGTTTGCAGGTGCCTATGCTACAATGACCATGGACAAAGAAACAGAGGTACAAATGTTGCTTAGAGAAAAAGAAGATAAAATTATGTCGCTTGAGCAACAATTACAGCAAGCAAAATCTGACCAGCAGGCAGAGATACAGTTAGCTAAGCTACAACGGGAATTCGAGCAGATGCAAATAGAACATCGAACCAGCTTAGCCAAGAAGGAAGCACAAATATAGGCAATAACTGATCTACACAAAGATGATCCAAAAATTGATCAGTTTGTTACTAAAGCACTCGGTCTTAACTCCCAACTGATGCACCAGAAAGAATTATTGTGCCAGAAGATTTCGCAATGGAACTCTTATTGCGAAACAAGCAACAAATTGACAAGTCAAGTCGTGGAAATGAGACTTGAATATGATGAGATCTTTAAAAAGGTCTCTGATTTCATCACCTGGCAGAATACAGAAGATGGGAGAAAAGTTGACTTGCCTAAACTAGAAGATTCGCATAAATAAATCTTATTCACGAGCTAGGATTCTCGGCTTAAAGAAGCAGAAAAGGCAACGACAGATGCGGCAACAATAGCAAACAGTGTCATAGAAAATGTCAATGAAAATTTACATAGTGCCAACCTTGTGGCAGAATCCATTCCAGGTTTTCTTCCTAATGTGAAACAGCTTGAACTACAGTGGAAACAGGCAACAGAAGAAAAAGCAGAAGAAATAAGGAAAATGACCAGGTTAAATTGGGAAGCATATTGGCAACATTTGGTAAAACCTCATAGCCAATGGATGACCCTGCGATGCCTAACCACTTCTACGGAGAAAATGGTGCCAGCACTGACCGATGTCGTATTCGCTGGACAGTTGAAAGCTGAAGTCGGCCAACCAACATAGCTCAAGCCCATGATGGACATTTGTGATCTGAAGGATCAAATGCAGGATAGCTAGTCACCATGTTTATTTCTATTTTGATTTTATTTTTGCATAATTTGAGGCAGGTCGTTTAAACCTCCTCAACTATTTTTGTAATAATCTATTTTTAGTTTTATAGTTTAAGTATTTAAACCCCTCTCATGCATTTAGAGAGGGGTCCAGAAATTTTATCAGAAATAGTCTTCAAAACATGCACTTTTGTCCCTTTGAGGAAGTTTTGGTGAAATTAATGGAACAAGATTTATTTTTATCTGATTTAGCATCTTCTACTGAAATTGCACTTTTGTACTCTTAGATGGTGTTGAATGGACTGAAGATAGATCAATATTGTTGAAACACATGAGTAGGATGTATTATAAATGGTACTTTTATCTCGTAATCCTTTTTACTTATGTATTAAGAAATGATTTATTTTCGAATTGTTTATGTATGAAAGTCTGAATCTTGATTGCCATTATTGCACTTTTGTATGATGATGATCTATATTTTATGTTGAATACATGAATAATTCCTTATGCGATATATCTTTCACAATCATTTCGGCTAACTTTTTATATGAAACAATTATTGTTAAAACAAATTCATTTCTCATCGCAATTGAATGATCTTTATTATCAATTGCTTTCAAACATTATTGTAGATCGCATACATCAATTTAATCTCAAGTAGAGTTATAATTAGATAGTATTTAAATTAGGATAAAATGCATGTGATTGTTAGTTTAGATTAGATTACTTCTAGCTCAGACATTACTTCAAAACATCACATATCACCCCATTAGCACAATCATTAAATAGATTGGGAAACTAGTCCCATTATCCCCAGTCGGAGCCACTACTCCAAACGGAAAAGGAGCTGCCAACCAAGGTCCGGACCGGGTGGTTTTCCCCCATGTTGAAGCAATGATTTTCGAGGCTTCAACATTTTGGTGCTAGAAGGAGGGCCTGACTGTGAATGGCAAGTAAATCCAAATTAACATGCCATTCTAAGAGTAAAACTCCCTCACCATCACCTCCAACTTCTCGAAAGCCTTCCAAATCCCCTGATCCTAAGCGAGAAGTTGCACAGAAAATTATACAACCCGTTGCTGAAATCCCAAACAAGCCAGATCATTCTTCTTCTACTGAAGCCCCTGAAGTTCAATCTTTGATTCATAAATTACAGGGGATTTCGCTATCTCAAGAAGAATTTGAGTTATCCCAGGATAGTGTTACCTCTCAGTTCACCCCATCTCAACAGTTAACTAGAGCACAGAGTGAAAAGTTCAGAATTCCTTTGTTCGAATTTCCTCTACCAAGCCGTAAGAAAGCTAAGAAAACACCATCTGAATCTCACAGCAAGGTTCTATCATCATCTTCATTCATTCCATCTATACCCTCAGAAGATCAATCATCCACCTTGCCACTCCAAATCGTGATTCACACAGTGACAAGAGCTACATCTTCCTCTACCCAATCACCTTCAACCACTACTACACCTTCCCCTACCCACATACCAGCAATGGCACAGAATCCTCCAAGGCCATGGACAAACCCAGGGGCTGTTAGGATGGCTAGGCCTTTACATCAATTACTAGCACACCCAAAGAAATGGTTGCCCAAATTCAATCCTGATAATGGCCTATTAGTTGAGGAACATATAAATAATTTCATGTTGTCCATTAACTTGAATGAAGTAGTGGAAGAAGATGTAGTTGTAAGATTATTCCCATATACTTTACAGGGAGCAGCAGGATCATGGTACTTTTCGTTACCATCAGGTTCTATTAATAGTTGGGATGCTTTTCAAGAGCAATTTTTAACTAAATTTGGAGATGATAGATCTATAGCTACCCTAATCAATGATCTCTCCAACTTGAAAGTTGAACTGAAAGAACCCATTAAGGACTTCAACTCTCGCTTCAATAAATTGTTGAATAAAATACCGACGACATCTAAGCCTAGTGATGAGGTCCAAAAGGAACGGTATATTTCTACTCTACTGTCATATACAGCTATCTTCGTTGATAGAGCTGCCAAACCAACTTTGGCCAAAAATGTGAAAGAGGCAATAGTTGTGGAGAAACACATTCTAGCTGTGGAAAAAAAAATCACTAGAAGAACGGAAATCTAAGAAATTAACCTTTAGGGATGACTCTAAGAAGAAACCACCAAAAGATCCTTTTGATCTTGAAGGGTTATAGAAAGTCCTCAAGACCATGTCTAACAAAATGGTTGATATTAAAAAACAGGTAGCAGAGACTTCCTCTAAGAAACCTTTTAGACCATTTAAAAGGAATTTCCCTGCTGATCCTAAACCTCCAAATGCTATATCAAATGTTGAATCAGATGGAGAGGAGGACGAAGTTTCAACAAACGAAGAACAAATGGACGATGAAGAAGTGGCAGAATTACAAGGAATGTGGGATTTTATACTTCCCAATGAAGAAACTCAAGAAGCATTACCTGTCGCTACCCAAAGTAAAAACCTTGTTGAATTGTCACAAACAAATCCAAAACAGAAGGCTTCAATGCCACCTCCTAGGGACAAAGCAACAGGTAAGAAATCTGTACCAAAATCCACTCAAACTACACCTACTCAATTGGATCCTTCTCCTTCATCTAAAACTTTGATAGTTTTTGATGAAATGGAATATAATATTATTGATGATATGAAGAAAACTAGGGAAAACATCACCTTTCATGAGCTTAGTAAATTGAAGCATCAGCAAAAGTTACTTCTTAAAGAACTTAAAGCAGTACCTACTGCGCCACTTCCTGCTGCCGTGATCTCACAAGCTGCCCAAGAAATGGGAAGACCCCCTAGCACTTCTTTGAACAAGATTGATCCAACCGACATCGCTCTAATTGGGGGAAGATCAAAATCCCACACTCCGCCATTTCTCCTTACTTTTGAAGTCTTTAATAAAAACTTACACAACTGTCTAGTTGATTCTGGAGCTTCATCTAACATCTTACCCAGAACAGTTTGTGCAAAGTTGAATGTTCAACCTCAGAAATATGTTGTACGAATAGTTCAGTTAGATCGCTCTCAAGTTGAAGTTGTTGGAGAACTTAACCAAGTAACCATCAAACTTTCATCAAACCCTAAAGTTTTCCAAGTCATTGACATACTTGTAGCTGACATTCCCGAGTTCTATGGCTTAATCCTTAGTAGAGATTGGTCAGAAAAACTTCATGGTTATTTTGCAACTGACTGGTCTCACATGTGGCTTCCCTATAATGGCAAGCCAAATCAAATAAGGGTTGATCACGAGAAGCATCAAAAGTACATAGTAACAGAATTAGAAGGATAAAATGAACCAGACACTTCTAAATGTGTAAATTTTGTAGATAAACCTGTAGTTAGATCTTTATTTTGGAAATTATTTTTTGATGGATCTAAATCCAATGATGGAGCAGGAGCAGGTTTCATCTTAGTCAGCCCAGAGGGGGAAAAGACTATGTTAGCATGCAGACTTGAATTTGATTGCACAAACAACACCGTTGAATATGAAGCACTAGTTCAAGGTTTGTATAAGGAAATTGGCCTTAACGTTAAATACCTCCAAGTATTCGGAGATTCAGAGATTGTCATAAAACAGGTGAGAAATACTATACATTGTTTGTCAAGACATTTGAAACACTATCAATCATTAGTCCAAGACCTGAATTTTCACTTTACAGCGTTTAATATTCCCCTATTCCAAGACTCCAGAATGCTAGTGCCAATCTTCTAGCCAATGTCACTTCCAAGCTTATCCCACCAGAGGATTATAGCCCAGATCGATTTTCCATTGAATTAATTTTTAGGCCTTCTATTCCTAATAATATCACCAACTGGAGAGTCTTTAATAACGATCCAGATATCATAAGCTTCCTGACCTCAAAAGGCTCTTACAATGACCAGATAGTTGATGAAGACCAACATGATAACCAACTTAAACAAGAAACAGTCATTAATGCTATACCAAAATCTGTAGTTAAGTTGGAAGATTTATATGACCTCAAAGAAAGATTTAAACGATCCACCAATTCAAAACTTCAGAGTTCAACTCTGAGGTTTGAATTGATCAATCTTGGGACTGATCTAAAACCTCGAAATATTAATTTAGGTCTCGGACTTACGTCAAACGAAAAAAGAAGCTTTTATAGGATTGTTGAAAAGATACAAAAATGTCTTTGCATGGAATTATGAAGATCTTAAGACATACGACACCTCTATTATTCAACGTACTATTCCCATGATATCTGACGAAAGACCTATTCAAAAAAAATTAAGGAAGATCCATCCTAATTTAGAAAGTCAAATTAAATCTGAGTTGAATAAACTGCTGAAAGCCAAAATTATTTTTCCTGTTAGACATTATCGGTGGGTTTCCAATCTTATCCCAGTCAGAAAAAGAACGGCGATATTCGAATATGTATAGATTTCCACAACCTCAATAAAGCCTGCCAAAAGGACAATTTCCCATTACCCCCTATGGAACAGATTTTGCAATCAGTAGCAGGCTTAGAGCTAATGTCTTTCTTGGATGGATTCTCAGGTTATAATCAAATCTTAGTACATCCAGATGACCAGCTGAAAACTACATTCAGAACAAAATGGGGCACTTACGCTTATCAGAAGATGCCATTTGGACTGATCAATGCCGGTGCCACTTTCCAGAGAGCTATGGACATAGCCTTCAAAGGTTTAGTAAACAAATCAGTAGTAATCTACTTGGATGATATAACGGTATAATCCAAAAAACGTAGTAATCATCTAAGAGATTTAAAGCAGATCTTTGAACATTTCCAAAAGTATGGGATTTCTCTTAACCCCAAGAAGTCTTTTTTCACAGTAAATGAAGGAAAGCTCCTTGGATTCATTATGTCCAAAGTAGGAATTTATATTGACCCTTAGAATTAGAGAAATTTCTGAAATACCTTTACCACATAACAAAAAATCAATGCAATCTTTCCTAGGTCAAATAAATTTTGTTAAAATATTTGTCCCTGACTTCTCAAGAATTGTTTTACCTCTTCAATCCATGATAAAGAAAAATTCTCTATTTAAATGGGGACATTCGGAACATGAAGCTTTTAGCTTGATAAAACAAGCAATCATAAACGCCCCATCTTTAGCAATGCCGAATTTTTTGAATCATTTCATTTTATATACTTTCACTTCCGAGAAATCATATGTAGCCATATTGACACAAGTAAATCAAGAAAAATCTGAAGCCCCAATCTCTTTCTTTAGCTCCAATTTGTAGGGAGCTGAATTAAATTACTTAGATGTTGAAAAACAAGCTTTTGTTGTTTTCAAATCAATAAAACACTTCAGACCTTTTCTCCTCAAAACCCACACTAAAGTAATAGTACCATTCTCAACAGTGAGAAATATTTTAATACAAAGGGATGTAGGTGAAAAGAGAGCGAATTGGGTGACAGCCCTGCAAGAATATGACATAGAAATTAAACCAGCGAAAATTGTAAAAGGTCAAGGTTTTTGCAGGATGTTGGCAGGAGCATCGAATCTATCAGAATTGCAGCATTCAGGTGACGATGTACAAATCTATGAGGTAAGCCTTAACGACACAAAATCAAGGTATGCTGATATCATATTTTACTTGAAAAATGGATATGCACCAACCCAATTAAATTACACAAAGAAAAGAGCCTTGAGATTAAAAGCTAGGCAATATCAAATTGTCAAAGATGTGTTGTTTAGAATAAATTATGATTTTGTTTTACTTAGATGTCTTGAAAAATCTGAGGCAGAGAAGGTGTTGTAGGAACTTCATGATGGACCAGCTGGTGGTCACTTTGGAGGAGATACTACAACACATAAAATCCTGCATGCCAGCTATTACTAGCCAACGTTGTTCAAAGATGCACACAGTTATGTAAGGAAATGTAAGATTTGTCAAACAGCTGCTGGAAGACAAAGGAAACCCGCATTACCATTATAGCCAGTCAACATTGACCAACCATTTGAACAATGGGGATTGGACGTAATAGGTGAGATCATTCCTCATTCTTCTAAACAGCATAGGTATATCCTTACAGCCACTGATTATTTCACCAAATGGGTAGAAGCAATTCCACTCAAGGTAGCCAATTCAGAAAACATTATTGAATTTATAGATCAATTTATCATCACCAGGTTTGGTCTACCATCTGCTTTGATGTTTGATAATGCATCTTATTTTTCAGGTAATGCTATGACAGAGTTTGCTCTTAAAAGAGGTTTTAAGCTTAAGTATTCTGCCAATTACTATCCGCAAGGAAATGGGTTAGCCAAATCCACAAACAAAAATCTCATCAGGATTATTAAACGAATTGTTGACCAAAGCCAAAAGAACTGGCATAAGTCTTTAGTGTTTTCTCTATGGGCAGATCGAATAACTCAGAAAGCTTCCATTGGAACTTCTCCTTTTAATTTGGTCTATGGGAAAGAAGCAGTCTTGCCAAAAAACGTAGTTGTTCCCTCCTTAGCCTTAGTTCAATTCATTGAAGAAATTCCTTCCTCATCTATGCAGGTTACACAATTACAAATTCTTAAGCTCGAAGAGGAAAGACAAAAAACCAAGACCACACATGCACATCATCGGCAGTTAGTCAAAGCCTCCTCTGTTTCAAATTCTATAACTTCAAAGTATTTTCAACTCGGAGACCTAGTATTAAAATGGGATAAAGCCCACGAAGATAAAGGTAAGCATACCAAGTTCCAACAAATGTGGCTTGGTCCATTTCAGATTTTGGAACAAATAGGCCCATCAACTTTTCTGTTACAAGATCTATCAGGTAAGAGAGAATCTCTACCTGTTAATGGGTAGATTCTAAAGAAATACTTTCCATAGAAGATTATCTCTTATGTTCACTGTATATTATTGCCTTTAGTTAAATTTTCTTTTAGAAAGAATAATACGAATTGAAAAGCATTTACTTTTGGTTTTACAAAGGATAGTCTCTTTTTAATTTTGACTTTTCGCTTGTGTAAGTAAAGATTGTTATGAAAGTAATATTCACATATGAAATATATAGTTAAGTTCTATCGCTCTTAAACTGCCTGTTTTCTGCCTAAATTATCTGATTTTTTATGAAACTTAGCTTTAAGAAAGAAAATTTTCCTTTACATCAGTCAAGAAAAGTATCAATAACAAAGCAAAGTCCCTCTGCAGAAAAGCATCTTTAAAACTCTACAATTGTCGTCCAGAAGCTCTTAAGGAGCCAATGATTCTCCCCACTTAATCAGCTTTCATTTTTAGAGTGTAATTCTAAAATATACTTAAACTTAAAGGATAAGAGGTCTCATCAAGAGCCGGCTTACCATGATCATAAGATTATAACTAACTGACATTACCAATACTGCATATCAAAACAGGGTAATGGCTTAAGATTATATTAATCAAAAGACAAGGGGTCTCATCACGAGCTAGCTTGTTCAGTTAAGTTACAAATCAAGTGAATGGCATTGTCAATGTTGGTCACCATACCAAGGCATTGTCCTTTAAGAGATAAAAGATGAAGAATTGAAGGAATAATGAATTACTTCAGAAAATAAAGAAAGCAATAAGTATAATTACAAGCTTATCTTTAAGATTGCATTTTGATTTAAGTGGGATACTAAATCAATGTTGGTTAAGAGGTAACTCTGTCGAGGCTATGAACACCTGCTGGTAGCAGAGGCTCTACCTACGACCACTGAGTATACCAAAAACTGATCTAAGGAGAGACTCCTTGCTTTTATCTTTAAAAACTGAGCAAAGACTGATGTAGACAAAATGAATTTTTATGAGAAAATAATAATCAAAATAACAGTAGTTAAGTAGATGTTGTTTTATTAATAAAGAGAAGTATTACTTGCCTTATATTCCATGTAACTCATTTTATTTTCAAAACTATCTTTATTTTGGAAGTTTTAGAACTTTCAAAAACTCTCAGAGATAATTGGTTCTTCCAAGTGAATCGCCAAGTGTTGTGCTATTCAACAACCCCCCATTTATTAATGATGGTAGATAATATTACGTTAATAGATGGGGACTATTTAAAAATCCATCCAAAAAAACAAAACATAGCATTTAGGCACTTCTTTTATTTTTGGAATAAAGCAAGATATCAATGAAACCCCCCTTTTTAGATAACTACTAAATTCTTACCTTCCCACATACAACATGATTAAGCACCATCAAAAGACCTTTCTAACCCTCCAAATCAAGTAAAATTATTGAAAAGGGACTCTATGCTCGAAACTATCATAATTCTGACATAAACTAGGTCCTTAAGCTTTTCTTCAAAAAGCTTAGTCTCGCATCACATGTCGCTATTCATAAAGGACCCGCCTCAAAAAGGTTATTTTGAAACATGCGATATGTGAAATTGTGATGGCGTTATAACCTTTATTGCATCACATTTTGGGCATTCAAACAAACACCGCAAACTTACCACCAGCTGATATTGTGAAACGCAATCAAGACCTGGACCCACTCCTTAAATATATCATAAGCAAATGTTTTAGGTCCACCACTCATTAAAAAGGGTCTTTTACATAGAAAAACCTAGCAAGTAGCTACATCTTGAAATGATTAATGAGCGGCTCGCATCTCGCATCTCGCAGAAACACAGTAGGAGGTAAGAAAGGTGAAAAGGAATAATGTGATATTGCGATCTGCGATATTGCTTCACAAATCGCACAATCACCATCATCGCAGTTCAAAGGCTCGCCACCCTAGAAGCTTTCTTCCCGTTTTACGATGCAGACATTTATGAGCATTAAAGCTAAGGGATAATGAAGCATTAGTGGGCATTTAGTAAGAGATAACTGCATTTATGTGTGAAAAGCCATTTAGCGTGATATGATATCTTCTTACATGCATTCGAATAAAATTCCTTTTATCACCTTTACAAGTTATCTACATTATTTCATTTTACGTTCATTATCATCTTTTGTGTATCTGATAGTTGTTGTTCTTCACTTTCAAGGAAAATCTATAAAGAAAATCGTTGAAAAAATGGTTAAGAAATGCAAGGCAGTCACCTCTGAGAAGTCAGAGATGACTCCTCTGTTTACAGATACTACATGAAACAGAGAGGGAGGAACCTCTACATGGGAGGCCATGTATAATATATTGGAGGAAGAGCAACCAAGGATTCTGGAAATGAAGATTACAGTTGACGGACGTGATTCCTCAGACGCTTCCATGTTAGAGACGGCATGCTCATTTTTGCACCACATAGCCGCGTGCCCAAAGATAATCCCTTATACCAACATGGTTAAATGGGTCATTGATGAAGCTGACATCTCAGACAGAGAATTCAAGACAAGAAGCCAAGAGGTTATGGGATCTTTTACCCCAGACAACCTACGGCTTATGTACCACCTACCAGAGCCACAAGTCATCTACAACAGGTAGTTTGTTGAGAAGTTTTCCAAAGAGAACGACGACCCAACAGACTACACCCGGGCCTAGTCAAATAATGAGGAAAAAATCAAGAAAGACAAAAACGGTATGTACACTACTTCGTCTATTTGTCCCCCTCATAGTTTTGCAGCAACCATGCTATGTAGACTATTTGGAAAACCCGATAGTACTAAATTTTCCCAAGAGTGGTTGTTGTTAATAGATGCAACCGTTAATGCAACTGTAATGAATTGGGCACAAATTTTGTCTGACAATTTAGCAAAAACAATTATCGAGTATAGAAGGAAAAGAAGTGTCACTTCGAGGGTTTACCCTCCATTTTTTATGAGCGCCTATGTAACGGATCCAACTTGTTTTAGTTCGAAATTCCCTATCAGGGGATGGAAATGGATTGTTTGAAATCCACTTCCCTTTCACATATACCATAAGGACATGTGGGAATCCAACTTTCAACCACATTTTTTCAAGATTTGTCATGGACTTATGCTCCCTATTCACAAGCGGCTTTATAATTGAGATGCCCCCATGTTTTCCCAAGAAGCTGAAGTAGATATCTTCTCGGTGGCCAGATGGTTTGGGGAGGAAACATTTACGTATATCAGGGTACTGGTAGCATCACCTCCCATTGATGGCTGGAGAGATAGCCTATAAAACAACTAGTGAGGGAGGGATGAGCAAGACATTAAAGGAATCAAAAAAGGCCATCTGGCCTACATTCCATTTATAGTGTGGAGCATTTGCATTACACGACCTAGGGCATGCATTTAAAGAAGTAGAGAACATGTTATCTCTGCGATTACCTAAATTCCCTGGAAGGAAATATGACTCGTTCAACACTGTCGAAAATTTCACCACTTTGGTGAAAATAAAAGTATTCAGTAATGAGGAAGATGCCTTTGATGACATATTTTTGCAGAAAAACACCTTCACAAAGGTGAATCATATGGCACAAATACTTTTTGACCGTGAAGATCTGGAAAATTTTTACAGATATAGAGAAAGGAGGTTATCAAAAGTCCCATTGGACCAATTATTGATTGAACCAATTAGGGAGCCTACTCCCAGTGTAAGTATCGAAGGTGACTCCGTCGAAAATCCTAAAACCGATTCTGGAGTAGAATCCCAAGAGAAATCTATCAGGGAATCAGATAAGTCATCACAAAATGGGAAAAGCGGAAGCATGGAGTCGGTAAAGGATATTTCCCAATCTACACAGAAGATAGCTGAAGAAACTTCAATCAGCAAGGAGGCTGAAATCCATGCCACCTCCACACAGCCAATAAAACCCTTGGTAATTGATTTAGAGGAAGAATGGGACAATTTTAATAAAAGGCTCAACACAGAGGAACAAATGCCAGAGTTGCAAACTCCACAATAGAAAACAACTCAGGAAATTACAGCAGAAGAGACTATAAATACTCAAGAGGTAGAACACATCCCTATTACCCCCACCTCTAAAATAGTTTTGACAATAGAAGAGATTCCCCCTCTAGATGTGTTTTATAGCCCACAACATAAGGCCGTGGTTAAAAGACAAAGAAAGAAAAGTAAGTTGGACTCTAAAGCTGCCACTACCCCTGAAAATGAACCAATGGATGTTCTCTGGAAAGACTCACTTGTCGACCCGTCTGCCAATCTTACTAGACTCTCACAGTTTGCAGGTGCCTACGCTACAACGACCATGGACAAAGAAACAGAGGTACAAATGTTTCTTAGAGAAAAAGAAGATAAAATTATGTCGCTTGAGAAACAATTACAACAAGCAAAATCTGACCAGCATGTAGAGATACAGTTAGCTAAGCTACAATGGGAATTCGAGCAGATGAAAATAGAACATCGAACCAGCTTAGCCGAGAAGGAAGCACAAATACAGGTAATAACTGATATACACAAAGATGATCCAAAAATTGATTAATTTTTTACCGAAGCACTCGGTCTTAACTCCTAGTTGATGCACCAAAAAGAATTATGTGCCAAAAGATTTCGCAATGGAACTCTTATTACGAAACAAGCGACAAATTGACAAGTCAGGTCATGGAAATGAGACATGAATATGATGAGATCTTTTAAAAGGTATCCGATTTCATCACCTCGCAAAATACAAAAGATGGGAGAAAAGCCGACTTGCCTAAACTAGCAGAGTCGCATAAAGAAATCTTATTCGCAAGATGGGATTCTCAGCTTAAAGAAGCAGGAAAGGCAACGATAGACGCGGCAGTAGCAGCAACAATGTCCTAGAAAATTTCAATGAAAATTTACATAGTGACAACCTTGTGGTAGAATCCATTCCAAGTTTTCTTCCTAATGCGAAATAGCTTGAACTACAGTGGAAACAAGAAACAGAAGAAATAAGGCAAATGACCAGGTTAAAATGGGAAGCATATTGGCAACATTTGGTAAAACCTCACAGCCAATGGATGACCGTGTGATGCCTAACCACTTCTACAAAGAAAATGACACCAGCATGGACCGACGTCGTATTCGTTGGACAATTGAAAGCTGAAGTCGGCCAACCAACACAACTCAAGCCCATGATGGACATTTGCAATCTGAAGGATCAAATGCAGAATAGCTAGTCACCATGTTTATTTCTATTTTGATTTTATTTTTTCATAATTTGAGGTAGGTCGTTTAAACCTCCTCAACTATTTTTGTAATAATCTATTTTTAGTTTTATAGTTTAAGTATTTAAACCCCTCTCATGCATTTAGAGAGGGGTCCAAAAATTTTATCAGAAACAGTCTTCAAAACATGCACTTCTGTCCCTTTGAGGAAGTTCTGGTGAAATTAATGGAACAGGATTTATTTTTATCTGATTTAGCATCTTCTACTGAAATTGCACTTTTGTACTCTTAGATGGTGTTGAATGGACTGAAGATAGATCAATATTGTTGAAACACATGAGTAGGACGTATTATAAATGGTACTTTTATCTCGTAATCCTTTTTACTTATGTATTAAGAAATGATTTATTTTCGAATTGTTTATGTATGAAAGTCTGAATCTTGATTGCCATTATTTCACTTTTGTATGATGATGATCTATATTTTATGTTGAATACATGAATAATTCCTTATGCGATATATCTTTCACAATCGTTTCAGCTAACTTTTTATATGAAACAATTATTGTTAAAACAAATTCATTTCTCATCGCAATTGAATGATCTTTATTATCAATTTCTTTCAGACATTATTGTAGATCGCATACATCAATTTAATCTCGGGTAGAGTTATAATTAGATATTATTTAAATTAGGATAAAATGCATGCGATTGTTAGTTTAGATTAGATTACTTCTAGCTCGGACATTACTTCAAAACATCACATATCACCCCATTATCACAATCATTAAATAGATTGGGAAACTAGACCCGTTATCCCCAGTCAGAGCCACTACTCCAAACGGAAAAGGAGTTGCCAACCAAGGTCCGGACCAGGTGGTTTTCCCCCATGTTGAAGAAATGATTTTGGAGGCTTCAACAGCTTCATATTTCTACTATGTTAAAACTTTGGTTAGAACTATATGTCAACCAAACACCACGGGGAGTCGTATGTATTGTTGTCGGTACATAGTTGAATTATGGTTGTAACCATATTCCAAAGTTGTAATACACCATTGATATAGCGCAAGTTTTATATTCGTTGCAAAAACCATATAAAATATATGGTATGCTATGTATTGCAAAGTCGTTGTAACAAATTACTATAGTTTTCCAAACCCAATCCTAGGAGCTCCGCGGGTTTGACCCCGGGACCTACCCGTGGGTTATAAAAGGCTTTACCATTGAACCAGAGGTACAGGATTTGTGAGGAGAGAAACTCGAATTTATGTTATCAATGTCTGAAGTATTCCTTTGGAGGCATAACTTGGCAAAAATTGGACCTTTTTTGAGATCTGTAAGTTGCATTGGGAAGCTGAGATCGAGGCCTATCTTCTAACAATATCCATTGATGCCTGTGAGCACAGTCCAGAATGGTGAAGTTTATGTAAAGAGGCTTTTTTTAAGCCAAATTAATGTGTTTTGATCTCAATTTGAGTACGAGGACCATTGCTACTTAGTCCTCCTTGTATTAGCGCAATCGCCTCTTTGTAGAATTGAGTCAGCTCAAGGGTGAGAGTGCTCTATAAGAGGATATTTCCTAAAGGAAAACATTGGCACTCCATCATCAGCTTGATTCTTAAGAGACAAATATTATTGATGCACTCACTTTGTAGCGAGATCAATAAAGTGGCTTATCCTTTTGAGCAAGGCCTAGAGACGTAGCCCAGGAGGGGTGAACTCCTTCATCAACTGGTTTTTTCTCTTGTTTTATATCAATTTTGTGCTTTGAATATTTTTCATCTTTAAGTTCATTAAAATTTGATTATTTAAATGAGAATAAATTATGAAATAAAGACATAATTTTAAAATCTTGCAAAGTGTCAGAGGACGATCACACTTTTTCAGATCATTGAGGATCCTTTTGAGATGCATATCTAGAAAGAGATAAAGAGGTACTTGATGAAAAGATGACAAAGTACTTCAAGCAACCTATGACTAATGAACAGATGGTCTGGTATTTTAATAGTACAAGGTATGCATGGTATGTTGTGTTTCAACTATTGACTTGGTAAGCCCTATGGTTGGAATAGAGCCCTATGGTTGGAATAGAATGCATTTTTTTTTATTGGCTCATACATGTATATGAAAGTGACTTGGATCTATGTTTCCTATGATGAAAAGATGCACCTAGTATTGAACACTTTGATCTTATTGAATTCAATGAGGCTATCTAATGTTGATACATTGATACACTTGATGTTCGGCTAACATCTATGATCTATTTGTTGGATATCTTGATCCTAAAGAAGGCTAGAACCTTGGCTCTAGAAAATGATACTTGGCATAGAAGGATAGTTCATTGACTCCTATACATGAGTCTACTGGTAATGCTTGTGATAAGCATGATGAAAGCATATGGAAAGAGTGATTGACACTCTTGTTGTTTGACCTAATTTGATCTCATTGGTCATGAAGAGCACGGTAACTTTGATATGAGAAGTATAAGTGTAAGATTGATATTCCAAATCTCTTACTACCTGTGGTCTTGTCTTGATGGAATATGGTTAAACAAGATACAGTAACTTGATGGAGTGACTTGACAGAAAATGTTATTGTGTTCATAATATTTGATATATGATGTTGCTTCCATCTACTACTTTGAGTTTATCCTTCGATGAAAGACTGATGTCATGATGCTGATAGCCATATGTTTATGATCTAATAGATTTGTTGTTGCATGACTCAAGTCGAGACAGGTTGCCTACATGTATGAAGATGAATGGTGCAGATCCCCAGTCAGAGGGAGAATCACTTCTCAAGATTCTTACCCTTATCACTATTTGTATTCTATGTTTATGAAGTATGATTTAAGTGCATCTAATAGTATTGATCTACAACAATACCTTAGATTTGAAGCCCATTTAGAAATTAGGGTTTCTACCTTGGTTGCAGTCACAGATCTAAGATATTTTGTACCGGGTTGCATACATGTTAAGGCCTAGACATCGTCCAGGCAGCTAAAGTTGATGCCATGCTAACCTGAAGAGAGCGAGCAGAGGTTTGATTTTTGCTGACCATCATCTGAAGCTTTCTAAATATTTCTGATCTCTGAATCATGATGATCCTGACATATTCTACCATTGTTAACTGATTCCTGAAGTTGTTGAGTTAAATCGTTGATCATATAATGAAGTATTTTGCATGAAATCATATGGTCACCTGAAAGACACCAAGACCAAATGTATATTGCAGATAACAACGAGATCTGCTAACAGGAAAATGTTGAATGTTTTCCATAACATGAACATGCAGACTGAATTTGTGTTTGCAGGTGACTGGGACATACAGATAGATATGTCACTATATCTGAGCTACAAGAGGTTGGCATAATTTGGCATTACTGGTATATATGAAAAGTTTTTTGTCATGATGTTTGACAATAACTTTTAATTGAAGATTGAGATGTGCTTTGACTATAGATCTCTCTTCGATTGCATTTGGATTTGACCTAATGTCTAGTGATCTGATTTGGCGATTGTTGATTTTCCCTAATATCGATACTATATGAGCATGATGACTTATTGGCCTCCTCATTCTTAGCACAACAATTGAAATAATGATAGTTGTGATTTGGCATGAAAAATGGAACCTGCATGACTCATCCTTAAGGTATGCATTTACACGTAGTGATAGGATGACTTATATTATGCTTATGAGAATGAATTGATAAATTTTGGATTGATAATGCATGACTTGTTGGCATGATGAAGTCATGATTTGATATGAGCTACACCTGTCTCCTGGTTGAAAGTGTTAATACTATGATAATAATGACTTTGATAATGGTCATGATCTGGCTTCTAAACTCTAATGAGTTGACTTTGTTGTTGATGGTACAACATTGAGTTATGTAAGGATGATAATGTTGGCATTATGCTTAGAGAATTGCAATCCAGATATGTCTAGATTTGATAGTTATCTGATGAAGTCAGGATGATGAGTTCCAAGGTATGGCTTTGATATTGATTATGGTTTTGGTTTTATATCTTGATGATCTACTTGTGACAGGTGATGAGCGTCTGATAATCTAATCAAAGGGAGAAGGTTTATGAAGTCCAAAATAATGTATCATGGCATGTTGAATTGATCTCTAGAATTTGGAAAGAAATTCCATATTGCAAAGCTATTGGAAAATTTCATGAAAATGAAAATCCTTGGATACTCTAATTTTAAGTTCAAGATGTTGTAGAACTTAACATGGAATCTGAATGTTGGAGCATTGATGTTCCATTTTGAACATCCATCTGTATATGTATGATGTTCATAATGAATTCATGAGTGAGTTGCTTCACTCACATAGAGTTGCCACTGAGCATGCTTTGAAATGTCTGCATGAGGTGTTCTTTTTTGGGAATGTGATATTTCTCCTATGATATGTATCTGCATATATGTATCGCTGATACTTGAGATTATTGCTAATATGCACATTCAGATGCTACTTTAGTATGAGATCTACCATGATATCTTGGATGAGAGGTACATAGCATGACCAAGGTTGATCATGATGTTGCTAGCATAGCTAGCTGTGAGGCAAGATACGGAAGCTCCTTAGCAGAGTTGTTTAAGCATGATTTGGATATGACATGGATATCATGGATACATTGTGATGATCTGATTGGCAGTAAGTCTCATATCTATGGTTGGGACCAAGGTACTCTCATATATTGAGACAGTGCATTTGTTTGAAACAAGCTTAGGCTTGTGGTTGGCCCCTCCATGAGAGGGAGGATGCTTATGGTATCCTTTTGTGATTCATATGATTATATATGATCTGACATGAAATTTGGTTTGATGTTTTGTATGAACAAGAAACAGCTGCTATTAAGGCAAGCTGATGATGAGAATAACTTGGGTTGATGGATGTTTCCCCTCCAGCTAAGGGGCATCACTTATCAAGGACACTGAGCATACTCTTCCCACCCCGCTTGAGATCCCAAGGTGAGGAATTGAGATAGAGAGCTCATGGGGTTGAGGGACCTCTGGACAATAGGGCGTTACCCTATTTGTTACCCAAGGTTGAAGAATGTTGCTCCCTTATCTTCATAGGGTAGGAGAGTGTTTCTTCGCTCTTGGTATTTGCAGAGTTTGCCCCAGTTGCCATCATACCCTCAGGTAGGCCATCTTTATGAGAATACCGCTCCTCATTTTAGCCAACGAGTTGAGAGTGTACTTGGGGTGTATAACCCAAGTCGATTATGATGCATGTGTTCTACCATTGATGGGAAGATCAGTAGGAAATGGATGGGTTGAGATAACCCTATGTGATTCCAGGTTGATATTGAACTCCCTGATGAGTTCTTAGGGTCGAGATATGCTCCTCTGTATGTTTGGGTATCCTATCGCTAAGATATGAGTTTGTAGATGTATCACCTCCCCATGAGATTTCGGGTCGAGATCTGTTCCCCGATGAGATTCCAGGGTTGAGGGTGTGCTCCCCTGTGAGGAGAGTTATCATATTGCTCAATATAAGGTGATAGCTATATGATCCCCTATATGAGATGACTTGGGGTAAGAGTGTCCCATAGGACCTTCCCCACTGTCATAGACATGAGGTGAGAGTGTCCCATAGGACCTTCCTCATTGTCATTGGATTCTGGGTTGAGTAGTAGCTCCCTGATATGGTTCCAGGTTGAGACATGCTCCTTGATGATATGCTCTCTGATGATGATGTGGGTCGTAAATATGACTCCCCTGCTAGTGTTTCCGGGTAGCAACCCGATGACATTTCCAGGTAGTAGCCTGATGATATTCTGGGTCATAGCCCTCTTGCAGACATTCCAAATAGAGGGTGGTAGATTGAGCTCCCCTTCAGTAACAAATTCTTCTTCTTTTAGATCAGATAAAGTTTTAGAAGTTAGAATTGAGCAAGGATAGTCAAGCATTATAGCAACTTGACAAGACGTATATATATGGACAAGCATGAACAATCAAGAGATAAACAGGAATAAGAAAAGGATAGATTGAGATGTACAATGATGATTCGTAATTATGAGATAGTTGAGATGGACATGGCATGATGACTACATGACAGAGATGATTCGTGATGATACATGATGACACTCGAAGATTACATAATGGCATATTGTTCGATGGACATATATTGGAAGGTGGAATTCTCCCTGGTTGAGAGGGAGTGTTAATTTTTTCAACTATGATAAAATTCCACCTTGGATAGCTCAAATTACTAAGATAATTATTGCATTAGATTCCCCTTTTTGAGAGGATCAAAATCGACCTAAATATCACCCAATTTGGTCAAGCAGAAGTTAAGTTATGAATTATTTTATTTACACGTGTATTATGGAATGGGTCAGCCCTAACCGCATGAGTAACTACTTAGGTCGGTATTAACCCCAAGTGGCCCCTCAGGAAATCCTATAAATAGAAGAGACCTCAAGATCATTTGGACACACACATCTTCTCTTCTCTTTTGTCTTGGTTCGCATAGGTTTGACAGAAGGAGTTCGCTCAAGGGTCCGAGATAACAAGCGAAAGGTTCGCTCTGGGTTAGGGTCTTCTGGATCTCAGTTGCTAGCACAGATCTGAGGTTTTTCATCCTATGTTACAGGCACAGAGTGGGTAAGAGAGTGAATTTGGACCTCTGGTCATTGGGAGGTTGTTCAGAGGGAGTGACTTTGGTTTAGAGATAGATCGGAAGGTTCCGGACCCCGGTCCCTAACTTAAGAGTAGCCCAGGGAGCGAATTTGTCAGTTTAGTCACTCGGATAGCACTGCAAGGGTGAGACTTTGAATTGTTGGTCATCGGAGAACCCAGCAAGAGAGTGACTTTGGTTCTTCTCTATTCAGGGCCATAGTCACAGGCACAGAGACCTCCTGGGAGCGACTTTGTTGTTACAGTCGCTCGGATAATGTCTTCGTGAGTGTAACTTTGAGTTTTTCAGTCGCTCACAGACAGTACTGATGAGAGCAACCCAGTTCAGATCTGGGGTTTTGGCATCTTGGCATTAGTGATCTTTGGATCTGGGTTTCTTTGCTACAGATCAGTAGATCTGAGTTTCTCTGTTGTTATGACAGATCTGTAGATCTATAGATCTAGCTTATTGTTACCTGTTGTTGATCATATGTATTGAGCTCGTTGTACTCACTGTTGTAACTTTTTATGATGATCTAAGAAGAAGAAGAATATTTGCAAGGGTTTTCCCCATAGTGGGTTTTTCCCTGGTCATGGACCAATCCTTGTGTCTCTATATGTGTGCATGCTTTCTTCTATTGTTCATTTTATATTCCATTGCATTGACGATGATGGTGATGTTGTTTCTTTCTATGTTATTGCACATGTTGATGTATAATGGTGTAGATCTTAATAATGTAACGATGATATGAGGTGAACTTAATGTATTTATGAAGAAATGCAACTATCATAGTAAAGAACAATGTTGCCCTAAGAAAAATTAACAGATACTTGTCCTGGTTTGGATTTTTTTGGCAGATGACTACTTCAAATATCAAATGGAAACTTGCATACCTCTTATCTTGTATGCCATTGCTAGTAGCTCTTATCAACTTACTAGAATAACATGTTATTATAATGTAAACTTCCTTGATGCATTATTTATATTGTTGATTTATTAAAATTGTTAACCTAAAATGATTGTTATTTTTCTATTATACTTTGTTTACCCATATTCATAAGTTCTATTAATTTCAATGACTATCTCATTAATATTTTGCAATGGTCATCAAACAATTTTGTGCCCTTTCATTTACCTTTAATGGGGCTACATTTAAAACCCCTTGTTGCACATACTAAGCATGTGCATGTGTATAGTGGTAATGAGTTTACATTTTTCTTTAGAGGTAATTTTGAACATTAAAAGATAATTGTGCTTGTGAGCCAATATCATGTGTATTTTAGTTTTACTTGTTTATTTTATTTTCCAAATAATTTGGTTAGCCCATTTGCATGTCTCATCATTTCTATTATTTTAAGTTTTAGAACAACATAGGTTTCATTTTATTAAGCTCCCTACTAAATTTTTTTACTAGTTTTTAGTCATAGCTTTTATTTTATTATATAGATAACAATATTGGAACTTCAAAGTTGATTTTTAGTGATGTTTTTTTAGATGACAATATTGCAATTTGGAAGCTATCATGCATTGAGATGCATTTTGTTCACTTCACTTTAGTTTTAGTTATTAAAAAAAAAAAAAAAATCAAACTCCATGTATTGAATCAATGTGAAAGCTTATTATTTTAGTTGAAAAAACATGTTTAGGATGCTAGATCTATAAGTCTAATATTAATGATGGCTAGTCTCTTGAATTTCTCTTTATGTTGTTTTGGATGTCATTTTAGAAAGGAAAAAAATGCAATCTAGTAGGAAGGTTAGATGATAGATATGGTAGAGATTAGGAAATATAACAAATAGACTTAGTCTCAGTTCATTGAGGACTATGCGCGGACTATAATTTCATTTTCAAATCGCTTCATGATATTGTGGTCATATCGTCATTTTGATGGTTTATTTGTGTTTTGAATCCAAATGTATCTTACTTTTTGATGGCATACATGTTGAAATGTTTAATTCATGATAGTGTATTTGCACTCAAAAAATTTATCCTACAACTAATATTAAAAAAAAAAATCCTATCAAAATTTTATATTTTCAAAAACTAAAAGCATAGGAGGATAAAATAAGGATGTTGACATTGCATATTAGAATTTTAGATCAATAAGGAAAATGATAAAGTGTATATATGAGAAATATTATATTTCTGAAACAAACCCAACAAGATATAAATCTATAGCGCCAATCACATAACTTCTCATTAACACTGGAAGAATAATTACAATCAATAATTATTTTCTAATACACGTTGCATCTATTTTTATAGAATAAGGGAGAGGTATACACATGCCAAAAATTGTCAAAGAGTATAAAAGTGTAACTCCCCAAGCAATGATCCCCACATGTGCCAAGAATAGGAGGACACATGCCCACATACACCAAGCACACTCTTCTATGTAATGGTCACATACAAACACAAGCCAAGAACACTCATGTATGTAACTCCTCATGTGATGCACCCCAACATGTGCCATGTGCCAAATAGAGGGATTCACATGCCAACACATGATAAAAATACTCCTCCTTATGGCGGCCACATGCTAGCACACACACCAATAACTCCTCTACGTGGTAAACTCACATTGTTATGTGCTAAGTGCTCAATTTATTATTTAAATGAAAATAACTCACTCGTGAATAATCACTAGAAAACCAATAAACCTTAGCTTATAAATAGAACTACTAAACATAGAAAATTCTTAAAAATAGGAAATGAGATAAGTTGATGGTTAATGGGGAGCATGCTCATAGCAACAAAAAACTAATACTTCCTCTTTGTAAGGAATGTGTCTTCCACAAAACCAATCTTCTATCTTAATGTCTCAAAATTTCTCATTTTTAGAAGATTAATTAGAATGCCATCCACTTGTGAATATGTGAGAATGTAATCCAAAATTACTATTTCATTTAGTACTTCATCTCTTAAGAACTGATGATGCATGTCAATTTTCTTGGGGTGATCAGGGAATACTAGATTCTTAGCAGTCTTGATTCAACTATGAAATTCATTATACTAATAATGATGGTCTCCAACTTCTCATCATTCAATTTTGCTACCAACTTACAAAGTCAAATATCTTAATCATAGCTAGTTGAAGAAGGTGCTTGACATTTTTCTTGCATTAAACTTAGTAGAAGACCCTCTCTCTCTCTCTCTCTCTCTCTCTCTCTCTCTCTCTCTCTCTCTCTCTCAATTCTGCTACCAACTCGAAGTCAAATATCTTAATCATAGCTAGTTGAAGAAGGTGCTTGACATTTTTCTTGCATTAAACTTAGTAGAAGACCCCCCCCCCTCTCTCTCTCTCTCTCTCTCTCTCTCTCAATTCTGCTACCAACTTATGAAGTCAAATATCTTAATCATAGCTAGTTGAAGAAGGTGCTTGACATTTTTCTTGCATTAAACTTAGTAGAAGATGCATTAAACTTAGTAGAAGACCCCCTCTCTCTCTCTCTCTCTCTCAATTCTGCTACCAACTTACGAAGTCAAATATTAATCATAGCTAGTTGAAGAAGGTGCTTGACATTTTTCTTGCATTAAACTTAGTAGAAGACCCTCTCTCTCTCTCTCTCTCTCTCTCTCTCTCTCTCTCTCTAGATATAACACATTAGTGAAATTATTATATCCAAATGTGATAATAAAAAAATTACCAAAAATAGGTGCTTGACATTTTTCTTGCATTAAACTTAGTAGAAGACCCTCTCTCTCTCTCTCTCTCTCTCTCTCTCTCTAGATATAACACATTAGTGAAATTATTATATCCAAATGTGATAATAAAAAAATTACCAAAAATAGGTGCTTGACATTTTTCTTGCATTAAACTTAGTAGAAGACCCTCTCTCTCTCTCTCTCTCTCTCTCTCTCTCTCTAGATATAACACATTAGTGAAATTATTATATCCAAATGTGATAATAAAAAAATTACCAAAAATAGGTGCTTGACATTTTTCTTGCATTAAACTTAGTAGAAGACCCTCTCTCTCTCTCTCTCTCTCTCTCTCTCTCTCTCTCTCTAGATATAACACATTAGTGAAATTATTATATCCAAATGTGATAATAAAAAAATTACCAAAAATAGGTGCTTGACATTTTTCTTGCATTAAACTTAGTAGAAGACCCTCTCTCTCTCTCTCTCTCTCTCTCGATATAACACATTAGTGAAATTATTATATCCAAATGTGATAATAAAAAAATTACCAAAAATAGGTGCTTGACATTTTTCTTGCATTAAACTTAGTAGAAGACCCTCTCTCTCTCTCTCTCTCTCTAGATATAACACATTAGTGAAATTATTATATCCAAATTAATAAAAAAATTACCAAAAATAGGTGCTTGACATTTTTCTTGCATTAAACTTAGTAGAAGACCCTCTCTCTCTCTCTCTCTCTCTCTCGATATAACACATTAGTGAAATTATTATATCCAAATGTGATAATAAAAAAATTACCAAAAATAGGTGCTTGACATGAATTCATCCATAATTAGGGAATTATAGGAGGCCTGATTTGGCCATTAATCTTTAATTCACCTATCTTCACTTTACACATCTCTCTCTCTCTCTCTCCCTCTCTCTCTCTCTCTCTCTCTCTCTCTCTCTCTCTCTCTCTCTCCCCTCTCTCTCTTCTCTCTCTCTCTCTCTCTATATATATATAGATATAACACATTAGTGAAATTATTATATCCAAATGTGATAATAAAAAAATTACCAAAAATAGTATTTGGATTATATAATTCTATGTCTCATTTCTCTCTCTCTCTCTCTCTCTCTCTCTCTCTCTCTCTCTCTCTCTCTCTCTCTCTCTCTTCTCTCTATATATATATATAGATATAACACATTAGTGAAATTATTATATCCAAATGTGATAATAAAAAAATTACCAAAAATAGTATTTGGATTATATAATTCTATGTCTCATTTTTAGTAAATACATAAAATATTACAGAGCTAACTCATCAAAATTTTCCTATTGTTTTCTCCTTTCCAATAGCAATACATGATTTTCCTAAGGAGAATATATCTGAGCAAGAAAAATATGGGTTTTGTAGGTGAATACCTTACAAAATTGCACCAACAAAACACAAAATTTACAACACATAACGCTACTATGGAATTTTTTTAATAGAATTCATCCATAATTAGGGAATTATAGGAGGCCTGATTTGGCCATTAATCTTTAATTCACCTATCTTCACTTTACACCCCTCATTAGCATTCTTGTATGCTTATTTTTTAAAGTCTCTTAGGACATGGAAATATTCTTTGGATGAGATATCTTCCACAATTTTTCTAATTCTTTTCATATTGTTTTCCATAGATTTCTCCACTGGGAGGGAGTCCTTAACCAAATGATGCAATATTAGGAGAGAATCGTCCACAACCATAAGTGTGTCCACCTAATGTTTGTTGGTTAACATAAATTCCCTGGTAGAGACCATGTATCTTTGCTTGATTATTTGTCATATGACCAAGACCCCATGAGTACTTTAACACATTGTCCTCCTTGGGGCCATAGAGTACCCCTCCCCCTGCTGCCACCCATTTGTCCGAATGTGATAATTATAAAAAAAAAACTATATATATATGATGATTAATTAAAATTTTATTACAAAACAAGAAGAACCATTTGCACAGATACAACATAAAAAACTTTAGCACGAAAATGTAACGCTTCATTACATTCATCTTAACTCAACAATGTGATTGATACCTACTTATGAAAATGTGATTTTAAATGAGTATTACACACTAATGTAAATAAATGTAATAAAAGCACCAATTCTCCCAATGATAACAAAAGCATTGCTTCATTCAATAATACCATCATTATTTCCATTACAATTATGATTATCATTACAAGAACTTACAATGTGCAAGATGATATATGTAATGGTTATTTAATTATATAAAATAAACATCGAGGCTCCATAATATATATCATTTGCACTAGTGTGTAAATTATGTTTTCAAACCATTAGTGTGTACCAAGTATTTCACCTTGGTGTTTGTAGTGCCCCGCTCTGATTAATTGATCTTGATATGACATTAACCTTGATATAAGCCTTAGGGCTCATACTTTATTCTTTAAGGTACTCAGGCCGAGGATCTAGATATTTGAATTTTTCTATTTGTGGATGTGATAATAACTATTTTCGAGTTTGATGTTATGATAATAATAGTTGTGATGGATGTGATTATGACTATGTCTAATAATGTGATGGATTCATTATGTTTCCGGTTTACACTACCTCTTGCTCATAGTTAACAAGATGTTGATGGTTATGTCATGATGATGATGATTTAGCATACACGAGTATATTGACTATTATTGTGAACAAATGCTATTGATGATTATTGAGTGTGGCAAGAGACTACATGTATGCATTGCATATGATGATTTGGTGACCTCTTGTTTGATTTCAATTGCATATTATTGTCTCAAAATTTAAAGCTCAATTTAAAATGTTGTTGTGAATACTAATGACATGCTAGTTGGTTGCAGGCACAAATTAGTTTCTTGGTCAAATGACTCACACATGGGTGATGGGGTTGTACAGATAGATGGAATCTTAAGGAAGGGGTGGGACAATGTCCCTGATTCCACCCGCTAGCACTCCAGTTATGACTTAGGCTAGAATGTGTTGGAATACCTTCACCTTGAAGATCACAATGTCGTGGGGGAAGACCCCAGATTCGGTTGCTCACGACAATTTTACTAGGGGTATGCATCGAGGCATATTCCTTGATCCACAACACCATTAGTCTCACTATAGCAGGCGACATAGGTGATTATAGCGGTCTCTATCATTGCACCTAGTTTTTCCCCTCATAGTCACTGGATGCTTGAAGGGAAAGTGACATGGAACCATCAGAACAGCAAGGGAAGTTCTTGAAGGGCACAATTGACTTGGCACCCTTGGAATCAAGAAGAAACTGATTGGTGTGGCACCCTTGGAACTTCAAGGGAATTTTTGGAAGGGAACGACTGGCTTGGCACCCTTGGAATCAAGAAGAAACCACTTAAATATACTTAATATATGATAATAATACTAATTCAAATAATCAAGTAAGAGATATTTTAGAACCAAGTTAACTAAATCAAGAGTAAACCTTGGGGTAAAAGGAAAATAGGAAGAAATAAAATATGAAACTAATCAAGAACTCTAGCCTTACCACAATTGGAAGATCTTAGGTAAATAATGTGCAAATAAAGTAATTCCAAAGTATGTAAGGTTTTAATAAGAATGGGGGGGAAGGGACATAGATTTAATTAGAAACATTAATCCTAAAATAGTTTCACCTCATTAAGAAAATAGGGTGGTGAATGAAAATAAATAATAATAAATTTAATTAGAGAAATTTAATTTCATGAGTCTAACATCCATGTGGCAATGGCCAAGACAAGGATCTCCATCTAAGAGTCAATTTGATTTAAACTAGAGTGTAGTCGGGGGACAAAATCTGAGACCTAACAATTTACTTCAGTAATGAACACAAATTGAGTATAAAAGGGGGATCAAGAGACAACTAGGAGAAGAATTAGGGAGTCATGTTGGGGTGAGGATAAATATTATTTTTGAATAAAAAATTAAATATATAATTTAGGAGAGCCTTGGTGAGATGTTAACACATGGGTGGGTGAATAATCAAACTTTTAGATTAATAAAAATAATTATTTTTTCATGAAGTGCCAAGTGTCACCTATGAAGTATCCTATAAAATAAGGGGCAAGCTATGGGAAAGGGGACTTTTTGCCCTATTGTTGGACAGATGAGATAATGCTATTATGAGTAACTATAAATCTATAGTGATTTTGGTGAGGTGGAGGTCATTAGAGAGGGTACTCTTGAACCAAGAGTGCTCTCCTCCATCAGCTAGCATTTTTCCTCTATTGTACAACCCCATTATAGCTTGGGTACTCTTTGAGTCATCAATGTTCAGTTGGGACACCTCATTCTACACACAAGAATGCAGATAGAAACAAGGGAGTGCAAGTAGCGGCAAGGCAAAGATTGAATCTCCATTCCTGTGTAAACGGTACTTTTTGTATTCATGACGTTCTATTACACACTTTTTTTGTATCTATAGTTACCAAAATGTAAAAGTGAATAATATGAGGATTGCATTGTAAATTCTATACTATTAATGTAAATGCCTTAATATCTATGTGTTTCCAATGTTGATGGTGTTTAAAGTACTATATGATCTTAGTAATGGATGTTGCTAGCATATCCTTAGTTTAAATTTAAAAATTTTCTTATGATGGCATTCAAAGACCTAACTACATTATTTATGGGTTAAAAAAAAAATATGTGTCATAGGGATGGTCCCTACAATGTCTATTGTTTATAGAAGCACCTCAGTAATTTAAATATCTAAATTATAGACTAGACCTTCAAAAAATGGCATATGCAACATTGCTTAGTACATAAATTTGGAATCCCTTGCATATATTTGTAGGTAGTGCACCGATTCACTTTATATATAATTGGCACACTAGTGCACATTATTAGTATAAGTGTACTTTAAAAAAATTCTATTAGAACCTCTAATTGCACAAAATTTCTAGTTGTACTATAAATTCATTAAAACCTCACTACTAATTGTGAAGGTTTGTGTGTGTGTGTGTGCATGAGATAATTTTTCCTAATTTTATATTAGTAAAAATATCCATGAAAACCTTCACTAGAAGGTATTTTCCCTATGGTGATATTTTCCAAACTCTATGTCCTTGAATTTGATAACCAATCTAATGCATAAGGCATGTGCTCTTATGTAGATATAAATAATTCCATTATAGTAATCCTTCCATTCCAACAATCCTTAGGCTCTAATTAACCTTGCAAAATCCTTCTCTATTAGAGTTACACCATAAGAAATATTTGATAAAATTTCCAATTATTAGTAGGTTTTTGCTAAGGGAACACAATAAGAAGACTGGTACACATGAATGATGTCCTTTTAGTATTGTGTGGAATGAGAAGTTTATCTCTAGTAATATGAATACTTGTCCAAGTTAAATCTAGTTCAATCATTGGCTTGCAAACTAGTGAAGGGTTCCCCTGGCTCAAACAAAAGCATTAGGCTTTGTACATTTGGATCTTGGAGCCAAAATATTCATAGGAAAGCTACATAAAATCCAACATGTTAACAATTAGGATCTAATTTCCTCTAACATAGTGATAAAGAAGTCATAAACAAAGTTTCCATTAACCAATGGCTTGATAAGAATAATATGTCATTGATAAGACCTTCAATCATTACTTCTATAGAAGATATCATAACCCGTCTACAATGATTACATAAAAATCATGCTCCAAAGGGAAATCGTGTCCAATTGACCTAAAGAGGCCAAGTTATTCATACCTTCATTGGTTGATACATAGAGAAGTTGCAACACCAACAAAAATAGTTTCCGCAACTTTGATAAACTAAAGGGAAAAAAACAAAGGCCATCAACATAGTAATAATGAAAATTCATTCAACATTATAAAATGGATTCACAAAATCAATAATGATGAGCATGGCATTCATAACTAGGCCTTTGGCCCATTCTATCTCTTTCCAAATTATTATAACATTATCCAAAATATAGTTGTTTTTGATTTAAAAAAAAATGTTTACTCATGACTCGTGATTTTCAACAAAATCATTGGTGTTTTGCAAGAATTGTGTACAACACATTTAGCTAAGTTATTGGGCACCAATAACTGATCATATAACAATTCTTAGGTCTTAGGATGAACATTATAATCATTTTTGTACCTTTATGGTTGGCTTGGCATAGCTTCCATGTTAGGTCCCCGTACTACTAGTGTAACCCCTTATTGTTATTAGTACAACCCCCTTATTATATTGTTGTGCCCATGTAGTCCCCATATTGTTATTATTGTGCCCATAGAAGCCCACTATTGTTATTATTGTGCCCTTACATTATTATTGTTATGTCAGCTCTGATTATATTATGACCCGTAGACTCCTATATATAGAAAGGAGGTATTGTCATTTGTATCATCCAAGAATTGCTCATTTGTGTAATGTAAAGGAGGTTTCCCCCTCGAAGAGGCTTATTTATAAGGCTTTCATCTATCTTTTCTATCTTTTTGTGAGCTGGTTTCATAACATTTGGTATCAGAGCTTTGGATTCTAGGGTTTCGTTGCTCCAAACAGGTCATCATGGCATTTTCTCTATAAATTTTTCGCTACGAAGTTTCAGAAGCTAAAAAAAAACCCCATTTGAGAAGAAATCGGTCTGAACCTCACGTTCAAATTTGAGATCTTGTGCTGCTATATTTTCGGAGATATGATCTGAGGAAGTTAGGGTTTGTGAATGCTCCAGAATTTCATCTCAAACAAATCATCGTGGAATTGTCACTATAATATTTGTTTTACGAAGGTTCAGACTCTGAAATTAAAACCCATTTGAACCGAAATATTGTTGAAGCTCTAGTCTGAATTTCAGATTTTATCTCGCTATATTTTCGTAGATATAACCTGAGAAATTTAGGGTTTTTGCAGGCTCCCAAATTACATCCTAAACAGATGACCTTGGGAAAATCGTCGTAACTTTCTCTCTGAGCATCAAATTGAAATTTCAGAAGAAGTTTTAGAAAGAGGATGGATTGTAGTTTTCTGTGTATCGTTTTCAGGTCCTAAGGTTAAAACAGCGACACATGTCACTTCGTACAAGTTCGCTCTACTGAACCAGTCTATAATCGGGTCATCGTGGGAGATTGGACATAACGCTTCTATACAGAATCCAATCTTGATCATACTTTCGGGGCTGGAAAGAGGAATCAGAGGGCTACTATAGGATTGCATTTCAGACTTGGAGATCTGAAATTATAGGGTTACAATCATTTCAAGATCGAGCTCCTAAAATCAAGAAAATGCGAGATGAGGAAGTTTGATGGCAAGGATCCGGTAAATTGGATACTACAGATGGAGAAATATTTTGATCTACATGGTGTACCACTGTTACAAAAGGTATGTATTGCATCTTCATATTTAGAACCGGATCAATTTTTATGGTATAAAGGGCTTTGTTCTCGTAAACAATTTGTTACGTGGTCAATTTTCACGAAGGAAATGATAGCACATTATGAGGATACAAAGAGCAACACCTTCTTTAGAGAAACACCACAACAATTGGAAGAAAAAGAGAAAAAGGGCTTTGTTACAAATTGGAAAGAAAAATTATGGCAACAAGGAAGTCTACCCCTCACAACTATAAAGATGGAAGTGTTGTTTCTCCTAGCCTTCCACAACCTACAAGGGTTACACCACAACAATTGGAAGAAAAAAGAGAAAAGGGGCTTTGTTACAATTGTGATAACAAATACATTAAAGGTCATAAGTGTGCTGAGAAGAAATTATTTTACATTGATTGTGGAGAGGAGGAAGAAAAGGATCAAGAAACATCAAAAGAAGAGTATATACACCAGGAACCAACCCCAAAGAAAGAAGAAATGAATCCGACCATATCTTGTAAAGCATTGGAAAGAATTACCACTCCTAAAACTCTCAAGATAGAAGGACATATCAAGAAGAAAAAGGTTCAAGAAGTGAAAGATCACATCGAGAAAGAAGAAATGAATCCGACCATATCTTGTAATGCATTGGACGGAATTACCACTCCTCAAACTATCAATATAGAAGGACATATCAAGAAGAAAAATGTTCAAGAATTGAAAGATCACATCGAGTCTCAAGAAATCAATCTGACCATATCTTGTAATGCATTGGAAGAAATTACCACTCCTCAAACTATCAAGATAGAAGGACATATCAAGAAGAAAAAGGTAAGAGTGTTGATTGATTCGGGCAATACCCATAATTTTATTGATTGTAAGATAGCCAAGGAATTGAATTGCTTCCTATATCCAGCACCGGAGTGTCAAGTGATGGTTGCAAGTGGAGGAACCATAAATTGCTCTAGAAGGTGCCATAATATCAAGCTATCCATGGGAGAATATGTATTGAATAGCCCAATGCTTTCCATTCCAACGGGTGGTGCTGATGTTTTACTAGGAGTCCAATGGCTAGAATCTTTGGGTACGATAACTTTTAATTTTCAAGAAATTTTCTTGAAATTTTTTTGGGAAGGAAAGGAAGTTGAATTGAGGGGTATCGAAGGAAAACCTAGAAAGATAATCAACTCTAACAGCATGACAAAGCTTCTAAATAAAGAACAACGAGGTGTAATTGCACAATTATGTTCACTAGAAGATCCCACATCAAAATCATGTATTTCTCTAGATCTCCAAAACGTTTTGGAAAATCATTCCAAGGTATTTGAGACTCCCAAAGGCCTCCCACCTATTCGTGATCATGATCATGCTATTCATTTGATTCCACGAAGTGTTCCTCCAAACATCAAGCCTTACATATATCCATATGCCCAAAGGAGTGGGAACTCATTCAAAAGTTGCAGAAAATCCCAGTTCAAACAGTATTGTGAGAACTTGACAAGGAAGGAAAAATCATATTGGAACCTGAAGTAGTCACAGAACCGATAAATTGAAAGCTATGAAATAGATCAATTTCAGAGTATCTCATCAAGTGGAAGAACTTACCCGCTGAAGATTACACATGGGAGTACAAGAATTTATACAGAAGCATCAAGAACTACTCAAGCATTGAGGACAACACTTTTTGAAGGAGAGGGGCATGTTAGGTCCCTATACTACTAGTGTAACCCCTTATTGTTATTAGTACAACCCCCTTATTATATTGTTGTGCCCATGTAGTCCCCATATTGTTATTATTATGCCCCATAGAAGCCCATTATTGTTATTATTATGCCCTTACATTATTATTGTTATGTCGGCTTTGATTATATTATGACCCCTTAGACTCCTATATATAGAAAGGAGGTATTGTCATTTGTATCATCCAAGAATTGTTCATTTGTGTAATGTAAAGGAGGTTTCCCCCTCGAAGAGGCTTATTTATAAGGCGTTCATCTATCTTTTCTATCTTTTTGTGAGCTGGTTTCATAACATTCCATATACACCTAGAGCAAGTCAAGGCCAACAAAATCACATGTGTCCTTGTAGAACACACACAAGCAACCATATAGGTTTGTGAACTTATCATAATTGTTCATTTGTGTAATGTAAAGGAGGTTTCCCCCTCTAAGAGGCTTATTTATAAGGCGTTCATCTATCTTTTCTATCTTTTTGTGAGCTGGTTTCATAACATTCCATATACACCTAGAGCAAGTCAAGGCCAACAAAATCACATGTGTCCTTGTAGAACACACACAAGCAACCATATAGGTTTGTGAACTTATCATCAACATCCCCTTATATTTATTTTCGATTCATCCAGTCAACTCATGTTTACATAATCTATGTTGCTCTAGTGATATTCAATATTAAGGGGACTACAAATATACAATTCTAGATGGATGCCCTTCCTTCCTCTGCCCATTGTTGAGATTATAAAAGCATTTTGTAATCATTGATAAGTTCACTTTTATTGTTTCCTTGGTTCATCACAGGTACCTCAAGATTTTTGAGAGATTTCATACATTCTATCATCTATTTAGTGGCCAATGGGTTGATGATCAGAGAGGTAAGCTCACCAAACACATGAACATGCATTCACCAGTGTATTCAAAGAAGGAAAAGTTATGTTTAATGAGTGTGACACTTCAACACACTTTTACTACCTTTTAGAAGTTGGGCCAAGGAAGAAAGCAACCTCGACACACTTTTACTACCTTTTAGAAGCTAGGCCAAGGGAGAAAGCAACCTCAAATGTCCTGAAGGCCAAGCTTGGACCTAATAACCCTATAAAAAATTGTCTAACTTCTACTAAGTAATAGACCCTATTTATCTTTTTGTGTGGCATTCATAACTAGGCCTTTGGCCCATTCTATCTCATTAGTAATGATGAAAATTCATTCAACATTATCATATGGATTCACAAGATCAATATTGATGAGCATGCCATTCATAACTAGGCCTTTGGCGCATTCTATCTCTTTCCAAATTATTATAACATTATCCAAAATATAGTTGTTTTTTATAATAAAAAATGTTTACTCATGGCTCGTGATTTTCAACAAAATCATTGGTGTTTTGCAAGAATCGTGTACAACACATTTAGCTAAGTTATTGGGCACCAATAACTGACTATATAACATTATTAGGTCTTAGGATGAACATTATAATCATTTTTGTACCTTTATGGTTGGCTTGGCATAGCTTCCATATACACCTAGAGCAAGTCAATGCCAACAAAACCACATGTTTCCTTGTAGAACACACACAAGCAACCATCTGGGTTTATGAACTTATCATCGACATCCACTTATATTTATTTTCGATTCATCGAGTCAACTCATGTTTACATAATCTATGTTGCTCTAGTGATATTCAATATTAAGAGGACTACAAAGATACAATTCTAGATGGATGCCCTTCCTTCCTCCACCCATTGTTGAGATTAGAAAAGCATTTTGTAATCATTGATAAGTTCACTTTGATTGTTTCCTTGGCTCATCACAGGCACCTCAAGAGTTTTGAGAGATTTCATACATTCTACCATCTATTTAGTGACCAATGGGTTGATGATTAGAGAGAGTAAGCTCACCAAACACATGAACATGTATTCATCGTTGTCTTCAGAGAAGGAAAAGTTATGTTTAATGAGCATGACTTTGTCAATCCACTTCAACACACTGTTACTACCTTTTAGAAGTTGGGCCAAGGAAGAAAGCAACCTCGAGACACTTTTACTACCTTTTAGAAGCTAGGCCAAGGGAGAAAGCAACCTCGAATGTCCTAAAGGTCAAGCTTGGACCTAATAACCCTAAAAAAAAATTTCTAACTTCTACTAGGTAATAAAGCCTATTTATCTTTTTTCGCATTAGCATTGTTAATATCCCCAAAAAATAACCATGTGGCCTACAAAATCTCCTCGACAAATTAATCCCATAAGGTCTCTCTCGTCGATATTGTATGAGGATAAATGTTAGCTATCCCAAGAACTTTATTTTCCAGATTAAACAATGCCCAAATTAAGGGATTATAGGGTGGAAATCATTGTCAATGACATTGGCAATGAGCTTTAGAGAAACTAGTGTGGTTCCTCGTTTACCTTCTACCTAGTTGATATAAAAATAACAACGTTCATCCGTATTACCCAAAAAAAAAATATTTTCAATAACAAACCAACATTTTTTCTTGTAAATATGATATAGCTAAATAAAAAATAATAAAAAATTCTCTTCAAACAACATATTTACACTTCAAATTTATTAAGCTCTCACAATTCCATAATTCTACTTTTCATAGAAAAAATTAATGTGAAGTTCTGCTCATCTTCTAAACTGGTAAGTGAATCAAGATTATTTAGAGATATCACATGGTAGACTAAGTGAATCAAGATTATTTAGAAATATCACATGGTGTAGTCCAAATAAGAATCATTCATTTAGTACTATGCTTTTCGATTTGTACTAAAATTCTTCCACTCCAAAAAAATAAGACCAAAGTTACAAGATTCTCTCACATTCCATTTTTAAATGGAACTTCTAAAATTAAAAAATATTACTCTTTTTCATAAATTTCAACCATCCTTTCCCAACAAAGTTAATATAATCTACATCTATCATGTACAAAACACACGGATCAAATTTAACCATTTACACATTTCCTTTTATATATATATTCATCATCTCACAACTTTGGAAACTCTCTCAATACTAACAAATAGTTATTGAATTAAACATAGTGTAAGGAGGTTGTTTTTTGCTTTCATCGTTATCATGTGAACCACATTTGTTGAGGTTATTAGATGGTAGATTTTTCCAATATTTTTGAACCGTAAATTTTGGAAATATCTCTCAACCATATTGGTTGATGTTCTTTAAGATTGTAAATTCTTAAAAATATTTTTTGAAAATATATTTAGATGGGAAAACTCTCAGCAACCATGTAAAACAAATTTAAATGGTAAATTTTAAAAATATCTTTTCAGAATCATAGGTTTTGCAAATATTTCAAAATTTAACTCTCAACAACGGGGTAAAACAATTAACCTCATTAATATTCATCGGATTTCTAAATATTTAAATTTAGAATTAGAATAAGGATGCCCAACTACAAGAATCTCAGTACAAGAATCTCAAAAAAATCAAAGCGATGACGATGATAAATTTACTGGATGAGTTTCCAGGGACTACTTATACTAATTAAGCTTCTCTGATGGTGTTTGAGATTTTCAATTCACCTGGTATTATTGAAGAAGTCACATTCCTAACAACATTAACAACTCGCTAAACTAACTCCTTTCATCCTGCGTTATAATTTTCCAATGTTATTATGCCATTCGATTCGATGTGTACAATGCAGAGAATTCAAGGCTTCACTGGGTGAAGAATCCATCGATCCCTCTTTAAATCCAAGCTGCGATTGCTGTGATGACCAGACATTATTAAGTTCCTCCTTTCGATCCCTTGCAACCAGACTTTCATCAACTCGAACGATTACGCTTGATATCTACATAAACAAATGCCAGCATTATCCCCTCGTAACATTTCTGACAAACCTGAAAAACCTAAACTCAGTAGAGAAAATCTAACATTTCGTCCGAGAGGCCACAATTATTCATACTGTAATTAGGGTATGGAAGTTGATATACAGAATAGAAAGACTCACAGAGTCAGTGGGCATGTCAAACAAGCTGATTTTCCTCTGTCTGTAATTAAGGTCGATCCTTTTCCCTCTTCTCAGAAAATACTTTTGAGCATGGCTGGCCACTTGGGTGGGAGTTCTCGTTTTCACAAAGTTTCTTGAAATTCCTCGCCAGTCTCCTCTTCCTAGTCTCTGCAGACCGACCAGAAACAATCCGTGCTCTTCCTCAGACCATGTCATTCCTGCACGAAATATGAAACAAGATTTTCAGACCATGTCATTCCTGCACGAAATATGAAACAAGATTCTTAATCATGACATGTATTTTATTTTAGTACAGAAATTTAAACAAGATTCTTAATCATGAGATGTACCTTATTTTATTATAGAGATTTTTAATTCGTAAATAGATTTTGGTATAATCCCATGAATCTGGTTTTAGAAAAACCATAACTCAATTTATATAATAGTGATTTATAGGACATTTTTTTAATTAAACCATAAATCACTTTATACAATTTTTTTAATAATCAATTTAATTAAAAGTTAAAAAATGACATAGTTACTTTGGAGATGAGTCTGAACTATTAATTTGTGTTTGATGTGATGAATATTTTAAAATATTTCATGAAGATTAAATCTTTACCATCCTCCAAATAATTATTGATAATTAAATTAAATTTCTCTAAGTCCTATTCCAAAATAGACATGTCCTAAATAATTAACTTCCCTTCTATCTTTCCAATGTCGAAATATTTTCAAAATCTACCATCAAATTAAATTTAACACATTCTTTCATATGATTGTGTTTGTTTGTTGATATAAAACTGAAAAAAGAAATGTATACCCTTTCTCGTCTGATGACCATTAATCATAGCTGCATCAGATGTATGAATCATATTGAGGCCATCTTCTGAGCAGTTGCGTACTGCATGAACTAATCTTGTTTCTGCATGATGATCCTCAGTGTCTCTGACATCATGGTGAAGTTGCAGATTTTCCATGCTAAAACTCTTATGGGCTGTGGATGAGGAGCCTGCATCTGAGATTGGAACTCCAAACAGCTTAAACCCTGCAATATTCATGTGGGCACAGGAGGTGCCAGCTGAATCATTGCCACAGTGAGAACACATTAATCTTGGCATGTTTGCTGAAACAAGCATTCGGATTCATGGGAATTTGAAGCACCTGTGCCTTCATAAATATGGATCAGAGCACACTTAGCTTGCTGATATATATTTTTTTGTAAAGATAATGGGGAGTTGTCGCTCATGTCTGATTCCTGTTATTCTCCCTGATCTCCTCCTTTAAACAATTTAATCAATTCTTCATGGCAGCCTTATTAAGCTCACTTTAGCTTATCTTGATTCCTTTCTAAGGCAGAGGATGAGTTTGGCAATTAAACAATTTAATTAATTATTCATGGCAGCCTTATTAAGCTTACTTACCTTATCTTGTTACAGTGGATCAGACTGGTAATTGGATTGCGTTTATCAGTTATCGAGATATGTGTTTCTATTTCCATTAATGTGTCAACGTTTGCTTAGAACGTTCTCAATTCTTCCCATTTCGAAGGAATTCAGAAACCATATTAAAAGGATTTGATTAGTTTTTAATGAATACGGAAGCTCAATTATTGATCTGTATCAGAGGATGATACGCCAAGGTATATTTTACTTGTTATGTCAGCAACTAATGAATAGATGAGGGTATCAAACATTGTTTATTATAAGAGTGTATTTAAATGTTGAGTCCTAGGATCCCATCCCATTATGAACCTTCACATGGCTACCTTGGACAATATAATTGTTTCCTTGTATAATTAAAACACTGGCCCTCCCTTCTTTTAGTGAAAATGATGTCAAGCCCTTTATCGATCCTTTAAAAAATAATTTACTTGTTTGATATTTTGTTTGTTGCCTTCAATAATTCTTAGTGATGGATTAGATTGATTTTCATATTGAATTTAGTATAAAAGTTGGATTGGTTAATCAATATCTTAATGATGGATTATATTGATTTTTCATATTGAATTTGAGTTTAAAAGTTGAATTGGTTAAAAATATTTTAGTTCATAGGTGTTTTAAATTGTAAAATATAAAATTAAATATTATAAGTATGTGGATGTTTGGTATGAAGATTTATATCTATAAAATAGATGTTTTTAAAAATATAGATATTTATTAAAAGTAAAACAAATATTATTAAAAAAATTATATTGGGAAAAGGATTTAATGAAAAAAAAGTATAATATATTTATTGAATATAGTAAACATACTGGTTATATTACAAAGTTACTCAATAAAAACCATGTAAATTTGAATTTTTAAATATTGTATATAATCAATATTTATTTATCTAATTATTTTTTACAAAAGGTAATTAATCATTTTTTTTTAAACCTATATAAAAAGATGTGAGAGTTTTAATATAGTAAACATAATAATTATGAAGGGATGCGTAAGTTTGTCACAAAGTTATTCAATAAAAATCATGTAAATTTGAATGATTGAATATTGCATATAATCAATATTTATATGTCTAATTATTTTTTACAAGAAGATAATTAATCATTCTCTTTAAAACTTATTTAAGAAGACATAAGAATTTTAATATAGTAAACATAATAATTATGAGGGGATGTGTAAGTTTGTCACAAAGTTACTCAATAAAAATCATGTAAATTTAATTGATTGAATATTGCATATAATCAATATTTATGTCTAATTTTTTACAAAAAATAATTAATCATCCTCTTTAAAACCTATTTAAAAAGATGTGAGAGTTTTAATATAGTAAACATAATAATAAGGAGGGGATGTATAAGTTTGTCAATCCTTGCCCTTTTAAAATTAAAATTAAAAAGTATGTACTAAATAGAAAAATAATGTGACTATAACTAAAAGAAAAGAATATGCTATAAAATAATTAGAAGTAAAAAAAATGTGTGAATACAAAACTACAATTTAAACAATGAAAAATAACACATTGTATTTTGGACTCTAAAAAATTTTGCACCTAAAGAAATTTGATCACTCTCAGCTCATGTTAGATCAATACTTAACATGGATCTATGTTGGTAAATTAGCGGAGCACTCATTGAGTCGGGCTCATTCTACAACAAGTTTGTCAGCAAGTTTTTCCGTACTGGGCTCAGTATGAAGGGATGTGTAAGTTTGTTCATGTCTCCTATAATTAAAAAAAATGAATATGCTATAAGTAATTAGAAGTAAAAAATGTGTGAATACAAAAATACAATTTAAACAATGAAAAATAACACATTATTTTGCACTCTAAAAAAAATTTGCACGTGAAGAAATTTGATCCCTCTCGGGTCATGATAGATATGTACTTAAGATGGATCTATGCTAGTAAACAAATAAATAAATAAAATATCATAAGGAAAATGTTGTTTAAAATGACATCAATGTTGTTGGACTCTTTGTGCCACTTGCATTAAACAATCTTATTCTTAGATATGATTTGTATGGACTATCTTGTAGAAATTAACTGTAGATTCGAAACTACTCATGTAATTTACTAAAACATAAGACTCAAATTTACTCTACTCATCTCCAGAAGCGCAAAATCACACACACATCAAAAACATGCATCATGATTTAACACACATACACAAAGATTTATTTAGAGGAAAGAAATTGATCAAAACCCCTTCTTATATGTATTGGATTAATCAAAGAAGTTGTATAAATACAATATGTTTTCTCAAGCTTGAGCACAACTTGCACAAGTATCTTCTATCAGTCAACTTTCCTAGCCTCCAAGCTCATATTTCCTGCCTCCAAGCTCATATTTCCTTATGTCCAAGCTCATATTTCCTGCCTCCAAGCTCATATTTCCTGCCTCCAAGCTCATATTTCCTTATGTCCAAGCTCATATTTCCTGCCTCCAAGCTCATATTTCCTTGTGTTGTTTGATGAGAAACTAGCCCCTATTAATTATGGAAATTTCTCATTGAGAATTTCACAATTCCAATAATCCCTTCTTTGACTGGATGTACCACTCATACAACTTGGAAAATTCTACAGCTAATAGTACATTTCCCTTGAACTCCAATCTCAACTTGGTAACTCAAATTTCATGCATGTGTGTGTTAATTTAGGTTGCTTGATAAGTTAACTGGTTAAACATTGAAGTTACACCCCACTACTACACCTCCCACTAGTTCCTCCAAGATTTGGAATTAGTTTAACTTGCCTTAACTCAATTTAACTGAATTAAATTATTACAACTGAAATTAACTCAACCTAGGCTCCTAAAATTTAAGAATCACCATACACAACTCAAGTTCTTCCCCCAACCCAAATTAACTAAGCTAATTGAGTGATAAAAACTCAGCTAACTCATTCAAGTTGTCTGTCGATGTGGGATTTCACTTGTCTCCTAATTTAATTCGAAGGAAAATTAAATTAAAAATTTATTGTTGCATTTTCAACCTCCCTCTTAGCAAGAAAGGGATTATCAACCACCCCTATCATGCATCTATGGAATGTACTACATGCAACACCTCTCATTGTTGTTGTTGCTACTACAACATCTACAGTTGAGAAGCATCCAAAAAAAAATTAATCAACTGTGTATGCAACTATCTACTAGGAAAAATGTGTTGTTGTTGACTATGTTACTGAGCATCCAGCTCTGTTGTCAACACTACTCTTCACTCCTTAGTATCTGACTGACATTGATCCTCCTACTACTAAATATTGTCAGCCCCTATATCAAGGTAATGATCCATGAGAAAAAAAGAAAAAAAACACCTCAATGAACCCTGCCGAAATTTCTACTCTTCTGGAACTATTGCTTCACATTACCCCACCTCACACCTGGAGGTATGGTTGTAAGTGCACTCTCTGCCCACTTATCTCGAAATATCCCCCTACTAAATGTCTTTACTTGAGTGGATGTCTCCACTCTGCCTCCTCTATGCTTCTCCATCTGTGGCTGCTCCACAACTTCCTAAGGCTTCTTTTGAGGCTGCATGTTGATGAGTAAATCATGCTCCCTCTCAACCACAAAGTCTCTAACATTTGTCTTTCTCCTCAAGTCTTTGTATGCATCTTCTATCTCAAGTGTATACAAGTTCTTGACTCACATTGATCTGCTTCACATGTCTCGTGGCGATGTATCTCACGAATGCCTTTCCTTTGTTGAATATCACATCATAGCCATGGTCTTCCAATATCACAATGGAAACTAGTTTTCCTTTAGACCCGGAACAAACTTCACATCCTTGATCATGAGAGGGGAGCCAAACTCCCTCTAAAAAGTAATTGTATGGATACCGTTGTCGCACTATACCTCCCATCAACTCCAAACTCTATGTTCTTCTTGAGATCCTTCTCCTCCAAGTCACTGAAGAAATCTCTATACCCTGTCATGTGGAACAAGGCACCACTATACAAATACCACATGCTTCCCATCACTGTGATTTCCATGCATGCAATGAGAGTAAATTCAAGCTCAAATTGTGAAGCTATAGCTTCACCTATTGTTGCTACTACAGGCTCCTCCTTGTTTCCTTCTTCTGTGGACATTTCGTGGCATAGTGCCTGAATTCATGACAATGAAAGCACTTGATTTTAGACAAGTATTTATTATTTCCCTCTAGGCAAGAATTAGCCTCACCTTGGGACTTCTTCCCATTGGCCTTCCTTCCTTTGCTAACTAATGAAAATTACTCTTCCTCTTCTTTAGATGAGGTCTCATCTTTGTTGTTCTGCCTTATTTTTTCCTACACTATATCGGACCATAACCGCTATGATTGTGGTAGTTTCTCTCTACCATTTATCGAATCTTGATAACTATGCTAGTTCTTGAGAAGGCCCAAAAGCGATAGAGCTACCAAATCTTCTTCAGGGACAGTAACACGACCCCAACAAGTTCATCATGACACTGCGAAAAATTGCTCAAGTACTGAGGAATTGTGTCATTCTTTTGCATCTTTATGCTTCAAAGCTTGTATTTGAGTGCCAGCTTCGTGTGGTCACTATTGTTCTCAAACAAATCTGTCAATGTTTTCCACATTGAGAACGGAGTCTATTTCTTGTCGAAATTTGAGACAATATGATCTTGAACGCCTTCCAATATGATTATCCTAGCTTTAGCCACATCCTTCTTCCACTGAGCGAGACCCTGGGCATCATATTCTTGGGGTGTTTCTACAACTTTCTTGACGTATTCTAGCAGCCCATTTTCATCCAATACTGCCTCCATGTAAATATTCCATCCCACAAAATTTGTGGTTCCTTCCAAAGCATACTCAAGCCTGAGTCCATTAGAAGCCATCTTCTCAGTCCTAGAGAAAATCTGCAACACTGATCTTCAAATTCAAACCTCCTAGAATGACAACTTCGAATTCTCTTCTCTATTGTGAATCTAGCTATGATACCATATAGAAATTAATTATAGATTCGAAATTTCTCATGTAATGTACAAAAACATAAGACTCAAATCTACTATACTCTTCTGCAGAAGAAAATTCACGATCAAGAACATGCATCATGATTTAACACACATACACAAAGATTTATCTAGGGGAAAGCAATAGCTCAAAAATCCTTCTTATCTGTATTGCATTAATCAAATAATCTAGATGAACACAATATGCTTGCTCAAGCTTGAGCACAACTTGTACAAGTATCTTCTATCATCTGCCTGACTGGTTGATTTTGGCCAACACATAGCCAATTTTCCTATCCTCCAAGCTCTTATTTCCTTGGGTTGTTTGATGAGGAATTAGCCCCTATTAATTAGGTAAATTTCTCATTGATAATTGTACAATTCCATTAGGCCCTTCTTTAACTACATGCACCACCCATACAACTTGGAAAATTCTACAACTTATAGTACACTTCCCTTGACCTCCAATCTCAATTAGGTAACTCAAATTTCATGCATGCATGAGTTAATTTAGGTTGATTGATCATTTAACTAGTTAAACACTAAAGTTACACCCCACTTCTAGACCTCCCACTAGTTCCTCCAACAGTTGGAACTATTTTAACTGACCTTAACTCAGTTTAATTGAATTAAATTGTTACAACTGAAATTAACTCAACCTAGGCTCCTAAAATTTAGGAATCACCATACACAACTCAAGTTCTTCCCCCAACTCAAATTAACTAAGCTAACTGAGTGATAACAACTTAGTTAACTCAATCAAGTCGTCTGCTGATGTGGAATTTCTATTTTCTCTTAAGTTAATTCAAGGGAAAATTAAATTAGGAATTTCTTGTTGCATTTTCAATGTATCTTTTAAAAGGAAAACAGAAGAATGCCTAAGAGATGCTAGAATACTTTGTACATACTTAATTACAACGCAACAAAGTTGAAAGTTGATATAAGGATATTGATTTACTTTTATTCATTTAGAGGAGATGAATAAAAATAAATGAATTTAAAATACATATTTTTTAATATTTATGTTTTAAGAATATAAATAGTAAATTAATTTAATTTAAAATAAGTATTATAAAGTAACAAGAGAAGAATTAGGACATGTTATTAACATAAAATGGGATACTAGTTAATAATGGATTTCCTTAAGATCTTTACAACTAAAGAAGTTTATGAGAAAACATGTGTAGTGAAGATGATGGGTGGACACTCACTACGCAAGAAGATATGTCGAAAGAGAGCTCATGGGTCATTGTCAACTAATATTTTACTCTCAATACCTCACAAAAGACTATAGGGTTGACATGAAAACTTTTCTTTACTAATCACCAACTTAGATCCATCTAACAATAGATCTATCATGCATCGATAGGGATCAAATCCCTCGAGGTGCAAACCTTTTTTTTGGAGTGTAGAATTTGAGGAAAGGTTTGCACCTCAAGGGATTTGATCCCTCTCGATGCATGATAGATCCAGTGTTAGATGGATCTAAGCTGGTTCCAGTTGAGGGCAACAATGTCACATTTTTAGATTATCATTATTATGTATATGTTTGAGATTAACTTCAAAATTCACATTATGTTTTCTTTGCTTGGCATGACCATATCATTTTCTTCTTTAATTTAGTTTGTGTTGCTTGCCTTGAATGGTTTGTACATCTGTGTTTGGATGCTTTGAGTGGTTTGTGTGTTTATGTGTTTGGATTTGGATGATAATTTTTTTGAATGTTATAGTTGTTGTGTTATATTTTTATATGTGTATGTAATTTTCTATTAGTAATTAGTTGGTGATGAAGAAGGGAGACAATCTTGTCAATAGTTTGCAGGAGGATTGATATTTCACATCTATTTCATTTAATTTTATGTATCACAACTTTTGACAACTAATTAATTATCAATATTGTCCCTCCAAGTATTACTAAATATATCTTTAAGAGTAGCTTTAATCATTTATTGCATCAAGATTACTCTTGAAATATTTTTTTCGTTGCTAATGTTTGAAATAATTTATTTCCTTCAAGAATATTTTGATGATTTTTTATCTATAGTCTATTAAGCAAAGTCAAGAAATAATGTAATTTTGATTTATTTTTTTAATGAGTGGCTAAAATTATAAAATATTTACAATATTTGTTTCTCCAAACAATTATCACACCTCCTTCAAGAATATTTTGATTTGATTTGAATGTTTATAAATATATATTTTCCTATTGTAAATATTATGAATACGTTATTCTATGCAAGTATCTATTAGTAATTATGAATATATGCAATTGTCTATTAGTAATTAGTTGGTGATGTAGAAGAGAGACGATCTTGTCAATGATTAATTTTCACTTTGTAGGAGGATTGATTATGCACATCTATTTCATTTTAATCTAAGTATCGCAACTTTTGAAGACTAATTAATTGTGGAATTGAGGCTTTTGTGATCCATATCAAGTTCTGAGAAGATTTTTCAGCATAAATCACACTAGAATGCTTTTGTGATTTACACCGAAAAGCTTCTCAGAGCTAATTAATCTTAATAGTGTCCTTTTAGGTATTTCTAAATATACCTTGAAAATATTTTTTCTTAATAATCTACAACATCAAGATTAATAAAATCTAATGCATCTAATGCAAGCAATCAAATAGGATTTGAAACAAATCTACATTGAAATAAATGAAATCGTTGCAAGCAATCAAATAGGATTAGAAATCAATGCGTCTAGAGCAAGCAATAAAATAGGATTAGAAATCAACATCTATAATGAAATCAATGCATCTAGTGTAAGCATTTGAATAGAATTCTAAGAAAACATAATCTACACTAAAATCAATGCATCTAGTGCAAGAAATATTATTCCCTCTCTCCCCTCCATCTGATCTTGAAAATTATTTTTAATATTTTATAGTCTCAAGATTAACAACATACAATCCATCTAATGTGAGCAATCAAGTAGGATTAGAAAACATCTACACTGAAATTAATGCATATAATGAAAGCAATCAAATAAGATTAGAAATCAGAATCTACATTGAAATCAATGCATCTAGTGCAAGTAATCAAATATAATTAGAAATCAACATCTACATTGAAATCAATGCATCGAGTGCAAGAAATCAAATAGGATTAGAAATAACCATCTACACTGAAATAAATGCATCTAGAGAAAGCAATCAAATAGAATTAGAAATAAGAATCTACACTAAAATCAATGCATCTAGTGCAAACAATAAAATATAATGTGAAATCAACATCTACACTGAAATCAATGCATCTAGTGTAAGCAATCAAATAGGATTATAAATCATCATCTACACGGAAATCAATGCATCTTGTGCAAGAAATATTCTTCCCTCTCTCCCCCTCCATCTATATCTATATCCCCCTTCATATCTCGTTCTTTGTATTTATATCTCACCCCCCCCAAAACCCACACGCTCTCTCTCTTTCCATATATATCTATCTCTCCCAACCCCCCCTCTCTATATCTCTCTCTTCTTCCCTCTCTTCACCTCGCATCTATATCTCTATCTTCATCTGCCTCTCCTTTGTCTCTCTATATCACCCCCAAATCATACAGACTCATTCTCCATATCTATTTGTCTCTTCCTTCCTCTTCCTCTCCCTCTCTCCCCCTTCTATTTATCTTCCCTTTTTCTCTCCTCTATCCCTCTCTCTCTCCACCTTTCTCTCTCTATGTATTTATTCTTACCTACCTCTATCTCCCCCTCCAACTCCTTCTCAATCCCTCCCTCTCTCCTCTCTCTTCATTCCTCTTTGTCCCTTTATCTCCCACCTCACTCTATCTCCCTCCCCCACCATCCCCCATCTCTCTCTTCGCCTTCCAACTCTGCCACTATCTCCATCCCTTTCTCCTCTCTCATTCTCTCCCCCCTTCCTTTCATCTCTCCTTCTTTGTCTCTCTGTCTCACCCAAAAACATACACATTCTCTCTCCATCTCTCCCTTATTACTCCCTCTCTCTCTCCACTTTTCTCTCTCTATGTATTTATTCTTCACTCCCTCTCTCCCCCTCCAACTCCATCTCTATGTCCCTCCCTCTCTACTCCTCTCTCTAGTCCTTTCCCTCTCTCCCTTTCTCTCCAACCTCTTGTTCTCTCCCCCATCTCTTTATCTCTCTCTCTTCCCTCCAACTTTGTCATTATCTCTCTCTCTCTCTGCCCTCCAAACTTGTCACTATCTCTCTCTCCCTCCCCATATTTGTGTATCCCCCTCCTCTATCTTACCCTTCTCTCCCTCTCTCACTCCTCTCTTTATCTCTCTCTTCATTCCTCCTCTTCCCTCTCCTTCATTGTATCTCCTCCTCTTCCCTCTCCTTCATTGTATCTCCTCCTCTCCCTTATCACTCCCCCTATCTCTCCACCTCTATCACTCTATGTCTTTGTTCTTCCCTCCATATATATCATGATATATTAATATATATTATAATATAACAAATTGAATACTATATTGAATTTAATATTGCATTAATCCAAAGTTATTAAATTTGATAATATTAATATTAATATTAATATAATATTCAATGATGTTTTTTACATGGCATGATAACAAAATTTAAAATAAAACTACATCAAATTAATATTTTCAAATTATTACAACTTTGATGTGGAAATATTTGTCTTTAAAGATTTCAATATATCCCTAGGATATGGCTTTTCCTTTTAAAGATTTATTTTACAAATGTTTAGTTAAAAGAAATATTAAAAGATTTTGGAATTTTAAGGTGGTAAAAAAATTTGTTAAAGGTAAATTTATGATCCATTCAAATTCACCTATATCATAAAGGAACTATTAAATGCATGAGATAATTTATTATCCATTCAAATACATAGTTATATTTTAGTAATTAATCTTAGTTCATTAATAATATTAAAAATTTATATATAATTTAAGATTGGCCGACATTAACGAAAATTATTTTTATTATTTTTTGAGGATGTGACATACTTACACATCAGAGTCATACTAGGTTGTAGAATGTGCCTCTCAACGCAATTAACATTATGAGGATCGAGAAAAAAAATCTATGAGTAGTTATTGACTTTGTGTGAACATACAATTGCCTTTTAATAAAGATGATGATCAAGATTGAACCCATCTTATCCCTTAAAAAGTGTTCACATTTGTACTACGAGTTTACTTGAAAATTCACCTATTGAAAACGATAAGAGGAATTTTGGGGTAAAACATTGGCCTCAAAACAAAAAATGTTATATCAAAATAAACTTTGAGAGAACCAATAGTATCCAAGATGAAGATGTCAACCATAGGGGTAAATATTGTTTGGAGAGAAAGGAAGAAAATTATTCTTTTTAATTGGAATTTTGGCTTATCTCCGGTTTACTCAAATTTCAAATGTAGGTACTTGTTGGATGTAGAATTAAATTTCACATCCAAGTACCCCATTTGTATACTTTTGATAGACTTGGACCCATATTGAGATAAGTTATAAATACATAAAAATAGTGTGTTTCTTGAAACGTATACAGTGGATAATGAGTGCCTACACTTGAAATTTGAGTAAACTTACATGGAAATAAGTTTAAAATATAATTAAAAAGAGTATTTTTCTATATTTCCCTTTGAAAATTCATAGTTTTTATTTTATTATTTCAACTATTATTTTATTATTTTCTTAGGAAGCCTATTTTAGACCTCAAATTTCCCCTAGTAAAAGTCATTAGCTATTCACAAAGAGAAACAATGATCTGAAATGATCACCATATAATTTCTCATTTTTTTTGGTATTACTTTGTGGAAAAAAAATGACTTAAGGGCCCATTTTAGGGCATGTCATATTTTCAAGTGAAATTCAAAAAACACTTGTTAGAAAGGATAAATTCAGTGGTTTTACAAAGAGAAACAATGATCCAAAATGGATCACTATATAGTTTCCATCTAATCTAGTATTTTTCAAGTGGAAAACTTGGGCCTTTAGAATTCAAAGGTCCATTTTATGGGTACGTCCTATTTTTGAGATTTGGTGTATCCCTTACAAATTTTTAAAACCTATCCTACAAGTGTAATTCAAAAACCACTTGTTTAAAAAGTAAATTCATTAGTTTTTACAAAGGGAAACAATGATCCAAATGGATTATTATATAATTTATCATCTATTTTGGTACTTTCTAAGTGGAAAAAATAGTACTTTTAACATAAAGGGCCCATTTCAAGGGAAATCTCCCTTTTGAGGTTTGGAGTCTTAAATTTTCTAGATTTGGACATTGGGGGCAATAAACAATCATTTTGGGGTCAAATATTGAAAAGAAAGTGTATATTGCTTCAATGTTATACACATTAAGATTATTTCATGAATGCAATTATCACCTTAATAGAAGATTGTATGAGGAAGTCGTGCATCTTGACCTATTCTTCTAACCGTCATGGTACTAATTGGATGTTACTTCATATCCCATTATTCACACATGTGGAGCTAGTCACATATGGAACTTCAAGAATATTTTAAAGGGTTCAAAACACTAACCATAATCGAGTGTTGGGGCATGCAAACCCTTAACCCTTACCTAGACAGCTATCAATACATGTTAAATAATAAGTCACTATAAAAGAAACAAGTTCCATTCGTGTTGCATTAATCATTATTTCATAGTTGAACAAAGCAAGAAGTGTGATATTGTGAAGATAAAAGAGTAGGTAGAAGACCCTATATCAACTATATAGACCACAATGTCTATTACAATTACATAGTGAGTGCATGTTCCTTTGTATTTGCATTTCATATCTAAGAAAAAAAGAGCAAAGCATAGTCCTCGCCTTCCAACTAGGTTTTCCATATTGGGATTTCCCATTATATGTCTTGTGTTCATGTGTAGATGGTGTGGTATTTGTTTTAGCCTCTTTTATTTCATTGTTAACTTATCTTAATAATTTAATTTTTAAAACTTGCAAATTTAACTTTTAATCTAAAGCAAGCACTACATAATGAACATTTTATGAAAAATTGTAAGATCTATTGTGAAAAATTGCTCTAATATAATATAATATTTATATGTCAAATAAAATATTATAATTTTAAAAAGAAAAGGAAAATAAACTTTCAACAAACTATCAACATTATATTAATTGTCACTATATACTATATATGCATTAAATCTTTAATGAAGGTCAATCTAACATATGGCTTAATCATGTGGCTATCAACTACCTTTCTATTTATGTATTGATTACACAGTTAATTTACACTTGTCTTCTTCTTGGGATTCATGGTTTATGATCCACTTTGTATAGATCCTCATCATTGAACTTAGCTCCATTCACTATTTATGTTACCCTAAAGACAACATTCTAAATTTCATCACATTATATCAACACCATGCATATTTATATTTGGAAGCCTAAAGTTTCACCCATGCCATTTATTCTTACATATTCTACTCTAAACACTAAACTATACACAATTTATTTTCGCTTAGTACTAAAACCATTGACACTCCTACTCATCCTTTTAGAATTCAACCAATATTCATTATCACAATTTTGTTCCTCCCTAGCCACTTTTATACTCCATTGTTATCATACCTACTAAGAAGAAATGTATATTGCCTTTGATTTTGTGCTTATAATATATTACTTTGCATAGACTAGATGGTATCTTGCATTTTAACCAATGTTTGCAAAATCCATGATTTCATGTGCGCTGGTTATCTAAATATTTTAGGAAGTGTTAACTTCACCTCACTCTCATAATGTAAATGGGACTCTTAATCCCCATGCTATGCATTAATAAACATGTTTTCAAATATTTCTTGACACAATTTCCTCTACCTCATCCTTAGAGTTTTGATCTCTACCATACCAACTTCCTCCATCTTAAGTGGCAATTTAAGTACATGTGAGATTGTTCATCGATATCTAGCACACCCCTTGGTGTCTTCATTGCTATCAAAAACACATCCTAGTATCTTTTTTTGTTATCTAATACACATCTTGGACACCAATCATGTGCTTCAATACTATTTATAACATGTCCTATACATTGATTGGATGTTGCATTTGCTTGATTCTCAAATCTTCCCTTGGAGTACCAATTTTGGATGTAGTCATATCTAGTCTAAAATTGTAAAGTAACTAGTATCCCTTTTCCAAGTATCTATTTTCCAAGTATCCCTTTATCAGTACTGACCTCATCGACGGTTGAGATTTTACATTATCGGATCAATGGTTAGATTTTAGTATATGGTTTCAAAGGTTTAATGACTTTGGAAATGGTTTTTCCGACTGTTCATTGTTTCTCGTTGAACTTTTGTGATGGCTCCTATTGCGGCTAGGAAGGTGATTCATTCTTCCATGGCATTGGTCAGTTTTTGTCAAAGGTGGAAATAGATGTAAAAAATATTTACTCCTGGAATGCCTTTGTTTTTCATCTGTCGACCGGTAGGTAATGACCTTGCAATTTTTCAAAGCAGTGAGATTATTTGTCGGGTTACCTTCTCAAAGCTATTATTTTTAGAGGTAAAATTTATTATTTAAAAACGCTACCCGAGGGAGAAATCCTTAATCTTTTTACTATTGATAACTTGACTTTTCCCATTTTGCATGTTTGGCAAAGTAACCCAAAGGATTTCCACTGTGTGTTTGCAGCTTGGTTAACACCAGATGGGTAATCCTATATTCGCAGGCATAATATTATTTTATTTCTTGAGGGTTTCAACTATGTTGCTACTATTTATCAAGGGTTTTGAACTAATAGTTGCTCTGTGTTTTAGCTATCTTATTTTTCTTCAAACCCTTATTTTCCCTAGGGTTATATGAGAAGGTTTTCTCTCTCCCTAGTCTAGGGTTTTATATATCTATTGGTTTAGTTACACAACTCACTTCTTCATTGTACAGTTATTCGATTGTGCTAAATAAATCTTTGTGATTAAGAATGTCCTCTCTTTTTCTTGTTAATTAGTCGTATATAAATTTGTACACTATTTTTCTACTTATACCATCAAAGTTATTGTCAAAGTTTTCACCTCTATCAATACCCAGGTATCTCATTTTATTTTTGTTTATATTAATAGATGGTTAAACTTATCAAAGGCTATTCAACTCATTGTATGCTACTCAACTAGTACTCCATATTTGAAGTCCTTGTTCTGTCTCGTCATTATTCTTAGGTTTTTTATCAAAGAGGAGATATTCCTTTTCACTTATATAAGGGTTATACATAACTTTATTTATTTAATTTTGATCATTTATTTATTTAATCTTGATCATTTATAGAAGGCGAGATTATTCTTAGGTTTTTTATCAAAGAGGAGATATTCCTTTTCACTTATATAAAGGTTATACATAACTTTATTTATTTAATCTTGATCATTTACAGAAGGCAAGAAATTAATCGGTTCACAATTATGGATACATGTTTACCTACTCATTATTATTTGTAATAAATAATTGTTGGAACCATTTATTAGTCATATGATATTATTTTTAAGGTTTTTTGTCTTTAAAATGGATATGCCCATTTTTAGTATCTAATTCTCAAAATACTTTTGTAATTTTTATTTCAGGTATTTCCTTCTCCACTTTGATTAAAATTGGCAACGTCTAGGTTACTCTAGAATTCATCAAATTTTAACCTTCAATCCCCTTGCTCTCCAGGTTGGAATTGTTGGAACCATTTATTAGTCACATATGATAACTATTTTTAAGGTTTTTTGTCTTTAAAATGGGTATGCCCATTTTTAGTATCTAATTCTCAAAATACTTCTGTAATTTTTATTTCAGGTATTTCCTTCTCCACTTTGATTAAAACTGGCAATGTCTAGGTTACTCTAGGATTCATCAAATTTTAACCTTCAATCCCCTTGCTCTCCAGGTTGGAAATGTTGCTTGGTTCTTTCTGAGTATTCGTGAACAAATTGACTGCAAACATATTGTCTCTCAATTTCACCATGGAATCTATTATGTTAAAACCATAAAGCTACAACTTTCTTGGGGATTTTAATTTTTCTTTGACAATTTTATCAGGGGCAAATGCCTATTCTTGAATAATTAAATATAGTTATTATATTACATTATCGTTAAGAGTTTCATATTGGACTTGTATGTAACTGAACTTCAATTAATTTTTATATTTACCATAGAATGTTTACAGAACTTTCTCTAGAAATTTTTCTTACCACAATTCTTGTATAATTACACTACTATATTCATGCTTAAACTTATGAAGTATTTAAGATTTATTTCTTGTATTGATTTCTCTCATTCTTTTATAACGATAATAAAGAGAAGATTTTCTCTTTCTCGAAGGCGATATAATTAATTCTTGAGTTTACTTAAGTATAAATATATATATATATATATATATATATATATATATATATATATATATATATATATATATATATTATTTAATATTGTGTAATAGTACTTTGGTGCAACAATAAACAATGCATATTTTATAAAGAAATTGTTTATATATTACTTCCTTTGATCCTTTCCACAAATCTAACATTTGAATATAGAATTTAACTTATGTTTAGAAATAAAAATAAAATCGCTCACATAAACAAACCATTTGTTTCTCATTTCACTTTTACATAAAGAAAATATATTATTTTCAAACAATAGAGCTTATTAAACTATTTCTGGTATGCTCAAGTAAAGTCAGAGGTACTGAATTAAAAATTATTTATGGGAAAAGTAATATTCAAGTACTTGGCTCCTCCCAACCTTGACACTGCCTCTGCTTTTCCCCTGAGGAATCAGGTCTGCAAATTCTTTGTTTCCTCCTTCTTATTCTCTTTAGTTTCTCCAATTTTCCTCTCAGAAAATTATATATGAGACAAAATCTAGAATCAAATATTTTTATCCATCAACTACTTTTGAGTGGTTATTAACTGCCTCCACCTTATCAACAAGTGGCAGGTGGTTAACTGATCATTTATGAGCTCTTGTTTCCCACTTCTGGAGATAGCTTCTTGTCTTTTAGGAAACATTAAATTGGTCAATATAATAAATTTAGAATTAATCTAATCACCCAGATTAGATGCCTAGGACTTGTTGGTGGATAAAATAATCTTTAAAATAAATTGCAACTTTTTTCCTCTTTCAACCATATGTACTTCGACCATTAATTTTATAATTTTCGTATATTCATAAAATAAAATGTAAATGTAGTTTTACAAACATCAGTTATACATCAGTTATTATCAATGAATTACTGATAATTAAATGTATGTTTGTATCTTTAATGTGGCATGCTATATTTAAACCAAACTTATATACTTGTAATTACAATAAAATCTTTAAGTTGAGGGATATCACATTTAATTCTTATCTATACACATATGGACATTTCCCCAATTGAAGAATCCCATCTCACTAGACCTTCTAGTATGCTACCATTGTTTTCTCCTTACTACTCCTATCATGAATATTACAGTTTTGAATCAATACATAGGGGTAGTTCACATAGTCCTTATTAATTAATTTGCATGTACCTTTAATTTTATATCACAAATGGTATCTCCCTTCTGCCACAATTCTCGATAAGAAGTTTCAATGGAAAGCATCTTCCAACATCTAACATGAAGATGGAATATGTAGGTAGAAAGGCCCTGAGTTGAATCTTTAAAATGAAAAGGCATATGCATTAGCCTATTCTCATTCCATGTACACTCTACTGGTTGAAGGGAAAATACCCCTAGGGTCCTTTGGGCTAAGACTCTACCAGACTGAAAATTGCTTATTTAAAGAAACACACACACACAGCCATCATCTTTACTTTTAAGCAAATTCTAAGGTTTAGGGCACATACCAATGGTCCTACGTTCGAGAAGACCGTTAGGGTGCAAACCCTCCTTGGAGTTCCCTTCTTCTTCCTTTGACCTGCAAGACAAACAAATCAAAGAACACAACAGTACCTGTACAAATACTTATGTATAAATCATCTTCATGCTATAAAGTTAGTTATAAAAGATCTTTAAGTAACCACTTTCACTAGAATTCAACACAAGAATTTCATAAGCATAAAGAAAGATTATTCGGGAACAAAGACGTGTTTCTTTATAAATAAAGGCAAATAAAGTACAGATATCGGAAAGATATCACCTGAACACCTTCAGCGGGCTCCAAGCAAGCTTCCTCCCGGATTCGTTCCAGCCTCAAGCTTCCGACAAGAGCCCCTTCCAAGTCCTACTCCAATGATGATACCAAGGATGAATGATCACCAATACACATGGAAACAAGGGTTTCCTATGCAAGATGGGGGAAGTGCAGACAGCACCAAGGACTTCAGACCTGATCTAAGGGAAAAATCTCAGCATAATAATCTTGCTCTCCTTTCTCTCTCCCCTTGGCCTTCCCATTGATGTCTTTTTATACCCTCTCCAAAGTAGTTTTTTAGTTAGGAGTTGGTTGGGAACAGTTGGGCCACGGGCACTAACAGGTGATCCAGCAGGTAAACCCGCGATCACCGCCCGAAAAAGAGGAAATTATATATTTTTTAAGTGTTTTAATAGATACACGCGGGTTGGGTATGACAGACCCGCGTGTACACGCGTTTAACTCAGGGCAATGTCGCGTATAGGGAATAAAACACTGTTTTTTAAATTTTTGGACCAGGTCTGGAAGGAGGGGTTGCCCTAGGCCATGAGTGCAGCATCACAAACCATAAGAGTGGGATTTGGAGCTATAACAGATGCCCCCTAATATATGAGGTCAGAAGGGGAACATGATGGCCGAAATATATTAAGTAAGTACAAGGAAAGGAACTCTGCCGAAAAACTGAGGAGGACTTCACCAGAATTCAGCCTGCCAAGCCACCGAAAAGAGGTCAGAAAGAAACACCGTCTGAGGCGGGCATACCCATGCTCAGGAAAAGTAAAGCATGTCCGCATATCAAGTACAAGCGGATCCACTAAGTATACAAGTATAAATGACTGGAAAATACATAATGGATCATCTGATCATAATGAGTAAGTACATGTCTGAATATCACATATAAGACTGTCAATGATGCTGAAAGATGCAACGGATCACTGATATCAAAGACTGATCCCAAAAAACGGTACCAACTGAACATGATGGAATAGGATGGTACTACACTGCAAACTCAGGTGCCAGCATATAAGATGTCGCCGTGACTGACTGCAACATATAAGGTGGAGTGGTATCAACGAGCAGTAACAGGAGCAACTGTCAAGTGAACCAATGAATGCTGATACAACCTGAGGTCTTCACCGACCGTCGTGGTACATTTCTACACCATGGGAATAAATGATCTGAAGTCGACCATGTGAGAAATCGTTTGATTACCGGTCATTGATGTATACCGTTAACAAACGCGAGACTACTCACCGATAATGATAATGAGCGTCAAGGTACCCAGTACAATCTAACAAGTGTGAATGGATGAGCTGAAGTCGAACACCTGTAAGAATCTATCAATCAGGAGACAATGATGGTTTCCCACTGTCGATAGCGAGGAATCTGCCACTAATGACTGCAAACCCCAAGGTACTGCCAAATGGACTCTAGATCTTTGCCCCAGAGCAATGAGTTGGAGTCGATAGGGAAAGATCCGCTAGAAGGAAGGCATTAAGGCATCCTCCATCAATCTAGCGCGAGTGTAACCCGTAGGCCAATAATGTGGAAGGAATCGGACGAAAAAGATGTAGTAACCCAACCGAAGTACGTTTCCGGCGTACACAAGATGTGGCTAGCGCACGGCAGAAACCCTCTGAACCAACCAATAATGAAAGCCGACACAGAGGCGAGGTATCCACCAATAGGGTCAAATGGAAACCAAGGTACTACACGAATCCCAATGTGTGATAATGTATGCTGATGTCGAACACAAGGGAAACCACTCAGTCAAAGACCCATGATACTGATCGATGCTGAGCACAAGGTAACCTATCAATAATGAAAATAGGGCCAGGGTGCGGCTCTAGGCCTGTCCTCAAAGCAATGTGTCGTCGTCGATAAGGACAAGACCCGCCAGCAAGAAGTCAATGGGGACCTTCTCAAACCGGCACGAGTAAAGGACCAATATAACTGATGTGATGATAGACATGACACTGACAACCAGGGATGGCCGACTGAAAAATGAGTCAAGAGACACCGCAGAAAGGCCGACTCAGGCTAACTTCCCTTGAACAAAAGCACGACTCAATATGACTATGTGGCAGCATAAAATGAACCTGTATAAGTCCGTCATGCAGGAGGCACGAACGAACCCTCCATATGACTGGAAGAGATAACCAATCGGGGGAGAACTGACTTGATAACAAGATTATGGCGTACCTAAGTCAAACTAAATCCCACCCATGCGGAGGAGACTTTGCTTTGAGTGCTTTGTTCAAGGGCGACACGACTGACTCTAGCTGCCAACAATAAATGGAAATAACGTCCCTGTTCCCGCTCTTTTTGGAATATTTAATTTTTTTGTCTTTTTCTGATAAGCCGGAAAAAGAATAAAAGAATGCTATGGTACAGTGGAAAGAACGAGTGTCGATGAAACAGATGATCTAGTTCCTGGGAAAAGGAACATTCCTATGCTCAATGCAGGGAGGTGAAGAACTGGTCAGTGACACTCAAAGGTATGTTCCTTCCACGGATCAAGGTATGTCAAGCTGCAGAAGTCAAAGGTATGCAAGGTTGATTTTGCAGACGGCATGGTCAAAAGTTGGCTTAAACACGAGTCCAAGTGAAGCCGACTATAGGCCAAAAGGTGCAAATAGTCAACATGCAATGCAGAAGTACAACTCAACACACATAGGAGCCTCTAGGGTATAAGGGCCAGAACGAAGCGAGGAAGCAAGGAGGAATGAGTCTTCAACGCATAAGTCATGGCGGGACTACAGAGGACTCCCGAGCCTACTCATAACGAAGCAGCATGGGCAAGAAATGTCAGTGAGGTGCTAACTAGGATGCCCATGTAAAAGGATGGCTCTACCATCATGTCATGATTTAAAAAATCGGCGAGTGAAAATGGCTTGCGAACCATAACATGATGGGGTCGACCCTACAGCAGATGTATCGGTCAAATGGAGGCTAGTATGCATAATGCAACGGAAAAATGGTGTCCCTAACCTATATGCCAGTGAGAACACGATACCTGCCATGACGGGTCAGCAGCCATGGAACTGTCTCGAACCGTCGAAAAATGTCAAAAATGTCCTGAAAAACAACTCAATCTCGACATTCCAAGCTCCCAAGTTAAAAGTGACATGAAACCAAACAAAATAAAATTTTGAAAAAATTTTGCATTTTCAAAACTTATAAAAAGAAATTTTGGACTTACCATTTTCACCGTTTGACTTGGAGAGCAAATTGTGGAGCAAAAGGAGCAAACTTCCCCGTGACTTATTCAACCGTTCAAACTCGCCGAAAACTTCCAGGTAAGCACTAAACTTAGCTTGCAATCAATTGTGATAGTTTTTAGGAAGTTTTATTGGTGTTTCACCGTTCAATTTTTGCAAAAAATTTCTCTGCGGCGTACACGCGGGTTGAATGTATATAAATCGCGTATACGAGGGCCCTACACGCGACTGTGTATAGGGTAACCCGCGTGTGCGCAGCGAAACATTTTTATACAAAAAACTAATGGATGAAAATGATTTTTTCTTCCAGGATGACTATCACATGGCGTGAAAGAGAGCACTCAGCTGTGGATAATGAAGTTATGAACAATGATGAGGCATTAGATGCCTTACGGGGATGTGGATTGTTAAAATTCTTCAAGTTGCCGAATATGAAAGCAAACGTGCGTCTGCTCGAGAGACTCATTGATTACTGGGATGTCGAGGAAGAAGCTTTCATGATTGATCAGATGCCACTCAGGATAGAAGTGGAAGATATATATTTTATCACGGGCCTTTCCCGAAGGGGAGAGGTAGTACACTCCCGGGGCAGGACCCGAAATAGTCTCAGTGTAGACGATTATGTTCACATTTACTGTCCAGGTCATCGGAAGGTTGGGAGCCAGATCTCTATCCCAAACGTGGAGAGTTTGTCCTTGCGGATAATCTTGTTCACCATAGCTCGAGTGAACAGATCATCCTCGCTACATCAGGCATCACGAGTAAACATGAGCGTAGCAGTGGACTGTCTCACCACGGTGTTTGACTGGTGTACTCCTCTACTTTCCAACATGAAGGAGCAGCTTACTTCTATCAGGAGGGGGCAGACCAAGAACTTTGGGTACGGAACCATTTTATGCACTTTCTTCTTCGAGAAGGTTCCCTCACTCCGCCCCAGGGTAGCGGTTCCCATCAGTAGTCCACGCGATCCACGTATGGGCCGGTGGGCTGACTTGATGAAACGTCTGGGGGGTGGGGAAGTGCCCAGGAATGCATTCGACGACGACTTTTTTGCTTGGTGGGAGCAACAGATCATCGCCATAGATGACTACCCCTATGCTGGACTGGATTTCCGCGAAGATCCTGACCTAGTGTTACCACCAGATGCAGCATGGGGCGAGATCGGTAAGATATTTTAATTTTATGTTTTTATGATTTTTAGGATTTTTCAAGTATAATGATGAACTTTGAAAAACACATTTTTTTTGACGAGATTCAAATGACTAATATGATGATCATGTTCCAGACATTGGGCCTGTACGACCAGATGGATTCCCGCGGCATGGACGGCGTGGCCGAGGAGCCGAAGAGGCGGCTGCGGATGCGGACAGGACCCTCAACAACATCCAGCGACACTTGGCGAGACTGAGCTGCCAAGTACCAATGGCCGAGGTGGAGGACCTTCCTCCAGATATGCAGCGTCATGTGGTTGGAATGCCACGTGACTGGGTTCGCATCTTCCGGCGCGTGGCCAATGCTATAGTTACTTACTTAGCTGCTCATCCAGAGCCGAGGCGTTAGATATGCCTGACATGATTATGGGCATTTGAGTCCCAATTTTGTATATTTTGGACACACATATGTACACTCGAGACGCTTTTGCGATATATATATATATACAGTTTGACTTTTTGATGCATGATTTTATGATGATGAATGATTGATATGCCAGTCTAATGCTTGATTAGCGATAGAATTAGCTAACCAATTTTGAGATCTTGGAATGTGCAAATAATTAATGTAAATAAATGATCTTTGCAACAACCTCACCCTTAAATATTGGCGATATAATAATGGATCTCTAACCCGATAAATGTTATTTAACTGAGACACTATCAATTGTGAATCAAGATATACTACCAACGAGTCGATCCCATACGAGATTGCCTCGGACAATAAATTGATAACAGCTGTATATTCGGCCATATTGTTTGAAGCAGGACCGATACACATGCCTCTCGACGTCAACAACTGACCAGTTGGGTAATAAAGTACCCAAGCTGCGGAAGCAAGATTCCGAGTGTGCCGACTAGCACCATCGGCGAATCCAAAATAAACCCAATCATCCATCAACACCTGCCAAAGCAGACCAAAAAGTGCTGATATCAGAAAAACGCTCGATAAGATATGTACAAATATACATAAAATACAAAGAAGCCATTGCCTGGTAAAACTAAGCAAAATACTTCTTTAAATAGAGCCCATTTCGGGGCTCCGCCAGCTTGTTTCCTTCGAAGTCAATTAACTCATACGATCCTTTTTCTAAGACTCGCTTGATAATGAAAGGACCGTACCACATAGGCTTGAATTTGCCTGCCCCCAAGGCGTCCTTATCTTGGTCATAGACCAAGACAAGGTCACCTTCTTAAAAGACACGAGGGCGGACAGACTTATCATACTGAGTTTTGACCCTTTTCTTATGTGCCTCGTTCGTCGTGGCAGCATCTCGACGCTGCTCATCGAGATGTTCCAGGTGAACTAGGCGCTCCTCGAGACTTGAAGTCTCGGGAAGAAGCTCGACAGCCAATTTCAGAGATGGAATTTCACATTCGACCGGAAAGATAGATTCCATCCCGTAAACTAACTGAAAAGGAGTAAAACCAGTAGCCGTTTTGACGGAGGTTCGGTATGCCCAAAGAGCCGGATACAACATAATGTGCCAATTGGACCGATTTTTATCGATTGTCCGTTGGAGTATCGTCTTAAGAGTTTTATTGACCGCCTCGACCTGTCCATTGGCCTGAGGATAATAAGGGGATGAATGCTCCTGACGGAAACCTAATTTAAAAGCCAATTCGGACATTAGCTGATTTTGGAAATGACTGCCGTGGTCAGTGACAATCTCTCTTGGGATGCCAAATCTTGAGATGACTTGATTGAAAAGAAACAAAGCTGCCGTGTCACTGTCGTTCTTATAAGTAGGCATGGCCTCCGCCCACTTCGTGAAGTAGTCTACGGCCACGATAATGTACTTGTGATTTGCCGCTGAAGGCGGATTACAAGTCGTAAAATCAATACCCCACTTAGTGAAGGGACCGACGGTGACAACGGGAAAGAGGGGAGCTGGATGCGCGCGCATCTTGCGAGTAAAAATTTGACACGGGTGGCAGCATTTTACCGCTTCCACACAGTCCTTAAAGAGTGAAGGCCAAAAATAGCCGGCACGTAAGATGCGCTGGGCTGTAGCAAGCCCGGATAGATGACCACCACAAGCTCCACTGTGGCAATCATTAAGAACAGACTCTGCTTCCTCTAAGGTTAAACAACGTCGAAGAATTGAGTCAACTCCTCGACGGTATAATGTGTCACCAATGATAACATAGTTTTTAGCCAGGTGACGTAACTTGCGACGTTCATCCTTGGAGAAAGTAGAGGGAAACTTCGAAGTCTGGAGATAAACAATGATATCTCCATACCAAGGGTCTTGTGAAGAGATGAGGAATATATGCTCGTCGGGTAAACTTTCCTCATAAACAATATCCTCTCCACAAGGAAGCTCGGAAATTAGCTCCGCAAAAACCATAGATTTCTTAGACTTGGCGGACAAGAACTCGAGATCGAATTTTTGTAAAATAACTATCCATCTATTATATTTGCCCCCAATCACTCGCCTACTGAGGACAAATTGAAATGGATTGACCGCCGCTAGGACAAAAGTTTTGCGTAGCAAAATATAATGACAGAGCCTCTGGACAGCATGAACAGCTGCCAAGGCTAACTTCTCAACCGGAGAATAGCGAAGTTCAGGACCTATTAAGCCTCGGCTCAAATAATAAATCACATGCTCGACGAGAGCATCGTCTTCCTGAACTAGAACCATACCAATGGTAGATTCTGCTGCAGCGAGATATAAAAGGAAGTCTCTACCATAATCCGGTGGACTCAAAAGCGGGGCAGAGACTAATGCCTTTTTCAAAGCATCAAACGACCGCTGCGCAAAGTCGTCCCATACAAATGGAACTCCTTTCCGTAACAAACGCATGAACCCTTTAGTGATCTCGGCGTAGTTTGCTATAAACCGTCTCAAGAAATTGGCCTTCCCTTGAAGACTTTGAAGTTGACGGATGGAGGACGGGGGAGGCAACTGAACTATTGCCTCTACCTTGAAAGGATCAACCCGGATCCCTTCATTGGACACAATAAACCCTAACAACCGACCGGATGTAACCGCGAAAACGCACTTATTGGGATTCAACCGGATTTTATAGTAACGACATCGCTCAAAAACTAATTTAAGATGACTAGGATGATCAGTCCTCTTTCGAGAACGAGCAGCGAGATCATCTAAGTATGCTTCAATGATATGCTTGATGTCGTGGAAAGCGTAGGACATGGCCCGCTGAAAAGTAGCTCCAGCATTTTTAAGACCAAAAGGCATCTTTCGATATGCAAAAGTACCCCAGGGACATATGAAGGCAGTCTTATGCTAGTCCTCAGGACGAATAGAGATTTGATTATAACTTGAGAAACCATCCATAAAGGAGAAAATCTCATTACCCGCACACTCGTCGATAATCTGATCAATGAATGGCGTGGGGTAATTGTCTTTTGGACAAGCCTTGTTTAAGTCCCTAAAATCGATGCATACACGGATTGTTCCTTGCTTTTTGTCTACAGGGACTGGATTTGAAACCCAATCCGTAAGAGGAACAGGGTATATAAAACCCGCCCTTAGCAGCTTCTCAACCTCAGCTTTGATAGCTGCTGCTTTCCTAGGGTTAACCGGCCGAAGCCTTTGACGAATCGGTTTTGCGTTTTCGTACGTCTTGATCTCATGTTGGACGATAGAAGGATCAATGCCGGGCATTTCCTCATAAGACCAAGCAAATACATCGCGATATTCCTTGAATAGGTCGGTATAAATTTGAATTTCTTCAGGGGAACACTCAATTCCGATGAAGATATTCTCGATGATGTTAGGATCCTTAGAGATGTTTATAGGTATCATCTTTGAAATTACCGACATGTTACCTTCAGCACATGTGTGTGTTGGAGCCAAAGGGTTCGATACCGTACAAACATCACTACCAACGAGCTCGGAGAATCTAGATTCCACTTCCTGCAATGGAGGAAGAAAATATGAACGATGGTGTAAGTCTTCCCAAGGTCGATCTATACCCATCATCACCTCGAGGATTGCTTCTTCAGAAGGTAGAACCGAATCTAAGCAGTCCAAGGCAGAGTTAGAATCGAAGCTCCAAGCGGGGGCCACATGACCATCTAAGTCCTCTTCGGAAAAAGGAGTAGAATGGTTATCTGCAGAGTCTACGATAGACTGATATCTAAGCTCAGCTGCAGATATAGGAAATGCCATTCCATTTACTTGTCCTTCAACTAATGTGGTCGTAGGCGAAGGCAAGGTCCAAGGGTCGGAAAAATACTGAGTTCGAAAGAACTTTTCTCGAGAAAACTCCTTGAATGATGAAATAGCATTGATTCTCGCAAAAGGAGAGGGAAGATCAAACGTACCCATCAATGAGGAATACATCCCTACTCCTAAATTCTCAGTCGGCGGGCGAGGGTTATCCACCAAAGGAACCGTAGAGTCGGAGGTTGCTTGAGGATCGATTGGAGCATAGTCCAATTGATCAACCTTAACGATTTTCCCCTCATGAGGAAAGCAAATGACACGAAACAGAGTCGATACAATGGCTTCCATCTCGTACACCCAGTTCCTTCCTAATAGGAGATTATAATCTAGGTTAGCATCTACGACTTCCACTTCAATATTAACGACCTTTCCTCCAACACATATAGGAAAGGCCGGGATAATCCCATGCGGCTTGTGAGAATGGCCATCAAATGCAGTTAAGACAGTTGGTGAAGGAACAGCCGTAGGTGAACCAATAGCCTTCCAACATGACATAGACATGACACACGTGGAAGCTCCCTCATCTATAACGGTGCGAAAAATATTGATTTTCCGGTATGTTGACTTTACCTGGAAAGCCATATGATGAGGAAGTCTCTTTTTTACATTTGACATGTCGAAAGAGAGCACTAACGAGTTACCTGCACTTCTTTGAGACGGACACGATTGGAGAACTTCCAAAGCGGACATAGCACACGGGCTTTGAGCCAAATCCTCCACAATGGAGTAATTTTGGGTGGCCCTAGCGTTAGGATTAATCGTCGCGCGTTTGGCGGAACCTTTCGGTATCCTGGGTATAGTCTCAACAAGAGGTCGCTCAATATGAAGATCATTACTTCCGGGAGCCGTTTTATCCTTAGATGTTTCAGCTTCACCATAATCACGTGACCGAGTAGTCACGTTAACGTTTGACCCCATCATAAAAACATTTGATGCTTTTTCCCCTTCCTGGTTGCCCCCAGAGGAGGTCCCAGGATTCGAATTTGCGCCAGCAAGAAGTTGCTGCCCTTGGGGAAACGGGTTAGTTAACACAGCTTGCGAACTAGAAGTCCCTTGCTGTCCTAACAAGCGCTGAGCGTCTTCAATTCGAGGGCAAAGATGAGTTAGATGGTCCCCACTGCATAACTTGCAAGGGAACTTAACTTTCTTTCTCGACTCACCTTTACCACCACCAGCATTGTTGCCAGATTTATTTGCATCCGGCTTCCCATCCGAATTCTTCTTTTTACCACGTCCCTTCTTTTTCCCATTGGAATTTTGATTTCCTTTGGGGTTATCGGATTGGACGGCGTTAATGGAAGAATTTTGGGAAGCTTGAGGATTAGACATTGTGACTTGGTTGTTAGGAGCAGTTTGTAATGACAACTGCTGCAATTGATTCAACAAGTTCACTGTAGTCGAGTCTACTGACCCCACGATGCCATCCGCATGCGGACCTGGCTTCGGCTTAGCTAAATCAACCTTAGATCCAGGAGAATCTGGCAAGTACTTTTGGAGGATCCCAGACTGAGAGTAAATCAGTTCTAACTGCTGGGCCCTGAAAATGGCTTGCTCCTTAGAATAGACCCCAGACATGGAGACATCCTTAGAGATCTCGGGTTGCAACGACTTCAAAAACCACTCTAGACGGTACTTCGGAGGGATTTCGGCTTTAATGAGCCTTTTTCTCCGTCTCCATTCCTGTATGTGATCAGAAATGTGGGTTGCCTTATCCTGACGAAAGGTAGCCAGAAGTTCAGTTCCGGCATCATAGCGGACAGGCAACTGGAAGTGATTCAAGAAGATATTAGCTAAGTCTGAGAACGATGTAAAGCTGCCCCCTGGCAACTCTATATACCACTTAGCCGCATTACCAGTCAAGGTGCGCTGAAAGAGTCTCAACCTAACCGAATCTTCGATGAGGGAGTTAGATGAGCACCACAAATGGAATGTGGTTACATGATCGCCCGGATCTTCACCACTCTTCCCTTCGAATTTTGGGATGTCCGAAGGGAGTTTGGTTGGGACCGGAGGCCAGGCCGGATTGTATCTGATAGGGTCGTTCGTTAGCTTAGTGAGATCTGGCAAGTTTAACGTTGCCAGAAATGGAAGCCTAGGAGGACCTAGGGGATTCCACCCAGACTGGGCAGAACTCCCAAAGTTCTGAAAAGATTGTCCTGGGATTTGAGAGGCACCAGGCTGCCCCAAGTGACCAATAGAACCAGCTGAACCAACAGGCAAGCCTTGTGGTCCAGCAAAATTCGGAGTTTGACCAACTCCTGCCGTATAACCTCCATAACCTGCAAAGTTCCCTTCTAAAGAATGGTAAGGGGTTGATAACCCCTGATATGGGTTCCAAGCCGAAGCGAGGGGAGGAATACTTTGAAACATGCTAACCGTGGAATACGGCCTACCTCCTTGTTGGCCGATGAATGGATTCGCAGTTCCTGCACTACTAACCCCAGGGTTATTCCAACCTTGGAAAGGATTGCTGCTTTGTCCTATTGGAGAAAAAGGCATGGATCCTACCGTTGGGTTGGAATGTGGGATATGACCACTTCCGAAAGGGAAACCCTGGAATGAAGCCGATCCGCCCATCATGGACGTAGCGGCACTGAACGGAACTGAAGGAATACCCTGTGATTGGGTGCCAGAAAGGAAGGAACCAGTACTGAAAGCATTGGTTTGGGCATTTCCACTCGTAGACGGAATGGAGGTGGACCCTACCAAAGATGTGCTAGCAAACGATCCGAACAAAGAAGCGGAGGGGATGGAAATGGTTCCTCCCCCTTGCACCGATATCGGTGTTTGCATAGTCGCAGCACTCGTAGAAGCCATGCTTCCAGTCGTGATCATAAAAGGTAAGCGCGTAGCGTAACCTGGACTTGCAGGTCTATTCGACGGAGTCCCAACGTATTGCAATACGTCCGGATAACTAGATGGTAGTGGAGAATTTGGAATCACTAATGATTCTGAAAGTTCTTCTACCTCTACGTCATTCTCCGCTTGAAAGCGAACTCGAGAAAGGATTGGAGTATCCCTCTCTTATTCAGAAGTGCCAGGCCTTGCTTGGCCGCTAATATCCCCGAGAGGAGGATCAATCCCCGATGCGTCAACCGGCGTGGGACGGACCCTACCGGTAATATCTCCTCTGCGCCTTCTAGGAGAAGGCTCTAAACTAGGTGGCGAGAGACCACGAAGTCTTCGAGACCGTCTTGGAGACCGGTCAGCCACTTTGAATTTTTTGTTACGATCTAGCTAAAGACTCAAAAAATTAAAAGCTAAGCCGACTAGGAGCACAGAGCACACACTATAAAGTTCCTAAAGATACAGCCAGTCAAACAACTTTCAAGTATTTCCGCTCCGGGTGATTGAGACCGGACACCAAAATACGAGAAAGTGAATCAAAGGGCCTTCCGAAGATAGTCTGGGATGATGAGGGCCCAGTCCTATCAGCGAAGGTATCAGAGGAAGTTACGCTGACCTCCTAACAACAGCCTGTGCCGGTGCAAGCCCCCAAGCTTCGCAAGGGTGCCCTCCGGAAGTACTGTTGAGAGTGATACAACGTCGACCTCAGGTGCCACGGGATTCCCCTCCGCAGCCACCTATGCAGATCCCTAGGAGAGGCAACTATGGGTACCAACTCGTCGCAGAAGCCAGGCGGAACAGTCTTGAGGTAAGTTCGGACAAGTAGGAGAGGGGGTATCTCTCTTCCCTGTCTTCACAGACCCTCGTGCTTAACTCCCAGATCCGGAGTTTTCCTGGTCTTCCTAACGCTATTGGATTTACTCTCTTTAATCAGACTCTTATGTTTGACGTTTTTTGTGGCCTTGGAGAGTTAACTTTCCACTCACCTAATCCAAGGCCCTAAAATCCTAAACTTGTTGGTGTAATAACTACAACAAAAAGTTCTAGTGGATTTTAATTAAGCGCTTGATTTTATTGGGCTGTTCTTTAAGTCACAGGGTTATGGAAATGAAACTTGTGGTGTTTTTATGGACGCAAAAGAAATTAATAAAACCTAGCTACATGCACATGCACTTTTGTTTTCGATGAATAGCAACTTCTATGAGGTTCAGAGACACTTGTAATATAAGCAAATTTTCTTTTTCTTTTCAGACCCCACACTCACAAAAACTAACAAAACTAAAGATGCCTAAAAAAGAGATGCAAATCTTACTCTAATGCAAGAACTAAATGTGGATGCACGATTCAAAGACTATTCTAAAAACAAAGAAGGAAAGTTGCTGCTTTACCAAATTTTGTCTTGCCACTGAAATGCTTAGATAGAAGATGATTTGTTACCAATCATTTCGTCCAAACAATAAAAACAAGTTTAAGATAAAAAACAAAGCACTTTCACTTCGCAAAAAAGGAAATCAAATGAGAAGTAAGTTTAAGAAAGCAAAACTCAAAAACTTTCAAAAGATTTTCTTTCAACCAAACCAAAAAGTCTTTTTCAAGGGGAGAACTCTCAAAAACTGATACCAATGATTGATAAACAAGCAATCAAACACTTTTGTGAATTAACACCTTTCAAATGAGTAAAACTCAACAAAAATAAGTTGTGTTCGAAATCGCTTTTTACAATCGAAAACAGCAATGAAAGTCCAAAATATCAAAAGACAAGTTTCAAGAAAAATGGTAACAAACAAATTTCTCGAAAAGAAGGAGCAAATGGTCTCAAAAATGATTCCGTTAAGCAAACACAAATGTCACGAAAAAAAGATGGACACAAAGATTGAAAACAATCTTCCCACTCTGCCGAAACAGAGCAATCAAGATTCTTAGACAGAAATCTTGTGTGTCAAAAATCAATGACGCTTGCAATCAACGAAAAACAAGACTAGCACTCCTTATAACTAGAGAGAGTTCAGAACAAGATGCCCCCTGTCAAACAGGGAACTGTTATTGGAGAAATAACTGCTTGACACTGACCCAAACCACCAGAAAAACATTCAGCAAACAAAAAAATTATAAATCTTGAAAATAATGTGATATACGCGCCTGCAATTATTTGCAGAATGCGTGTATACGCGACTGAAACTAAGGAAACCTGCGTATACGCGGGTTCACTTAGTGCAACTAGCGTATATACGCTTCTGTAATCCAGAAAAAGAGCGTATCTGAAGTCTTTCAAGAAAAATAAAAAACACAGACTAAAAAACTGGCAAAGTTTGAATTTCAGGAAAATATCAGACAGTCAGAACCAATAAACAGAGGGACTGAGCCTTGATTGGCTTGAGGACTACCCAAACTAGGAACAACAAGAGTGTTGTCCCCAGCGGAGTCGCCAATTCTGGTTGAAGGGAAAATACCCCTAGGGTCCTTTAGGCTAAGACTCTACCAGACTGAAAATTGCTTATTTAAACAAACACACACACACAGCCATCATCTTTACTTTTAAGCAAATTCTAAGGTTTAGGGCACATACCAATGGTCCTACGTTCGAGAAGACCGTTAGGGTGCAAACCCTCCTTGGAGTTCCCTTCTTCTTCCTTTGACCTGCAAGACAAACAAATCAAAGAACACAACAGTACCTGTACAAATACTTATGTATAAATCATCTTCATGCTATAAAGTTAGTTATAAAAGATCTTTAAGTAACCACTTTCACTAGAATTCAACACAAGAATTTCATAAGCATAAAGAAAGATTATTCGGGAACAAAGACGTGTTTCTTTATAAATAAAGGCAAATAAAGTACAGATATCGGAAAGATATCACCTGAACACCTTCAGCAGGCTCCAAGCAAGCTTCCTCCCGGATTCGTTCCAGCCTCAAGCTTCCGACAAGAGCCCCTTCCAAGTCCTACTCCAATGATGATACCAAGGATGAATGATCACCAATACACATGGAAACAAGGGTTTCCTATGCAAGATGGGGGAAGTGCAGACAGCACCAAGGACTTCAAACCTGATCTAAGGGAAAAATCTCAGCATAATAATCTTGCTCTCCTTTCTCTCTCCCCTTGGCCTTCCCATTGATGTCTTTTTATACCCTCTCCAAAGTAGTTTTTTAGTTAGGAGTTGATTGGGAACAGTTGGGCCACGGGCACTAACAGGTGATCCAGCAGGTAAACCCGCGATCACCGCCCGAAAAAGAGGAAATTATATATTTTTTAAGTGTTTTAATAGATACACGCGGGTTGGGTATGACAGACCCGCGTGTACACGCGTTTAACTCAGGGCAATGTCGCGTATAGGGAATAAAACACTGTTTTTTAAATTTTTGGACCAGGTCTGGAAGGAGGGGTTGCCCTAGGCCATGAGTGCAGCATCACAAACCATAAGAGTGGGATTTGGAGCTATAAGGGTATGCTACCATTGTTTTCTCCTTACTACTCCTATCATGAATATTACAGTTTTGAATCAATACATAGGGGTAGTTCACATAGTCCTTATTAATTAATTTGCATGTACCTTTAATTTTATATCACAAATGGTATCTCCCTTCTGCCACAATTCTCGATAAGAAGTTTCAATGGAAAGCATCTTCCAACATCTAACATGAAGATGGAATATGTAGGTAGAAAGGCCCTGAGTTGAATCTTTAAAATGAAAAGGCATATGCATTAGCCTATTCTCATTCCATGTACACTCTACATGAATCGATGGATAAATTCATTGTTTTTTGCATGTTGACTTCACCCAACATTTACTCCAAAAAAAATGGTATGTCCTCAAATTTAGCCCCTTTATGAAGGTTTTCCTTTTCCAATGAATAAGCTAAAGTTTTCCCTTTATGTATTTCCATACATACTTGAACGATCATTTGTAATAATTTTGATTAGGAATTCTCACCATGAAATTCAATCCCCTATTAGTAGAGGAGCTCATCAAGGCTAGTGCTCAGAGTTCACCTTAACCATATACAAACTCAAAGGAACATTTATAAAAAAATTATTAGGAATGTTAACCATGTCATTCAAACCCCTAAAAATATTGACTATGGATTCTTCAATTAGAGGATTATATTTATGATTCACCTTGACCACATACAACCTTTAACAATTATTTGCATTCAAGCCTCTATTTGTAAACGGTGTCAATAGAAACAATAGAGCTATTGTAATTAACTTGAATTATTAAGAGATAACCATATAAAATAAATGTTGAAGTGTGCAACAAGAAATTCTTGTTGAGATTGCAACAAGATGATCGAGCTTAGTGAAAAGAGTCGCCTTCACTAAGTGGGCCCGCAGGCTATTTTTGGCGCAAGTCTATTTTTAGACTATGTCTATTTTTAGACATATGGATCATGTCTATGTTTATGGATGATTGATCAAGTTGGGAAAAATAGATGGACTTCTATTTTTGATGAAAGTGTGAGTGATCACAGTGTGAGTGATCAAAGTCTATTTTTAGACTGGCTGTCAAAAATAGAAAAGTCAAATATTATTATCTCACAATAATATTTGGACTATAAACTTGATCTTATTCTCTTGGAGCACTTCAGTTTGAGCTACAGAGGTGGCACATGCAGCTGTCAGAAGGAAATATGCTTTTCTTATGAGTCAGTTGAGTTGTTGCATGCATGACTTCAGTTAGAACTCAAGTGAGTTGAGTTTAGTGGACTGGAGGTACAGTTGATGGAGTTGTGTTCAGTTTGACTTAGTTAAACTAGTTGTAGTTAGTCTAACTGCAGATAGACTAATGATGAGTTGTTAAACTAATTATTAACTCATAATACAACTAAAGAATACATCAGTTAACTCAGTTGCATGTCAGTGCATGTTCAGTTCAACAGGGACAAGTGGTAGAGAATCAGATTGCTATCAGTTGTGACTATAGTTGTGCATCAGATCTTGCACAATCAAGGGATTGAGTATGCCAATGAGTTTGCTCACGTATTTGGCCCACATTTTAGCCTTTGCTCACGTCCACAAAGAGTGAGTGACTATTTTGCAGGTGAAAAACGAGTTTGGGAAGCTATTCTCATCAGTTCTTGAGCAGGTATTGAGCTGGAGAGGCAGGCAAGCAGTGGAAGAGATTTGGAGATCAGATCTGAGCTGTATTGTGTGTAACAGAGGTGGAGATACTTGTGAGAAGTATTATGCTTTGTATTGTTACATGATTCAATCAATATAATATACAGATAGTGTGGGGTTTTTAGCGAGATGCTTTCCCCGGGATACATACTGTGTTTATGAGTTTGATTGATGCTTCTATGTGTGCCTGTGAATGTTTCTGCTTCTGTAAATTGATGATCAACGTAGAGGAGATTATGTATTATACATGTTCCGCTTATAATTGTATGATCAGGATAATCTCTGTGAATATGTGTTAAATTATTCAAAATTTCTACATGGTATCGGAGCTAGATGATTTGTAGAAAAAATTTCTACATGGTATCAGAGCAGCTTGATTTGTAGAAGAGATTTTTACAGGATATCAAGCGAGGATTGATCATCAGATCTACTATTCAGGAAGTGTTTACATTTTATTTCTTCAGGCAGAGTCTGTAATCGGGCCAGGTAGCCTCTGGATTCATCCTTCTTTTGGAAGGTGAGATATCCGGTGAATGCCCATACAGTCAATCTCTGTACGAGAAATATTTTGTTCTCACGAATTCTAGATCGGAAGCAGTTGAGTTTTGTGCTGGTGGAATTCGAATTTAATTCCAAAGCAAGAGATAAAACTCAGAAACATTCAGTTTGAGAATGGAGATAGTATGCCCCAGTATCTCACGAGGTTCACTAAGTGTCGAGATGAGCTGAGAAGTGTGGGGGTTACTGTTGATGATGAGGATGGTGAGTCTAGGACACCTTGACCTTCCTAAGAGTTGGCATAGCTACCAGGACTTGGTGAATGGAAGGGAGAAACTGCCAAATTGGGAACGACCATGGTCTGATTTGATGCAGGAGGAGATTAGACGGAGCACCAGAGACGGTTCTTCATCCATGCAGGATGAGGAGAATTGTGCCTTAGCGAGTAAGGCGAAGAAGGGGAAGGAGAAGGTTTCTCTTTTCGAATCTTGTTCTTCCAGTGATGAGAAGAAAGTTGACAAGTCGAAGGTGCGATGCTTTCGTTGTCATGAGATTGGTTCATGGGTCAGGAACCTGTATGCTCTTGAGGTTCAAGATGCATGCAAAGCCTTGAGCAGCAAGGCAACTGATGGAGACTTGGTGGTTGAGAGGGAGCATATATTACCTCTCAACATGCAGAGCCAGAAGAAGTCTCAGACGATTGTGGAGGAGCCACGATTGGTGCAGCAGCTTCAGGAGATTGTGGAGGAGCCACAACAGGGGAAGTTGAGAGGAGATCGAGTAGAGACCTCTACTCATCCAGAGACCTCCAGTAGGGGGAAACTTCAAGCCAGGTGGGCTGAGGGATCGCATGCATCCATACCTCTAGGTAGGAGGTGGGGTGATGTGGATTGATCATCCCAAGGAGGAGGGGCAAGATCCTTGAGGTACCCAACCTCTTGGATGAGACCTTGCTACGGGAGCCCCGATGTGTAGTAGTAGGAACTAACTGATTGGGTAGAGACAGATGCGGATGGAGCGGCAGAGAGAGCGACAGTGCAGGGAATCCCAGGACAGCGCATAGCTAGCAGGCTGTAGCAATGCGAGAGGCACAATTGTTTTGCACAGTGCTAGGTGGCACAGAGAGGTGTGCAATGGTGCGAGATGCATGGAGATGTTGCAGTAGCGCAGATGTCAGAGAGGGAGCACTTGTCAGCAGCAGGTAGAGCTTCAGCATCAGAGGATGTTTCTATCCCAACAGGGAGGTCAGTTGGGAGGTGCAGTGCGGATGCAATGCTGGGAGATAGAACCAGCAGCAGCATGGATGCAGTCAAAGATCAAAGTGACAGAGGCTAGAGTAGTCAGATACTGAAGAGCACAGAGATGCAGAGTTTCAGTCGACAGAGGCAATAGCAGTCAGAGACTTTGATGACAGAGCAAGTGGACCGGCCAGATGTGTTGCATGGAGAACATTCCAGAGTTACAGGATCGGGTTTGAGAGGAAGCCTTTCTTGTTGAGAGGGAGTGTTGAAAAGTGTGCAACAAGAAATTCTTGTTGAGATTGCAACAAGATGATCGAGCTTAGTGAAAAGAGTCGCCTTCACTAAGTGGGCCCGCAGGCTATTTTTGGCGCAAGTCTATTTTTAGACTATGTCTATTTTTAGACATATGGATCATGTCTATGTTTATGGATGATTGATCAAGTTGGGAAAAATAGATGGACTTCTATTTTTGATGAAAGTGTGAGTGATCACAGTGTGAGTGATCAAAGTCTATTTTTAGACTGGCTGTCAAAAATAGAAAAGTCAAATATTATTATCTCACAATAATATTTGGACTATAAACTTGATCTTATTCTCTTGGAGCACTTCAGTTTGAGCTACAGAGGTGGCACATGCAGCTGTCAGAAGGAAATACGCTTTTCTTATGAGTCAGTTGAGTTGTTGCATGCATGACTTTAGTTAGAACTCAAGTGAGTTGAGTTTAGTGGACTGGAGGTACAGTTGATGGAGTTGTGTTCAGTTTGACTTAGTTAAACTAGTTGTAGTTAGTCTAACTGCAGATAGACTAATGATGAGTTGTTAAACTAATTATTAACTCATAATACAACTAAAGAATACATCAGTTAACTCAGTTGCATGTCAGTGCATGTTCAGTTCAACAGGGACAAGTGGTAGAGAATCAGATTGCTATCAGTTGTGACTATAGTTGTGCATCAGATCTTGCACAATCAAGGGATTGAGTATGCCAATGAGTTTGCTCACGTATTTGGCCCACATTTTAGCCTTTTCTCACGTCCACAAAGAGTGAGTGACTATTTTGCAGGTGAAAAACGAGTTTGGGAAGCTATTCTCATCAGTTCTTGAGCAGGTATTGAGCTGGAAAGGCAGGCAAGCAGTGGAAGAGATTTGAAGATCAGATCTGAGCTGTATTGTGTGTAACAGAGGTGGAGATACTTGTGAGAAGTATTATGCTTTGTATTGTTACATGATTCAATCAATATAATATACAGATAGTGTGGGGTTTTTAGCGAGATGCTTTCCTCGGGATACATACTGTGTTTATGAGTTTGATTGATGCTTCTATGTGTGCCTGTGAATGTTTCTGCTTCTGTAAATTGATGATCAACGTAGAGGAGATTATGTATTATACATGTTCCGCTTATAATTGTATGATCAGGATAATCTCTGTGAATATGTGTTAAATTATTCAAAATTTCTACAATAAAATACTTTGAAGGAAAGTACACAAAGAGGAAAAGTGGTATGGGTCAAGAATGATATATAATTTCATAACAAGAGAAGCAATTAAGCAAAAATATTTATGGTTCTTGATTCGATAAGATCGATAGCAGGTGGAACGTAATCTAGTGACTGGATCCATTCTTAGAAGGGTTTCCTCCATTTCAAATCTTCCCTAATAATCTTTTGCAAGGATTTTCCCATACTAATAGTATTCCCTTACTTTTGGCCTATACATTTGTCTATACTAATTGTCCTGTCAAATTGGTGAAACTTAACCATTCAAAGATGAACCTATTACTACAAGAAGAAACATTTTTACCACTTAGCAACTTAAGAATCCATGTTTGTCATCCTTAACAACCATAACCTAAACATTTCCTTGGCCTTTTATATTCTCTATCAAAAAGTGGCATTAGTTATTTCATTTCTAGACTCATGAGCACTCAAACCAAATTACTTGTAGCAATCATTTTCTCCTTTGTATACATGAAAAGTATGAACGATAACATATACAGGAAATTTGACATGAATTGGCTGATTATGGGGCTAGAGAAACATGCAATATAAAGTATGAATATTGGAATGAGTAATTCCTACTTGTCTTTTATGTGATACTTAATCAAACTAAAGGTTGCAACCACTATTATTACTAATAATTGTAAATTAGATTTGTATGTATGTGGGTAGTTATATTCTAACTTTTATGAGTTTGCTAGATCTAGTTGGACATCGGAGATTCCCTCCATCTAGTTGGCTCCTACTTTGGTGTGGGAATAAGATATTATCTCAATAGGTTGTTAATGTGCTAAGATAGTGTGTCTACAATGAAAAACTTGATGTATAAATATGTAACATTTTTTTGTGTTAGTAGATCACTCAACATAGTTTTTGTGTATGGTACTAATCTCTATTTTCCCACTTCCCTACATGTAAATGGAGTTAAAATTTAAGATATGTTGATTTGTTGGTGCAATTGACATTTCCTAATGTTTATTTTGGCTTGTTGTGGTGTTAATAATGAAAGGAAGAGTAAATAGGTACTTATATATAGTATTAGCAAGCATGCTACAAGGAAATACATCTTGAAGTGACAAGCGGCATTTCAACCAAAAATTATGTTTCCATTAAGTATACATGGAAGTGATGCAAACATGTGTTGAGTAATTGTGTGTATCCTCATTATTTTGATTAAAACTATAGAAAACTCATTGATCTATTGTTGTAGTAGGAAAGACAATGTTGACGTTCTAAATGTGACAAAGACATTTTTTTGGAGTCTAGTCCAAAATGATGACTAAGACAATTCCAAGGGTAGTGGGTTATGGATGATATGGTGACAATAGATAGTATAGTTAGATTTTCAATGATGAAAACAATGGTAGAGAACAGTCTTTCGAATTAATCATATTGTAGGATTGGATCGACGTTTCGAACCAACTAATGGTGTTTCTCTAGATGTTGGGATTCTACGTGTGTCATATAAGGCCTCTAAATATACAGATTTATGGTCCTTTTTTTCCTGTGTGTTAAGGACTAGTAAATGGAGCACCTACAATAATATTTGATTATGTGTGTCACAAAGAATGGAATTTTCAAGCGATTTTTTGGTTATGATACCAATTGTATGATAATTACTAGGTATTTTTGAGTTGATGACTTGCTTTATGTGTCCAAGCTAAGCATTAGATGGATTAGTATGTCCAAGTTGAAATTGATAGTTAACTTGGTGTGTTTGAGTTGATACCTTTATAGGTGCATTTAAGATGATAACTAACTTACTATGGATAAGCTAAACAAATCATGTCTTGGTGTGTCCAAGGTGAGAACCATATGGCATAGTTGCAATGCATCCAAATTAGGAGGCTTGGTCTGTATGATGAATAGGTGAGTGCAACTAAACCAAAACATTTGATTTTGCATCCTCATGCTTGGGCACATAAGTTGAATTGGTCATTCAATCTTGCTTGAGCATGAGTGTAGTTGATTCATGCACATGTAGCATAGTTGAGTTGAGTCCCTAAAATTACAATTAATATATTTCCCTAGAAGGGGTTTTTTCTCACCTATATAAGGAGTTTTTTTAACACTTGGAAGAGTGTTCCATGCACCAGTTAAATGCTTTATGAGTGAATAATATGATGGTCATGGAATTATTAAGTGATTTTATAAGATTAGAAACATATATACAAAGTTTTTTTCTATGTTAAAGCGAGGTCAGACTTAAGGGATAGGTATCAAGCGAGAGTGGGTGCATTTGTTGCATTGATTATTTCCTGGAATGATAATGGAATTGATTGCACCTATAAGGGGATTTCATTAAGAATTTGAATGATCCATGTACTTGAAGTACTTCCTATTAGATCACTGATAGTATTTCTATATACCCATGTATTTTGGTGGATGATTGTTCCTTTATATGTACTTCTACAAATTGGTGATCTTTAGAAGAAGGAAATCCCTAGTTGAACCATAATTCAATGTGGATAAGATGCATATTTATTATATGGGAGTACGTGTTGCAAAGTATTGTTGATATCTTTTCATATTAGGGACAATATTCAACCTCTTAGGGTATTCTGAAAGAAGTTATTAAGATCCCCTTCTTGTTTTAGTATATTGGTGGTATTCCTCTTTCTCACTTAGATTTTCAATATACTTGATCAAACAATAATGTAAAGCTTTCTTTTCATTTACACATATGAGGGGAATATGTACTAAAATAGATAAACACATGATAAATAAATTATAGTGGAAAAATTATAATCTCACATACAACAACAGAATAGTTATATTTGTTCCATCACATTCATTCGTTCAAGTAATGAGACAAACAGATTTGAAGCAAGATTCATAGATAATAAAAAATAAGATGCTAGACCATAAATTCAAATATACTTTAATGATTTCATCCATTCAATATCACAATATGCATAAGAGATACATACATGAGATCACATTGCTTATATAAAGTTTGAAACCACAAATGATATGAACTCCTAGAATAGCTTTTTGTGAGAGTAAAGAATATTACAAATTTTATGTTAAATTTTGAGTAAATTTGTTGGGTCCCTATAATACTAGTGATTACCCCATTACTATTGTAGCTATACCCCTTATTTATATTGTTGTGCCCCTATTACCCCCATATTGTTATTTCTGTGCCCTGTAGAATCCCTCTATTGTTATTTTTGTGGCTTTATATTATTATTGTTAGGTCGACTGGATTATATTGTGACTCCTTAGACTCCTATATATAGAAAGGAGGTTTTGTCATTTGTATAATCCAAGAATTGTTCATTTATGTAATGTAAACGAGGTTTCCCCCTCGAAGAGGCTGAATTCTAAGGCGTTGATCTATATTTTCTATCTTTTCTTGAGCTGGGTTCATAATATTTGGTATCAGAGCTTTGGATTCTAGGGTTTCGCTGCTCCAAACATGTCATCGTGGAATTTTCGCTATAACTTTTTTTCTGTGACGTTTCAGAAGTCACAAAAAAAACCCATTTGAGAAGAATGGGAGCTGAACCTTGGGTCCGAATTTTAGAGCTTTTCGCGCGATATTTTCGGAGATATGATCTGAGGAAGTTAGTATTTTTGCAGACTCCTGAATTACATTCAAAACAGGTGACCTGGGGAAAATAGTCATAACTTTCTCTCTGAGGATCGAATTGAAATTTCGTAAAAAGTTACAGAAAGAGGACGGACTGTAGTTTATTGTATATGCATTTCAGATCTAAAGGTCGAAACAGTGACTCGTGGCACGTCGGACAAGTTCGCTCTACTGAACTAGTCTATAAGCAAGTCACTATGGGAGATTTCACATAACTCTTCCTTGGAGAATCCAATTTGGGTCAGACTTGTGGCATTGGAAAGAGGACACAGATGGCTACTACAGCTCACAAATTCAGAAGTAGATGATTGGAAAGTACAGAGATAAATCAGAGGCAATATCGAGCTCCTACAAAGTGAAAAAAGGTGTGTAGATTTTCTTAAATTTTTGCTTAAGCTTGGTTTGAAAATTTATTTTGAAGGAATTCAAAGGGAATAGTAGAGCATTATTATCGGTAACTGATGCCCCGAGGAAAGAAAATGCAAACACCTAGTAAGGAACCTGAAAGCTCTAGCATGACTCATGAAGAAGAGGAAGAAATGCAACATGATATATCAAAATTACAAGACCAAGTGCAATAACTGTCCCTTGCACAAAAAGGAACAGAATCTAAGATGGATGGTTTAAAGAAAGATGTAGAAGCTAAGATGGATGGTTTAAAGAAAGGTGTAGAAGCTAAGATGGATTGTTTAAAGAAAGGCGTAGAAGCTAAGATGATTGACGTGGAAGCTAAGATGGATGATTTGAAGATAGATTTGAAGACAGACATGGACGAATTGAAGATAAATATGAATAAGTTGCTACAAGAAATGGTCACTAAGGGTGAAAGAGTACTAAAGGAAACTCATGATGAGAACAAAAGAAATAATAGAGTTTAGGCTTCTGTGATCCATATTAAGTTAGAGAAAGATTTCGGCGTAAATCACATGAAAAGTCATTTGTCGACGCGTTTCGAACCAACCAGTGTGGTTCATGTCCTGACGATGAACCACACTGGTTGGTTCGAAACGCGTCGACAAATGACTTTTCATGTGATTTACGCCGAAATCTTTCTCTAACAAAAGAAATGTTAATCATGATTCCATAGACTCTAATGTTGGATCAAAGACTCACCATGTTCCAAAAATCGATATGAGGAAGTTTGATGGCAAGGATCCCGCCACATGGATATTACAGATGGAGCAATTCTTCGATCTCAATAATGTGCAAAACACACAAAAGGTACGTATGTCAACTTTATATTTGGAACCAAATCAGTTTGTATGGTATCAATGGCTTTGTTCTCGTAAACAATTTATCACTTGGGCAATTTTTACGGAAGAATTGATAGCACATTATGAGGATACAAAAAGCAACACTTTTTTTAGCCAATTGATAAGTCTCAAACAAAAGGGTTCAATAATGAAGCACATTGAGGAGTTCCAAAAATTGAACATAAGGGTAAAAGATATTCCAGAGGAGCATAGGATTGATGTGTTCATAGGGTCTTTAAAGGATAATATCCAACATGATGTGCGCCTTTTGGAACCTGATTCATTAGAGAAGGCATTCAGGTTAGCAAGAAAAATGGAAAGCAAAATTATGGCAACTAGGAAGCATACCATTCACAACTATAAAGACGGAAGTTTTGTTGCCCATAGTCTTCCACAACCTTCAAGGTTGACACCACAACAATTGGAAGAAAAAAGAGCAAAAGGGCTTTGTTACAATTGTGATAGCAAATACACAAAAGGTCATAAGTGTGCTGAGAAGAAATTATTCTACATAGATTGTGAAGAGGAAGAAGAAAAGGAGAAAGAAAGGTCAAAAGAAGAGGATATATTTCAGGAACAAAGCCTATATGAAGAACAAATAAATCCGACCATATCTTGTAATGCATTGGCGGGAATTACCACTCCTCAAACCATCAAGATAGAAGGACAAATCAAGAAGAAAAAGGTAATAGTGTTGATTGATTCAGGAAGCACCCACAATTTTATTCATTGTAGGGTAGCAAAAGAATTGAATTGCTTCCTATATCCAGCACCAGAGTGTCAAGTGATGATTGCAAATGGAGGAACAATAAATTGTTCTGGAAAGTGCCATAATATCAAGCTATCCATGGGAGAATATGTATTGACTAGCCCAATGCTTTCCATTCCAATGGGAGGTGCTGATGTTGTACTAGGAGTCCAATGGCTACAATCCTTGGGTACAATAGCTTTTAATTTTCAAGAACTTTTCATGAAATTTTCTGTGGAAGGAAAGGAAGTTTAATTAAGGGGTATTGCAGGGAAACCAGGAAAGATAATCAGCTCTAATGGCATGACAAAGCTTCTAAAAAAGGATCAAAGAGGTGTAATTGCACAATTATGTTCGCTAGATGTTTCCACATTGGAATCATCTATTTCTCCAGATCTCCAAAAAGTCCTGGACAATCATTCCAAGGTATTTGAGACTCCCAAAGGTCTCCCACCTATGCGTGATCATGATCATGCTATTCATCTGATTCCAGGAAGTGTTCCTCCAAACATCAGGCCGTACAGATATCCATATGTCCAAAAAAGTGAAATTGAACATATGGTTGCAGAAATGCTAGAGGCTGGTATAATTCAACCAAGTCAAAGTTCTTTCTCAACTCCAGTAGTATTGGTGCACAAGAAGGATGGATCATGGCGCATGTGTCTAGATTATAGGGAGCTCAACAAGCTCACTATTAAAGATAAGTTCCCCATTCCTGTCATTGATGAATTACTGGATGAATTGCATGGATCAATTTACTTCACCAAGTTGGATCTTCATTCGGGATATCATCAAATCAGAATGAAGATTGAAGACATTCCGAAAACGGCATTTAGAACTCATGAGGGTCATTATGAATTTTTGGTCATGCCTTTTGGCCTTACCAATGCACCTTCAACATTTCAAGGTTTGATGAATTCAATTTTCAAACCATTCCTTAGAAAATTTGTGTTAGTATTTTTTGATGATATACTAATCTACAGCAAGTCTTGGAAGGATCATGTTGAACATGTTGACAAGGTGCTACAACTATTGGAGGAGAAACAATTATATGCAAAAAGATCCAAATGTTTCTTTGGAGTCCAGGAGGTGGAATATTTGGGTCATATTGTATCTCATGAAGGAGTTAAGGTAGACCCTAGCAAAATTAAAGCCATTAAGGAATGGAAAATCCCCACATCCATAAAGCATCTGCGAGGATTTCTTGGGTTGACAGGGTATTATCGCAAGTTCGTTAAGAATTATGGGAGAATAGCAGCACCTCTAACAACATTATTGAAGAAAGATTCATTTTCATGGACTCAGGAAGCAACAAAGGCCTTTAAACATCTTAAAGAGGCAATGTGCCAAGCACCGGTCTTAGCTACACCGGACTTCACAAAAACCTTTATTGTGGAATGTGATGCTTCAGGAAATGGAATTGGTGTTGTTCTAATGCAAGATGAAAGACCCATTGCTTTTGAAAGTCGTCCAATCAAGGGAAAGTTTTTAAGCAAAGCTATTTATGAGAAGGAAATGTTGGCAATACTCCATGCACTTAAGAAATGGTGACCCTACCTAATGGGAAGACACTTCAAGGTAAAAACGAATCATGATAGCCTTAAATACTTTTTAGAACAAAGATTATCCCCTCGAAGAGGCTGAATTCTAAGGCATTGATCTTTCTTTTCTATCTTTTCTTGAGCTGGTTTCATAAGGTGTTGATCTTTCTTTTCTATCTTTTCTATCTTTATCCTCTGAAGAGCAACAAAAGTGGGTCACAAAGATGTTGGGTTATGACTTTGAAATCATCTACAGAAAAGGCAAGCAAAATGTGGTGGCAGATGCACTCTCAAGAAAGGATGAGGATATGGAAGCATTGTTGTGTGACATTTCTATTATCCAACCAGATTGGATAAACGAAGCAAAGGAGGAATGGAAGAATGACGAAGAAGTGTGGGCACTTATTCGAAAGCTACAACAAGATTCCAGTACTTCTGATACATTTAGCTCGCAAAATGATTCGTTATGGTACAAAGATCGCTTATACCTCTGTAAGAATTCCCAGCTAAAACAAAAGATTCTTATGGAATTGCACACTTCTCCCTTAGGAGGGCACTCAGGATTTTTAAAAACTTACCACAGGGTTAAGAAGGAATTTTTTTGGGATGGCCTTAAATCAGATATTCAAAAGTTTGTGGCGGAATGTTTGGTTTGCCAACAAAATAAAGTTGAAACAATTAAGACACCGGGTCTATTACAACCTTTATCCATTCCAAGCCAACGTTGGGAGGAGGTTTCAATGGATTTTATCACAGGTTTACCCAAGTCTGAGGGAAAGAGTGTCATCATGGTGGTAGTTGACAGACTTACCAAGTATGCACACTTTTGTGCATTATCACATCCATTTAAAGCCAGTACAGTTTCTACTGCATTTATGGAAACAGTTCAAAAGCTACATGGAAACCCAAAGATTATTGTAAGTGACAGAGATCCCATTTTCACTGGAAATTTTTGGACAGAATTATTTTCTTGTCTTGGTACTCAGTTAGCTCATAGCTCATCTTATCATCCTCAATCTGATGGGCAAACTGAGATAGTAAACAAATGTTTGGAAGGATATCTTTGTTGCTTTGTATCTGATAAACAGACACAATGGGTCAAATGGTTGCCTCTAGCTGAATGGTGGTATAACACTTCCTTCCATACAGCAACAAAAATGACCCCATTTATGGCACTTTATGGGTACCAACCACCATCAATCACATCATATTTAAGAGAAAATTCTAAGGTTCAGGCAGTGGAACATCACATCGAACATCAACAACAAGTCCTCCAACTCTTAAAGGATAACCTCGTGTTGGCACAAAATAGAATGAAACAACAGGCAGATCAACATCGCAGTGAAAGAAGTTTTGATGTAGGTGATTGGGTATTCCTACGGCTACAACCATATAAGAAAATGTCCCTAAAGCAAGCTAAGAAGGATAATAAATTATCACCAAAGTATTATGGTTCGTACAAGGTGTTGGAAAAGATTGGTACTATGGCATACAAATTGGAGCTTCCTGCAGCTTCTCGATTGCACCCAGTTTTCCATGTTTCATGTTTAAAGAAGGTTATAGGTGACAAGCTCCCAGTTCAAACAATATTTCCAGAACTTGACGAGGAAGGAAAAATTATATTGGAACCGGAAGCAGTCACAGAAACAAGAACTCGACAGCTACGAAATCGATCAATTTCAGAGTATCTTATCAAGTGGAAGAACTTATCCGTTGAAGATTCCACATGGGAGGATGAGAATTTTATGCAGAAGTATCCAGAACTGCTCAAGCGTTGAGGACAACACTTTTTTGAAGGAGAGGGGCATGTTGGGTCCCTATAATACTAGTGATTACCCCATTACTATTGTAGTTATACCCCTTATTTATATTGTTGTGCCCCTATTACCCCCATATTGTTATTTCTGTGCCCCATAGAATCCCTCTATTGTTATTTTTGTGGCTTTATATTATTATTGTTAGGTCGGCTGGATTATATTGTGACTCCTTAGACTCCTATATATAGAAAGGAGGTTTTGTCATTTGTATAATCCAAGAATTGTTCATTTATGTAATGTAAAGGAGGTTGCCCCCTCGAAGAGGCTGAATTCTAAGGCGTTGATCTATCTTTTCTATCTTTTCTTGAGCTGGGTTCATAACAAAAGTGCATGCCTATCACACAACTTTCTAGATGATAAAATGATTAAAAAAAATGCAATCGTCGAAATGGACTAGGATGGGGCTCCCATGGACTGAAGAAAATAATAGTGGAAACTTGGAATAAAAATAGAGATGTGGTTAAGGATTGACTTTATAAATGAATAATACATCAATAAAGTTGGATGCTCAAATATTGGGATGAAAGAAGGGAAATTCTTCAAAAATAAATGCACTCACAAACATAACAAAGATATGCTGGATGGAATGACGTCTCTCCCCATATAATGGGGTAAATATATTCACATATGTATACGTAAGACTTCAAACGTTTATGGTATATTCAATTCTTGGTGGTTATTCTGGATTAATGATCCATGTTAACAATATTTTGAGACATTCTGTAATGTACAGAGTCGTGATGTATTTCTCAACCAAGAGTGAAAATGTGTCTTCTTCAACTTCTTTACATTCAAAGCACAATTGTTCAACTAATGCCAAGTGGGCTTCAATATTATTTACTAAGGTAACTAACCATCACTTAGTTTTTTCTTCTAAAAAATCAGTGAGATTTTCAAACTCATTAGTGTTGGAAATAATACTGAGAGGGGGGGGTGAATCAATATTATCAAGTTATTTTTAATGAATCTTCTTCATTTAGACTTTGAATTATTCTTGTATGTCAGTACCATAAAACAATGAGCATGAACAAGAAAAACAGATAGTCACACCAAAGAACACCAGATATAAGGTGGAAACCCAATGTGGGTGAAAACCACCTGCTGCAATATGTCTCTATCTTCTTTCAATTAGAAACTCCTTTTACAATGATTTTGTACTGGTGCAGTCCTTTACCAGTACGCAGGCTGCAACCTGCAGAAAGCTACAACTCTCTCTCGTTTTCCAGTCTCTCCTGGAAGGGAGCTACAACCCCCTACTTCTTTTCTTTCAAGGACCACTTTTCATAAATTTTCAAACTAGATCCAAGAATATCAAATAATCATCAAGTACATGCGAATTACTCAAACTCCAAGAATTACCCAACTTCTCATAATGTTGTAAACAGAAAGATAGTACCAGAAATATAAACCCAGAATTCTGCAGCAATAAACAGAAGATGATCAACAAATGTTTTAGGACAGATACGCAAATTTCTTTATCTGGACTGCGTGGCTCCACACTTCACCTTCTGCATCTCTGCGTATCCCCGCAGAGAGCCTTCCACTGCACCGCGTACCCACGCACTGTTTCTTCAATCACGTCGCGTACTACAACTGTGGCCACGCACCCTCAGATGTTATCGCGCCGCGCACCTGCGGCTTCTGTAGCGCCGCGTACTTTCACTGTGCCTCCGCACCTGAACCTCTGTCGCGCTGCGTACCCACGCACTGCGCCTTCTTCTGCTCTGCGTACCCACGCACTGCGCCTTCTTCTACTCTGCGTACCCACGCACTGCGCCTTCTTCTGTTGTGCGTACCCCCGCACTTGCACCGTTAAACACCTGCGAACCTCTGATTAGGGCCGAATTGGCAGTCCACTAGTGTGCCACAGATAGTCAGATGCCCAGATCTGATCATGCGCTCGAGAGATCACACTTCATAGATTCACTTTAACCTTCTCTTTTATATAGATCAAGCTTTTAAACCGATAACCAAATATTTCAGATCTTAAGATATACAATTTGCAAAAGATACATTAGCCAAGTGATCTCCTTCCCTATTTATAGTCAATCCCTTATTCACACCATGGGACAAAACCATCAATAACCAATACAAGGGATCCAAACCGGGGCTAAATTAGATCCTATACTACGGGCTAAAACCATAGAATCAAGAACAACGGGCTAAATACCACGGGCCAAACATAAGAAACCCCACGTGAGCGCGCTTCTCTGCCTTGAAGTGAGTGAACTGGGGTCCGCACCTCATGAACGGGTAAACTGCGGGTATCTACGCACTTTATCTATGATATTCCTGCGGGTCCGCAGCTTTTGTACGGTGTACCTGCGTACCTCTTATTTTCCAACATTTTGAGAGCCTGAACAGAGTATTGCCACTTCAGAGAGTTGCCATCAAGTACAACACCCGTAACATAGAGCCATACCAGAATCATAATGCCAACAATTAGCCCATGAAGCTCTAATTACAATTGATTTTGTCTCCAATTTCTCCTTACGTATAAACATAAAACCTCTTATTATTTATGGTCCCTCGAGATCTTCAACAATTTTAAGGTCTTTAAGAAATGCATTAGTTCTTTTGTCATTAATCTATGTACAACTGGAAATCAAATCTAATAGTGATTCATTTCCCACCATCTTTCTTTCACTTGTTTTATTCTATGATTTGAAGGAAAACCTTGTTTATTTCTATAGAAATCACTTAAACTTGACACTCACATAACAAAAGTACTTAAATAATTTTCATAAAAATGTTCATCATGTTCTATACCTTTTAACAAATATTTCATGAAACTGGAGATTCATTGGAATAGGTTCCTCAAATTTGAATTGGCCACCCTAGATTCTAAAGTAGTACCTAGTCGCTTATTGATGTTTTTTTCAAAAGGCAATCTCACTTCCTACTTCCTAAGTATTTTGGCAACGTTCTTTACTCATGTTGATGACCCTAGTTATTCTAAGGAATTTGGTCTGGAATATCTATAGCTAATGCTTTTGTGAACAAAGTTTTAAGACTCAATGCATCCTCAATATCACTTATTCTTCTTTTTAATCTAATGTTTTCTATCCCTACTCTAAAATAGAGTGAGCAAGAGCATCTCCAGTGGTCATGTGAAATTTGAGGACTTCCAAGGATCCAACTCCTGAAACATCGACTTTTGAAGTCCATTTTTGAGTTGTTTTCTTAGTTTTAACATGTACCTTTTCTATCTACAACTTTATTTCTCTCTTATCATATTGGGAATTATGCATAGATAAATAATGCTCTTTGAAAACAATTGGTTCCTATTGAGCCAACTCCTCTACTATCCTCTAAATTTAAGCAATACATAATGGTACCCAGTTGGGTAAAGTGGCACTATCAACTTCCATATCAATCATATTTTTTTACCCTTCAGAATTTTGTGAGCCTTTCATACTTGGGCTTCTATTTTTGTTATACTATGTTATTACATGTGTTCTTTCAATGTCAATATGGGGAAGGTCATATTCATCATCTCCTCTAGCATGTCCTTAATCATTATATTCTCTACTTCTTTTTTATTCTTTCTTTTTTTGGGCATAGGAGGAACTCTCACTTGGCTAGGGCAAAGAAGAAGAATGCACATTAGTTGCGGTTATCCATCTTTTCCTTATTCTAATATTTTGATGTTGAGTATTTGTACTAATTTTAGTGGTTGTGTCATCATTAGATATTCACTTTTATTTCTTCTAGTTTCCATGCACTTTATTCTTTCAATTCTCTTTAATATGTGAGACACTATCACTCATGATTATGGAGCTCAACATGTTTAAAGGCTTAGTTCATGAATATCAATTACTAAAACATCCCTTCATTGTGTACCATCTTCTTCAAGACATGTGCAAACCATAAATGGAAGTTATTTTGAAAGGAAAATGTTTCATGGGAAAATAAATAATTGTTCCACATTAACCCCGAATTACCGCCTTTTTCCTCATGGATGAGAATTTAATTAAATAAATCTTTAATGACCCTTGAAAAGTACACAAAATAGCATGATAATCCAATGAGAAATTGTGATTAATTGTGGAATGAAGTGCATAGGTAAATTTGATGTGTGTAGGTGTAAAGTGTGCAAGGAATAGGGTATGCAAGGCTCTCTACATAACCATAACCATCTAATGGATAAGTGTAGAACAATGAATTGTGCGAAAAAACCTTAAATGGAAGTTATTTTGAAAGGAAAGTGTTTCATGGGAATATAAATAATTGTTCCACATTAACCCCAAATTATCGCCTTTTTCCTCATGGATGAGAATTTAATTAATAAATCACTAATGACCCTTAAAAAGTACACAAAGTAGCATGATAATTTGATGAGAAATTGTGACTAAGTGTGGAATGAAGTGCATAGGTATTGATGTGTGTAGGTGTAAAGTGTGCACGGAATAGGGTATGCAAGGCTTTCTGCATAACTATAACCATCTAATGGATAAGTGTAGAACAATGAATTGTGTGAAAAAATTATGTGCATAGTGTAAGGAAAGAGTTTTGAAAAATGGATTATCTAAGTAGCATAAGGAATCACTCACAAGTTATGAAAATGAGTGGGCATTGTACACACATGATTTTTTTCTTAACACATAATGAAACTATAGAGACATGGTGGATTATGAAATGAAAAGAAAAAGAGGGTGTGGAGCAAAAGGCTTGCATGCATGACTAACCTTGGAAATCAATATTGATAAATGAAAATGGAACAAGGACTAGACATTGATCAAAACATGACCAGATAGAGTTTGAGACAAGTACTCATTAAGGGGGATGTGTTGGAATAAGTAAGGCATATTTGTCTTATGTGTGATACTTGATCACACTAAAGGTTGTGATTATTATTGTTGTTGATCATTGTAAAATAGACTTGTCTCTACATGAGTATTTTTATTCTATGTTTAAGGAGATTATTATATCTAGTTGAATATTAGAGATTCCTCCAACTAGCAAACTCTTATTTTGATGTGTAGTTAAGATATTCTCCCAATACTAGGTTTACATTGTGCTAAGAGAGTGTGTATATCTTAAGGAAAAGCTTGATATGTAAATATGTAAGATTTTTTTATGTTGATAAATCACTCAACACATTTTTCATTTGTGGAAACAATGTTTACTCTCTCATTTCTCTATAATGATAGCTATATTTTGTGGGGGCTTTAAATGAATACATGAATTGTAACCTGGTTTTGTAAAAATTTCTTATGCATTCTGTATGTTCCATTCATTTGGAATGTATCTCATTGCAATGTGTTTTAAACTACAACTATAAAATAGTCTCATGTTATGGAGGTTTAACAATTCATAAGCAATGAATGCCCTAAAGAATCATAACCCAACAATAATGTAAGTGATCACATATTCATGTATATTCCATAAATTATTTCCACTATAGTTGGTTGTCCATACAAATCATTATATTTCCATTTTATTATAATGTCACAGTCATCATTTTAAAATTTGCACTTTACTGAAGAGTGCTAACATCACTATTTATTCAACCTTATCATTTCACTGTTGAAACCTTGTATTTTAATCCATAAACTATGTTTCATCATTTTCCTCACATTAAATGCCTAATATAATAAATAACCATAGTCATAGTGTCTAAAAATACATTTAATACTAAACATTCCTATATCTAAAATACATAATCATAATGTTTAAAAATACATTTAATACTAAACATTTGTGTATCTAAAATACATAATGCTTTTCACCATAGTCATAGTGTCTAAAAATACATTTAATACTAAATATTTCTATATCTAAAATACATAATCATAATGTTTAAAAATAAATTTAATACTAAACATGTGTATATCTAAAATACATAATGCTTTTCATACTAAACATTTGTATATCTAAAATACATAGTGTACAAATAATCCATATATATTATTCTACTTTATTTTTACATTTCACGTTCTAAATATAATAACTTCATACCATAAAAATTGTTCTTTTAAAAATTCTGCATTAATTTAAAAATTGTTCTTCTAACTACATTTACCTTGTATCCATATGTACAAACCTTAAAAGCCCTTGTAATTCTCATGGTTTGCCTAAATATGAATTAGCTATTTTTAGTCACTTTTTATTTCACCCATAGTCTTAGTATATTATTAATTTCCATTTATATATTTACTTAATTTTTTTATTAAGCGTAAATTGCCTTTAAAAAAATGATCCTCATTAATCAACTTACGAAAAATTAAAAGACAATTATCACATATACATTTGATATCCCGCATGTTGTATTCCTTTACATTTTAATTAACTATGGCGTTCCTAATATGACTTTTACCCTAATCCACGTGAGGACCAAGAATTTGACAATGTAGAGTTGGCCTAAGAGGAATAAGTATCAAAATGACACACAAGAACATTCAAATTCAAATGGAAGATCAGATAATTCCATGCTTTAAAATATTGTAATGGTGTTGAAACAAGAAAGTGGCTTTCATAGGTTAAAACGTTTAAAAAATAACATTTTTTATAAACTATTTTATTCATTTTTAGTTGAGAAGGAACTAGATTATAAAATAATATATAATTACTTAGATATTTAACGAATGAAAAAGAAACCAATAACAAATTCAATCATCTACTTCACTCAAGGATAGAAGGGCTCAGTTTATGCATTAAGTAATCCCAACTTTTTTAAAGCAAAATTAGACTTATCCTTTATTTGTTTAGTTGGATTTGGATTGCAAAATTGGAATTATCCTTTATTTGTTTAGTTGGATTTGGATTTGGATTTGTTGGAGCTTCTACTATTAGGGTTGGGTGTGAAACTATATTTAGGAAGATTTGTGAAAATGTTTTTAATCTATAATTATATATTTATTATATAAATTATTAAGAAGTATTAATAATAAATAATGTTTTGAATTTTTTCAAATAATTTATTTATAAATGTGTAATAAAATGTATGGATAGTTACAAAAATAATTTGAAAAATATAATGATATCATTTCAAATTATTATGTTAAAAGTATGTTAAATTTATCGAATTAAAGTAACTTTCTAGAGATAAGGTTATTTTTTTCTTTGTAAGGTTTGTCATTGTATTAATAATTAAAACATAATATACATAGTGTATAGTCATAACAGCTAGGGGTGCTTTATGGGAAACTTTTCTTTGGGTATAGCAAAAGCTTGGCTTGAATATTTTGGTCCAAACATTCTAAAAATAACATTTTTCTTGGATTATTCTAAATAAACTATAGATGTTATCAAGGAGACTCTGTCTACTAACCTCTTGGCCAAGCTGACATGGCATGAAAAAAACACAGGTTAGATGTCATTGTCTACTTTCCTTCAAGATTACTGATATTTCTCTAGAATGGAGCAAGAGGTTCAGGATCTTCTTCTAGCTCAAGATCTTCCTCTAGCTCCTAGGCTAGCACCTGGAACTATGATAAGCACAAATATTTCTTCTTGCTTGGGGTTGAGACCCTTTCTTATAGCCTATCCATTCTTGTTGATAGTTCCATCTTAGTTTCTCTAATTTCCTACAAAACAATATGGCATAGAAGGGATAATAAAGTGTGGATAGATAATGCCAGCATCCAATCCAGCACTCCCAGCCATAGTTGGAAAATTAGAATCAAACAAGAAGAATTCTTCGGATGGCTCCAAAACAGCAATTCCCATTACCTCTTCTTCGATGGAGCCTCTAAATCCAATCCCGGAGCAGCAAGTGCAGGTGGAGTCATTTATAATCCCAGTGGTAATATCATAACCACCTTTGAGTGGGGATTGGGACCTTTATCTAACAACAGGGCAGAAGCGCTTGCTCTCTACCAAGGACTAAATCAACTTCAAAAACTTGGTATTAGTAAAGCGATGGTTTTTGGAGACTCTGCCACCATTATCAGTCTCATGATCAGCAGTCGTAAGGCATCCAATCTCTTCATCCAGCAAACAATAAGCAGGTGCCAAACTCTAAACCGCCAAAACATGGATCTTCGATTTTACCATGTGCTCCGCGCCTTCAACAAAGAAGCTGACAGATGTGCCAACAGAGCATGCAGTAGATCCAAAGGAAATCTTCTCTGCAACAATTTAGAATCCCAACATCATCTCCCTTGACTATTTTCCTCATGACCTGTGGCAACATATTTGAATCCGATCTCTGCAGCAAATTCAAGAAATATCCTGACAGGATCCAGCACCATTCCATCTCTGCCAAATCTCTGTTAGCGATTTTATCTCTTCCCTTCAATCCCGTCGCCAATCCCGCACTCTCGATCTTGGGCCGATCCTACTCCCATGACTCTCGTGACTTTTCCCTTCTCTCTCTCGTGAATTCATCCCGCCTATCCTGTGGTCCTATCTCTTTAAATCCGTCCTCCCTCTCTCAATCTAGCACTCAGAAGCTCTGGTCGCGTTCCCTTGCGCTTATTCTCGATCCCCTGTTCAGCAGAGTTTCCCAGCTCTCCGCCGCTTCCACCCTTACTTCCCTTTCCCGTCGCTCCTTTGCTCCTTCTTCCCCTCTCCTCTGTAGCGCAAGACCTTCTCGCCTCCCTTCATTGTCCCCGAAAGAATATTTCCTTTCCTATTCAGAACCACAAAGCGCTCTTAGTCCCGGTTTCATTTCTGTTTCAAGCAGCGAGTCAGACTATCTCTCTTTCAGCAGGCCCTCTCACTTCATACAGAGCAGCAAGACAACGCTCAGGATTCAAGGAATGGCTCGGAGCGAAGACTGCCTGCACTATGCAGACCTTCAGGCGAAGTTGGAGCAAATACGAGCGCATCAAAAAATCCTGGACTCTAAAATCGACTCACATGCTAGAATGACCAGCGAGAAATACGAAGCAGACCTCAACCTCTTCCTCCACAGGGTCTCCTCGCTCCAAGAACAGTTCAACGAACTAGCCAACAGATGCAGCCACGCTCAAGAATCAATTGACATCCTTAAATACATGCTGGAGAAACGTAATGCGCCCAGCACTAGTTCTTCAAGCTTCAAGAATGTCGAAGTCAACAGCAAGCCAGATGAATCAATAGCTCGCCAGATCAGCCATATCAGCATAGATTAAGATGTATTGCAGATTCTGCTTTCTATTGTCTCAGTTTGTTAGAATTTTCACTTGCTCTTGTTTTTCACAAGTCAGAAATGACAAAAGCTTAGGAGAATTTTGTCTCCCAAACCATCTCCTAGCTTCGCCTACGGGCCTTAAAATCTTGTATCTCAGGAGCTCAGTCTCCCAGTATTTTTTTGGAATATAAATAGCAACCGACTATGTTAAAAAAAAAAAAAGTGTGGATAGATACCTAAGGTGTGACATGTGCTTCTAAATTACCAAAGTCGCTACCTACCAAGTTTCACTGTATCTCCTTGGCTTCATCGTTATGGGTAAAGCTTGTTGTGTGCTAGGGGAGGTTTGAAGAGAAGCCTTGAAAATAGCTCAAAATATCTTGAATACGTCTATTCCATGAGCCCCATCTTCATGTAGTTCCTCTATGAACCCTGGAATGCATCGTTTCCCTCACCATTGTTGAATGCAATGACACGTAGACAGACTTCGTGGTGTTATAATTTCCCTTTGCCACTCCCTGTGAGATAGATCCAAAGGGGATATGTATGTTAGGTGAAGAAACGTTGGAGTTAAAGCAACTGCAGACTAGTAACCAAGAGTGAGTCTTTTGATTCTGAAGTGAGCCACTTGAAGACCCTGTACAATAGGCCACCACCATAGGAAGACACCAAAAAACCATAAAAATAACTAGTTACCTTAACGTGTGAAGATGCCAAGGGGAAGAGCTCTATGTATAGACATTTTGTGGCTCAAAATCCCAAGATTGCCAGAACCACTCATATTGTTGTGCACCCAATAGTAGCCTTTCACTTTGAGCCTAACAAAAAAATTCCCAATTCCAAACTAAAAAATTACCATAGTAAATGCCCAAGATAGCCAAGTGGTTGAGCTCACTGTTATCCTTAATGTGGTCCGATGGCAAAGATTGTCAATTGTACATAATCGATTGTTTTTCGATCCTCTCCCTTCCAAATTTAAAAACACTTTAATGATCCACTTGTGCATCTTCATGACACGACATAACCACATATCAAACACCTGCATTTCGGTTCAAAAGACAAAGCTACGGAAAAACTAAATGCAAACCTTTTTATTAAAATAATGAAAACTAAAACTAAACTCATACTTTTTTGTTACAATAGTAAACGTTAAATAAAATAATACATCACTTAACAATAATATTTTAAATATAAATTTACATCTATTTATTTATAAAAATATTTATTAAATTAAATAAATAGAATAAAATTTTCGAAAAACATTCCTAGGTTACTCTAAATACTAATATTAATATAAATGCCTATGTTACTCTAAAGACTAATATTAATATAAATTATAAATCATTTTTAAGAGACATATTTATAACAGGTCCGATGCATATTATTTAATTAAAACATAGAGATCAACTATTGAAATTATATATGACACAAACTTACATGTCTACGAATAAAATTTTGAGATTTTTGCAAGTAAGAAAATTATTACATTAAAGCATTATATTAAGTATTAATTGTGAAAATAGAAAATAATATTAAGTTTTGATAGAGAATAGAGATGTTTATAATTAATTAATAGTTAATTTTATTATTTTATAGTTTATTAATGGGTAATTTTTTATTTAATTTGGAGCTAATATGTGTCTTAAAAAAAAATGAAAAAAATCTTTGTTATAAAAATGTAAATGATTATATATATTTGGTTAGTTTTAATTAAAAACATTATAAAACATGAATAATATCATTTTTATTGTGTTTACTTGGTTTGTTGTTAATATTACAATCCAATATAAAAAAAAAAAAAAATTGTAGTAATATTATTTTACTTTCACTTTGGAGTTATAAATAAAATACTTTGACGTCTATATTAAATAATGTAATTTAATATAATTTTATGGAGATAAAGTAATAAATTTTTTTTTAAAACTTCTATTTCTTTTATAAATATTTCAATATAAAACTTATATATATACTCGAGAGAGTATGTGTGCATATATGTGTTAGTGTTAACTTTAGTAAAATATTTCAATGCTCCAAAGAAAAGTAAAATAATTTATTTACTTCTTAATAAAAGAGAAATGTGTAATTCATTGGTTTTTTATATTAATAATAATATATTATTAAAAATTACACATAGTCTATATAGAGAGAGACAAAAAACCACTATAAATACATCTAAATCATGGATTTATCAAGAACTAAAAAGGATTAAATTTCTTGACATGTAAATATTTTTTTAAGTTTTGCATTCTAAAAAAAGGTTTACATATAATGTGATTTGATCCTCTCTCCTGGTAATCCATGGTTATGATGGATATATAATGGTTGAGTATGAAGCTTTATTTGGTAAGATTTGTGGAAATATTTTTAATCTATAATTACATATTTATTATATAAATAAATAAGAAGTATTTTTTTTTCTAAGCTTGGCAAGACTATATCTTCATCATGTCCAATATATCACCTTGATCGAGGCAGTGAATTGTACCGGTGACTCCACATCAAGGAGTACCTTAACAGAGCACCCGATCACCTTCTATCCAAGGCCCGTGGACAAATTATTAAGAAGTATTAATAATAAAGAATGTTTTGAGTTTTTTTCAAATAATTTATTTATAAATGTGTAATAAAATGTATTAATGGTTAGAAAAATAATTTGAATAATATAATGATATCATTTCAAATTATTGTGTTAAAAGCATGTTAAATCCATGGAATTAAAGTAGCTTTCTAGAGATAAGGTTATTCTTTTCTTTGTGAAGTTTGTCATTGTATTAATAATTAAAACATAATATACGGTGTGTATAGTCATAACAACTAGGGGAAGCCCTATGGGAAGTCTTCTTTAGGTGTAGCAAAATCTTGGCTTGAAGCTTTTGGTTCAAACATTCTAAAAAATATCTTGTTTTTGCATTATTCTGAATAAACTATAGACGATATCAAGGAGACTCAATCTACTAACCTCTTGGCCAAGCTGACATGGCATGATAAAAAAATGAAAAAAACACAGATTAGATGTCATTTTCTACTTTCCTTCTGGATTACTAGGATTTCCCTAGAATGGAGCAAGAGATTCAGGGTCTTCTTCTAGATCAAGATCTTCCTCTAGCTCTTAGGCTAGCATCTGGAGTCATGTAGGCACAAATATTGCTTCTTGCTTAGGGTTGAGACCCTTTCTTCTAGCATATCCATTCTTGTTGATAGTTCCATCTTAGTTTCTTTGATTTCCTGCAAGACAATATGGTTTATAAGGGATAATAAAGTGTGGATAAATACCTAAGGCACGACATGTGCTTCTAAATTTCCAAAGTCCCTACCTACCAAGTTTCATTGTATCTCCTTGGCTTCATCGTTATGGGTGGAGCTTGTTGTGTGCTAGGGGAGGTTTGAAGAGAAGCCTTGAAAATAGCTCAAAATATGTTGAACACGCCTAGTCCATGAGCCCCCTCTTCTTGTAGTTCCTCTATGAACTCAGGCAAGCATCCTTTCCCTCACCATTGTTGAATGTAATGACACTTAGACAGACTTCGTGATGTTATAGTGTCCCTTCACCACACCCTTTGAGATAGATCCAAAGGGGACATGTTTGTTAGGTGAAGGAACATTGGAGTTAAAGCAACGGCAGACTAGTAGCCAAGAGTGAGTATGTTGATTCCGAGGTGAGCGACTTAAAGACCATGTACAAGATGCCACCACGAAAGGAAGACACCAAGAAACCATAAAAATAACCAGTTATCTTAACGAGTGAAGACGCCAAGGGGAAGAGCTCTATGTATGGACATTATGTGGCTCGAAATCCTAAGATTGCCAGAACCACTCATATTGTACATGCACCCAGTAGTACTCTTTCGCTTTGAGCCTAACAAAAAAACTCCCAATTCCAAACTAAAAGATTACCATAGTAAATGTTCAAGATAACCTAGTAGTTGAGCTAACTCCTATCCTTAATGCAGTCACATGGAAAAGATTGTCAATTGTACATCATCGATTATTTTTTTATCCTCTCCCTTCCAAATTTGAAACCACTTTAATGATTCACTTGCCCTTCATGGCACGACATGACCGCAAATCAAACGTCTACATTTCAGTTCTAGAGACAAGGCTATGGAAAAACTAAATTCACACCTGTTTTGTTAAAATAATGAAAATTAAAACTAAACTCATACTTATTATAGTTGACGTTGGCACAATATAACGTACTCAGTTTTTCATTGACTTGCTATTAGTTTTTCTTTGACTAAAAAATTTAAAATTTATCCGAAGTTTAACACTATGAAATTAAATTTATTATTTTTAAATAAAATTTATTTCTATTTATCTCAAATATGATTGGTTGAAATGTCTCCCCTCTTATTGTGTAATGATGGCAAGGATTGACTTTTGTGTACTCTATTATTAATTAATAAACAATTTTTATGGGTTTTATTTTTTTAATTTACAGAAAAATAATTTAAAAAATATAAATTTGAAAAAAATATGCAAAAATAACATGTGTTCAATTTGTACAACTCTCATTATATCAATCTATATGCTAATGACATGACATGTGTACTATAATATGAGCATTATATAAAAAAAATTGCCATCATTCAATATTAAATAAATAATTATTAACTTGTTATCATTCTCTTCAATGTCAATTTTATATATATATAACCTTTATCTACCAAAAAAATGTTTAATTATATTAAAAAATTAATAAATAAAAAAAGATTAAATAAATATTCATATAACTCATTTTACAATTTTATTATTGTTTGGAGTACATACAACACATCATAACATTAAAATATTTTATTAAACTAAACGGTAGAGAATGCTAACTATGCAACCTTATTTTGTTAAAATAATAAGAGCTAAGTGAAATAATGTATCACTTACAATAATATTTTAAGTAAAATTTTACATCTATCTACCTATAAAAATATTTATTAAATTAAATAAATTAAATAAAATAAAATTTTCCAAAAACAATAATATGTTACTCTAAATAATAATATTAATATAAAGTAAAAAACATTTTTAAGAGACATATTTATAACAGGTGCAATGCATATTATTTAATTAAAACATAGAGATCAACTATTGAAATTATATATGACACAAAATTACATGTCTACGAATAAAACTCTGAGAAAGCATTATATTAAGTATTAAGTTTTCTTTGAAAAAATAATTAATATATTTATAATTAAATAATAGTTAATTTTATTTTTTTATATATATAATTATTTAGTTTTGATAAATAATATATATATATATATATATATATATAATTAATAAATTTTATTGTAAAGTTTTAAGGGATTAGTTCAAGTGGTCTAGTTTTATTAGATTTAAAGTTTTTTGATATAATTGCTTGTTGTCGCTAATTACATATTTGATTTTGCTAATTATATATTCGATTCTCTTCTATAACAAAAGTATGTTATTCTTGTAGTCTAATTAATAGGGGAAATGGGTTTTTCCAAGGCATTCTTTATGTTAATTTTAACAAAAATCTAGTAGAGATTTTTAAGAGCTTGAGTTTAATTTGTAAAATTTGAGTGCCTTAGGGGTTTTCCAGAGTATTGAATATATTTATGTATCTAAAAATGTATCATAATCTTACTTGAAATTGAATCCATTTAAAAATTTGTTTTAAACAACAAAAAATCACAATCTTGCTTGAAATTGTATCACCCAATTCTTGTGAAACATGTCATATCATCTTTGTAACACCCCTGGTTGTGTAAATAACGTTCACATATTTTGGTTTTATTACGTAAGGCCTAGTAATTTTGGAGCCTAGACTAAGTTGGGCATAAAAGTTTGTTTTTATATATGTATATTTCTTTATAGTTAGGATAAGTCATGGAAGTTATGGAAAAAGATCCTAAAGAGGTAATATTCAGTTCCAGGTAGTTAAAAACAGTTATTACCTCATTCCTGGAAAATAAAAAAAACTATCTCAATATGAGAAAGAAAGCAAGAGGGGGACGAGGGAGGAAGTCGGTGAGAAAAGAAAAAAGAAACCTAAGAAAAGATGTTGTTTAGGAGAGAAAAAGAACTGTTGAGGGGTATTCTTGAGTTGGTCATGAACCAGTGGAATGCCCGTGTTAGATTTTTGGACTGGATTGAGGATCCCGAGGTCTAAGAAACTAATTATGTTTAGACATACTCTGGCATGAAAGAGGCTTGGGAGAGGGTTTTGACGTAATCGCTAGACTCAACAATCGGGAGGTGGAATATTTTTCCAGTTTCATTCCTAGCTAAGTTAGTCGACGTATAAGTATAGTTAAATAGTTTAGCACTTGTTACAGATATTTTACTATTAGTGATAATAAATTTTTTGTTTTCCTTAAGTACAGAGGAATAGGCTTAAAGAGCATGCCGCTGACATAAAGAATGAAAGATCCCGCACATCAGCCCTTGCAGAGCACTCATCCAAAACCAAACATCATGTGTGTTTGGAAAGCGCCAGGGTAATTGCAAGAGAAGACAACTATCATAAAAGAAAAATCAGGGAGGCCATTGAAATTATGAAATACCCTCAGAACCTCAACAGGGACAATGGGAGTGAAATCAGTGGAAATTGGCTTCCTCTGATAAAGCAAATAAACCCTCAGACCCCTGGAAGCTCATGATCAGAAATAAGGGGTCTTGCATTCCGGGAGCGTACTAAAAGCAATTAAAGTAGATTTATATAAGTATATAATTATATTAATTATATTAATATAAATTAATATAAATTAACATAAATTAATTTTTATTAATTAATATAATTATATTAACTATATTAAGCATATTAATTAATTTATATTATTTATATTATTTATTATATTAAAATCTTATTAAATCTTACAGATTATATTAATTAAATTATATTAAATTATTTCATTATATTAATTAATTTATTTATATTAATTATACTATTTATTATATTAATATCTTATAAAATCTTTTAAATTATATTAATTAACTTATATCAAAATAAATTATATTAAATTATGTTAATTATATTAATTATATAGATTAGAATGATTATATAAATTTATTTATTTATATTAGGTATATTATTATAATAATATAATTAATAATAGATTATTAATTATGTTAATTATATTAATATTAATCAGATAATTAATTAGATAATTAATATTAATTAGAATATTAATTAGATAATTAATATATAATTATTAATATATATATATATATAATTAATATATATTAAATAGATAATTAATATTCATTAATATTAATTAGAATATTAATTAGATAATTAATATTAATTATTAATTAATATAAATGAATTATGGTATAGATTTTAATATAAATTAGAATGATTATATAAATTAATTATAATTTATATATATTAATATAATTAATATAATCTAGTTATATTAATTAATATAAAATAAATTATAGTATAGATTTTAATATTTGTTTATAATTTAATAATTAATAAATTTTAATTATGGTTAAAATTTATTCATAAATTTAAAATTTATTCATAAATTTAATAATTAAATCTATTAAAAAGGAAAGAATAAATTAAAACAATTAAAGAAAATTTATATAATCATATAATTATATTAATACACATTAATATAAATTAATTTATATTTATTATATTAATTATATAAATCATATTAAATATAAAATATTTCTAAAAATGTTATAAAATCTTATAAATTATAAAATCTGATAAATTATAAAATCTTATAAATTATATTAAGTTATAGTAATTAATTTTATTGAATATATAAATTAATTAAATTAATTGGAATAATTATTTAAATCAATTATATTTTATATATATTATATATATTATATATTAATTATAATAATATAATTAATATAATTTAGTTATATTAATTAATCTAATTTAATTAGAATAAAAGTTTTAATATTTGTTCATAAAATTTTTTAATAATTAATATAAAATTTTAATAAATAATATATTTTAATTATAGTAAAAAAATTTAAATAATAAAAAACTTGTTCTAATAAATAGAAAATAATGAATAAAATAATAAATAAAAATCATATGTCGGCTTTTATTTTCGAATTTAGGGTTCTTGTATTTATTTTCAGGTCGCAATTCTCTTCTCTCTCAATAATCTCTCATTCTTATTCTTTCTATCTTGTCCTGATGATGGACCCCCTTTGGGGTTTGAAACGATGGCAAAATGAATTGAAGACTGTGGTCAATCCGGATCATGAATCAAAGAATTGGAATTGTATTTTTCTTTATTGAAGAATGATAAAAAAAAACTTCTCTTTTCTTAATCATTTTAGTGAAGAAAACATCGATGTATCAACCAGTTCAAAACCGAGGACTTCATTAAAAAACAAATCACTTGTAACTGTTAATCTGATAATGTGCTCTGTAAAGAACTAGGAAAATAACATACCCCTTGACTATTAAATTCACCTAGAAGATTAATAGTGTTGGCAAATGGTGATTTCTTAATAAGAGGGTTTACACCTAGTACCCCTAGAGCAAGTAGGACCTTCGAGAAACTTCTTCTCGATTTAGTCCATGCTAAGCTAAACAATGAAAGCGATAGGAAAAAAAGAAAATCAATAGATAATAAAGGTCGGCTAACATGTTGAGATTAATAATTCACTCTAAATATTAATAATAAATTCATATTAAAATGTGTTCGGATTGGGGGTGGCACGGTAATGTCTAACATTTGGTTAATATATATACATGTAAGTGACATACATTAGTGCGTGCGATGGGTGTCTTTGACTCGTCGATGGTTTGGTTGTGGTTTAGTTGAATCATCGTTAGGCTTGCATTATGGTCGAATGAGCCAATATACACACACACAAAATATATAGTCCTAAGTACCCGACATCATAGTCACCTTTTTCAAGAAGTAGGTAAAAAAAAAAAAAAAAATTACCATATAGATTGTGTTTGACTTGTTCACCTTTTTTAAGAAGTAGGTAAATTTTTTGTTGTTTACCGTATATATTGTGTTTAACTTGTTACAAGTGGTATCAAAGCCACTTCGCAACACGGTGTCTTTTTTTAGGCAACCAAGTAACAAACATGTTCTCTGTTCATAGAGAAAAGAAATCTCGATGAGAAGAGGAGTAGGAAGTACCGAGCCATTAAGGCCACCTGCAGGGTCTAGCCCTATACCTAACCCAGAAATGTGGATTCAATTGGAAAGAGGACATCAGGGCCCCACTTCTATGTTGTTGGAAATTGTTCAACAATTAAGGGCCGAGATGGCTAGTTTGATGGCGGACAATAAGAGGTTGATGCAAGATAAATAATGGATATTGAAGAGCCTCTCTATTCACCAAAATCATAAGAATTCAATACCCAGTTCTGGTAATGAAGATAGGGACGAGGAGCTAGGGCGAGGAGGTGAAAATGTGCTAGAGGGAAGTCACACTCAGAGGTTGGAAAAGGATAAGGGGGAATGAGGAAGAATCTGACAATGTGTCATACCATCAGAAAAATAAGAAACAGAAGATAGAGTTAAAAGGGGAGTTTAAGAAAATTAAACCCCCAACCTATGACAAAGAAAAATATGGAGGAAGTCGTAGAGGAGTGGTTAATTAATATGAACAAATATTTCCAAATTTATGAATATGACGATAATCTGAAAGCAATACTAGCAATTTATCAGTTACAGGGGAAAGCCACATTGTGGTGGGAGGAATTTAAGGTTGTACATGCAATCGATGAGCAGGGAGTGACCTGAGGGAATTTCAAATGAAATTCAAGGAAAGGTACTTAACTGAGTGATTATATGATGATAAGGCAAAGGAGTTTATTGACCTTTGATTGGGACAGTTATCAATGGAAAAATTTGTGACTAACTTTACATCTTTGTTGAGATACATACCTTATATTTGAGAGGAGAAGGCTAAATTACAATGGTTTATGAGCAGTCTACCTACATTTATGAAAGAACGTTTAGATTTTGATAATCCTAGGGCAATGGATGAAGCCATCCGGAAAGCATGAATCTGCTATCAGCAGATGAATCAAAAAGGGGAAGGTAATATGAATTGGTCAAATAAGAAGGGACACAAAAAATTTCAGAATGCCAAAAACATAAAAACTAGAAATGCTAAGAGTCTACCCAAGTGTCAACACAACAAAAATCCTGGGAAAGGTCAACAAAGATTAAGGACATAGAATGAGATTAAGAAAGAAAAAGCATCAAGTAAACCAGAGTTCAGTTAGTCCCAGAAACCTCCATTATAGTGTTGGGGTTGTGGGGAGCCTCACTGCTACAAATATTATCCCCAACGCACCAGAATGGAATAGACTGCTAATCTTCAAGAGGATTCTACAGTCGGTGAGGTGGCTAGAAGTATACCCAAGATCCATGTTTCCTTGGAGGATCATTAAGTGGGATACCAGCCTACTATGATCGAATTTGAAGGTAAGTTATTTAACCATGATGTGTCAATTCTGATAGACCCAAGAGCGAGTTTAAGTTATGTTAATCATAAAATCACTTAAATGTGTCACTTGCAAACCTATAAATTTTAAAATCCTTGGTTGGTGCAACTGACCACTGGGACAAAAAGAAGAGTGATAGCAAAAGTGGATAATTGCCCTATTGAGGTAGCGAGTCAGACAGTTAATATAAATTTGAATGTGCTTCCCTTAGGGTCTTGCGACGTTTTAGTTGGAATGGATTGGTTAGAAAGCCATTGGTCCTTAGTGAACTTCAAGGATAAAAATTCAGTTATCTCTCTAAGGAGGGTTTCAAACAAGAGATTCAAGGGATAAGAAGACCCATAAAGTTGTGAACAATTACTACTTCCCAGTTAAATAAAGGTATCAGAAAATGCTACCATATTTATGCGGTGCAAGTGGAGTATACTAACTCTAAAGATAAGTCATCTACCTTAGGAAATTTTCAAGTTATTAAAGATTTTGCAAATGTATTTCCCAAGGAAATTCCCAGATTACCCCCAAAAAGGGACATAGATTTCATTATAGAATTAATTCCCAGGGATGCACCTGTATCAAAATCCCCTTATCGAATGAGTGTCCCTGAATTAACTGAGCTAAATATGCAGTTACAAGAATTACTTGATAAAGGTTACATTCATCCAAGTGTGTCCCCTTGGGGAGTCTTTGTCTTGTTTGTTAAGAAGAAGGACGGTACCATGAGATTATGTATTGACTATAGACAACTTAATAAACTGATTGTTAAGAAAAAATATCCTTTACCATGAATTGGCGACTTATTTGACCAACTCAAAGGGGCTAGCATATTTTCCAAAATTGACTTATGATTTGTTTATCATCAGATAAGGGTAAGGGAAGAAGATATTCCCAAAACATCCTTTAGAACCCATTATGGTCATTATGAGTTTGTGGTTTTTCCCTTCGGACTTACCAATGCCCAGAAACATTTATGAGTCTTTTGAATCATGTATTTCATCCCTACCTTGATAAATTTGTCTTAATTTTCATTGATGATATTCTTATATATTCAAGGAATTCGTAGGAACATAAAACGCACCTACAAATAGTACTTCGAACTCTACGAGAACATCAACTCTATTAAACTCAGTAAGTGTGATTTTTACAAGGATAAAATACATTATTTAGGCCATACAATTTCTGCAAAGGGGATTGTTGTTTACCCTGGGAAAATTAAAACTATTATGGAATGGCATGTACCTGGTAATGTTGTTGATATCCGATCCTTCATGGGTTTGGTAGGGTACTATCATTATTTTATTGAGGGATTTTCCAGGATAACCTATCATATAACTTCTCTGCGGAAGAAAGGAAAGGCTTTCAAATGGACAACTGAATGTAATTGTAGTTTGAACAACTAAAACATTTATTGACCTCAGCCACGGTATTAAAGATTGTGGATCATTAGAGGAAATTTTAGCCTAAAAGTGCCCATGAAATTTTCATGTAATTTCCATGTCAAAATATGTAAACCAATACAAATCCTTTAAATTTAAAAAGAGGTACATGTAAATATTTTGAAGGGAAAAAAAGAAAAACTATTTTTTTTAATTGTATTTTGGCTTATCTCCTTATAGGTTTACTCAAATTTCAAGTGTATACACTCGTTGGATGCAAAATCAAAATCCACATCCAACAAGTACCCATTATCCATACTTTTGAGAAGACACACATTGATAAAAATTGAAGATACATTAAAAAAACATGTTGAACACACTTTTTTAATGTATCTTCAATTTTTATCAATGTGTGTCTTCTCAAAAGTATGCATAATGGGTACTTGTTGGATGTAGAATTTAATTTTTCATTCAATAAGTGTCTACACTTGAAATTTGAGTAAACCTATAAGGAGATAAAGCCAAAAATACAAGTAAAAAAAAATAGTTTTCTTCTTTTCCCTCCAAAATTCATAACTCTTATTTTATCATTTTAACAATTATTTATTATTTTTCCTTAGGAGGCCACTTTTAGGTTGAAATTTCCTCTAATTTCATAAATGAAATTGTTGTCTGCATTGATGCATGTCATGAAGGAGTGGGAGGGGTGTTGATGCAAGATGGCAAGGTAGTCACCTATGAATCCCGGAAACTAAAGGAACATGAGTAGAGATACTTCACTTATGATCTAGAGTTGACCACGGTGGTACACATCGTAAATGTTTGGAAGCATTACTTACTGGGGAAAATTTTCGTGTTAATGACAGACCACAGCAATTTGACTAGTTTCCTTAAGCAGCCCAGTCTCAGTGCATAAAAAGCTAGATGAATAGAATTTTTAAGTGAATTCAATTTCGATACTAAGCACTTGAAAGGGAAATAAAATTGTGTAGCGGATGCACTGAGTAGAAAAGCACATCATATATACAAACTCACCTATAGTCAATTAGATTTTAATTTTTCAGATCTAATTGAGGCTAGATATAAGGATCCAGAATATATGTTTTTGTGGCAGCAAGCCATGCAAATGGATAGTTCTGAACAGCAACCTGAATATGGCTTAACTAAAGACAATGTATTGACCTTTAGAGGAATAATATAAGTTCCAAACCAAATGTTTGTTAGACAATTAATGTTGGTGATGAATTCCACAAAAGACCTTATGTTGCTCATCCTAGGTACCAGAAATTATTTTCTACTATAAAGAAAAGTTATTTATGTCTCGGAATGAGGAAGGACATCATTGAGTATCTGGCTAAGTGTTTGGAATGCCAGCAACTTAAGGTAAAACATCAACATCCGGTCGTATTGCTTCACCAACTACCCATTCGATAATGGAAATGAGAGATAATTACTCTAGAATTTATAACATGTTTGCCTAAATATAAGAATCAGAACGACTCAATCATGGTGGTAGTCGATAAATTGAGCAAAGTAGCTCATTCTAGCCCTGCACAATCTACATACAAAACTACCCAAATTGCAAACATATTTATGCATGAGATATTTAGACTTCATGGGATGCCAAAAGTATTGATTTCTGACAAGGATGCAAAGTTTACATCATCATTTTGGGAGACCCTTTTTACGAGGTTAGGCACACAAGTTCACTTTAGTATTACTTACCACCCCCAGACAAATGGTTAAACCGAGCGAGTAAACTAGATACTAGAGGATATGTTGATAATGTATGTAATGCAACAACTCGGGAAATGGGAAGAATATCTTCACCTAGTTGAATTCGCTTAAAATAACAGTTATCATGAATCATTGAAGATGAGCCCCTTCAAAATTTTATATTCAATAATGTGTCACACACGTACCCATTAATTGGAACAACCTAGAGGATAAGTTAGTGTTGGGGCCTGATATGTTAGTGGAAATGGAGCTAACTGTGAAAAAGGTCTGACATAACCTAAAAGCTACCCAAGACAGACAGAAGGCATACACAGATAAGAAGAGGACATATAGGTAATTTCAGGTAGGGGATCATGTATTTGTGCGGGTGAAACCAAAAAAGAGCAGTTTGCAGTGGAGGTGATGTGCAAAATTGGCCCCTCAATATTGCGGAACTTTTCAAATTCTAGAAAGAGTGGGACCGGTTGCATATCAGCTCACATTTCCCAGCCATATGTGAATTCATAATGTGTTCCACATTTCTCTGCTAAAGAAATGTGTATGACTCTAAGCATATTATTAACCGACAGGATGTGCATGTACAAAGTTATAAAAAAAATTATATTAATAAATGATTTCATGTTGATTAGTTGATATTGTTTACTAAATTTCAACTTATCTAATAACATTTTATGATGTCGACAGGTAGAACCGGACAAAGAATTCATGGTAGAGCCTCTACTTATTCTCAATCAGAGAGAAACAATGTTACGAATGCGAACTATCACCGAGGTTAAAGTGCAGTGGAAACACTTTATCCCGAAAGAGGCTACCTGGGAGGATGAAAGTTTCATTCGAGAATTGTACCCATACTTGTTCCAAAGGCAAGGATGAACACCGAGGATGGTGTTTCACACAAGGGACGGGGGATGTAACACCCCTGGTTGTGTAAATAATTTCACATATTTTGGTTTTATTATGTAAGGCCTAGTAATTTTGGAGCCTCGACTAAGCTGGGAATAAAAGTTTTTTTTATATATGTATATTTATTTATAGTTAGGATAAGTCATGGAAGTTATTGAAAAATATCCTAAAGAGATAATCTTCAGTTCTAGGTAGTTAAAAATAATTATTTCCTCATCCCTAGAAAATAAAAAACTATCTCAATATAAGAAAGAAAGCAAGAGGGGGACGAGGGAGGAATTCGATGAGAAAACACAAAAGACACCTTAGGCAGGTTGTTGTCAAGGAGGACAGAAGAACTGTTGAGGGGTATTCTTGAGCTGGTTGTGAACCAGTGGAATCCCTAGGTTAGATTTATGGACTAGGTTGAGGATCCTAAGATCCAAGAAACTAATTCTATATAGAACTACTATGGAATGGAAGACGCTCATGAGAGGGTTTGGATGTAATCACCAGACTCAACGGTCGGAAGGTAGAATATTTTTCCAGTTACATTATTGGTTGAGTTACTCGACAGATAAGTATAGTTAAATAGTTCAGCACTTGTTATGGATCTTTTACTACTAGTGATAATAAATTTCATCTTTCCCTTAAGTATAGAGGAATAGAATTAGAATTGTATTTTTCTTTATTGAAGAACGATAACAAGAAAATTTTATTTTCTTAATCGTTCTAGCGAAGAAAACATCGGTGTATCAACCGCTTCAAAACCAAGGACTTAATTAAAAAAGAAACCATTTGTAACTGTTAATCTGATAATGTGCTATGTAAGAACTAGGAAAATAACATACTCCTTGACTGGTAAATTCACCTAGAAGATTAATAGTGCTGACAACTGGTGATTTCTTAATAAGAGGGTTTGCAGCTAGTAACCCTAAAGAAAGTAGGAATTATTTTGCATATTGTTTTGTTAAATATAGTTGTAATAAATAAAGGAGAATTTCAATAACACATAACCCCAATAGACAACATTAACGAACTATAAGCGAACTCCGGTTAATTCCATGAGAAAAATTGGAGGAATTGTCTAGGAATAGTCAGAGTTCGACAATTGGGAGGTAACTAGCACCACATGGGTAGAGAAGAAACCCTACAGACGTAAGGTTTCTTTCCTTTCGGGCACTTGAACTAAATGTATATTGCTAAAAAGGAAATTGAACGCAAGGACATTGCATATAAGAATTAAGCTAAACATATTATGAAGTGAGTAGATATGTATATCAAAAGTATTCCTTGGAAATATTTCTGTACCAAAAATCAAAACAGAACCTTACATCACAAAAACCCAATTCGGCACCTGGTACTTGACTGAATTTATAATCATAACAATAACGACGAGAACCAAACCTTACAGCCATAAAGAACAAGTGTATTTTCTCACAACCTCATGGTCAAGCTAACTCATTTAATCACCAGATATGTCCAGGGTTGAAGAGAGCGACGGGAAATAAAAACCCCAGATTGAATAAAATTGTTAAATAGATTCCGTTATCAAATGCTCAAGCAAGTATTATAGTCTCCATTGATTACAAACAGGAACCCTAACCGAGGGCATAAGTAAACCTATGTCTTCCTTTAAAATAAAATGGAACTTCTGTAAAAGCACACCTAGTAAATTATTTCATCGGCAGAAGAAGAAATATCTAAAAAACTTTATATGGTTGCGAGAGAGTTGGTTCACCAAAATCTTGGGGCCAACCCCGAGTCATTAAGAACTTGCACCTTCAACCAAGATATTATAGAACAGTTACCCTCAAGAAAAAATGAATTTTTAAAAGGGAACAAAAAAAAATGTAGTAGAAATCGTAAGCCAAGCACCAGGATTTTACCTTTGAAAACCATTCAAGTTCACTGACAAATGGCATAAGTAGTCACATTCCCACCTTCAGTGTGTCTGTGACTCTGTCAATACAACAAGGAGGGTCAGTTTCAAGATGGTTAAAATGAGTAAATAATAGCAATAAACCCTCATTGACCTGCACCATGGAAAAGAAAGAGAAAACTTGGGCATATCTATTGTAGTCTTTCTAAAGAATTTGAGAAAAGGGAGGTAATCTCCTTGGGGTTGCAGAGCCTTCCCTGGAGAAATGGAGGAGAAAATGACTAGGTGGTTCGACAAGGTGGGTAGGGTGTGGTTACTATAACTCCTCCTCTCGAAAAGAGGATCGTCGAATCGAAGTCTGAGGGATCAACGGTGGTAAGACACCCATCTGTAATTGTAGGTTCTGACTACATTCTGAGTGACAATCTCGCTCAAGGACAGTTGTAGGTTAACCTTCGAGAAACTTCTTCTCAATTTATTCCATGCTTAGATAAACAGTAAAAACAATAGGAAAAAAGGAAAATCAATTGATAATCGAGGTCGGCTAACATGCTATGATTAATAATTCATTCTGAATAGTAATAAGAAATTGATATTATAATGTGTTTGGATTGGGGGCGACATGGTAATGTCTGACCTTTTGGTTAATATCTATACATGGAAGTGACATACATTAGTGCATGTGATGGGTGTCTTTCACTCATCGATGGTTTGGTTGTGGTTAACTTGAATCATGGTTAGGCTTGCGTTGTGTTCAAATGAGTCTATATATATATATATAGTCCTAAGTACCCGGCATCATAGTCACATTTTTCAAGAAGTAGGTAAAAAAAATTGTTTACCGTATAGATTGTGTTTGACATGTTACAATCTCTAAATTAGATTATTATTAAATATATAAAAATTAAATCAAAAATAATAATATATTTGTGTTAATAGTTTTTGTTGGGAAAAATACTGAGAGGGGGTGAATCAGTATTTTCAAACTATTAAACTTTTCAATTTCATATCATGATTTTTGTACGCGAATTTACTGAAGGGAACTCGCGTGTGTACGTGACTATTGTTCATACAACTAGCGTACATCCAATCAACTTACTTTTTCAATTAATTCATCTTTTGTTTATCTTAATCAAGCTTATTAGTACTTCATTAAACATTAAATAGATAGTAACCATGTGCAGTAAGAATAAAATAAACCATCACACATAAGAAACACACATGAACACCAGGATTTAAGGTGGAAACCCAATGTGGGAAAAAACCATTGTTGTTGTCGTCTTTGTATTATTTTTAATATGAATAAAAATTCTTACAATATTGTACTAGTGCAGACTCATACCAACATGCAAGCACCCACCTGTAGAAGGCTACAACCTTCTCTCATTCTCCAACACCCACTAGAAGGGAGCTCCAACCCCTTTATCTTGTTACCAGCACCCACTAGAAGGGAGCTCCAAACCCCTGATATAATTTACCATCTACCACTAGAAGGAAGCTTCAACTCCCTCATTGAAGGCTCCAACCCTCAACACCTTTGAGGACCACATTTCATAAATTTTCATACTAGATCCACCTGCTACAAAACACATCACAACTTGTAGGCCACGTTTCATCAAATTTTCAGACTAGACCCACTACCAACATTTAGGCTCAAAACCAATCATCAAAGCTAAAACTTATCATTGTAACTCAACCATTGAACCAACCAATCATTAAAACTCAATCTTTGAATCAACTGAAAACTCAAATCAATCAAATTAAACAACTAGAACAGTTAGATCACTGTAACCAGAATACTAATCAATATATTGCACATCACAGAAACCAGATTTTGTTACTGTAAACTCTAATCAACCATATGTCAAAATATGTACGCTACTTTACAGTAGAAAATCCACGTGTGTACGCACTTTCCATGAAGCATACCTGTGTACATATCTTAAATCATTGATTTCTGAAAAGTGAACCACTATCATTCTGAAATAAATATTGAATCATACTCAGATCTACTGCATCATTTTGAAACAACCATAGAACCTTCATTGAACTTCAATCACAAACAGTAAGTATCATCATCATTCTTCAATCAATCAATCCTTAATCAAAACATCATTGTTTAAATCCAGATCATCAAGAAGACTTCATTGATAGATAGCAGAAACATAATAAGATTGAATAAATTGATCAGACATCCTTCTCGTCAAAACCCTAGTTTCTATACGCGCTTTCCTTAAATAATCTTTGCGCGTATATGCGCTTTTAAGGAAACATACTTGCATGTACGCAACTTACCAATATCACACTCGCGTGTGTACGTGCCTTGCAGGTTATAAAACCCGCATAGAGATCTACAATTTCATAGTCAAACCTTCGCTACAACACAAAATTTCTGACATACTCAGATCTCGGCATATATAGAAAAATCATGCGTCAAGACACTATCAACACTAATCAAATCAAATCATAAACAAGATTGTCATCTCAGATCTATTGGATCTTATCCATCATCAAATTCTCGGGTGCATACTTAGTTTTAGATCAATAAAAACATCAATAGCCCATTACTTGCATATTTTCTCCAAATCTAACTATTCATGAGATATTCATCACTTGCACACTCTACCACTTTGATCTTCATCTCCTTATATAGCTTAGCCCTTATCAAATACCATGGGTCAAAACCATACTCCAACTAATGGTTTTCTTAGATGGGATCAAAACATCTGTTACTGGGCACAATACCACAGGCCAATACCATGGTAAGTACACTTCGTATTTAGAATACCATAGTGCGAAAATTGTACGCGCATTTTCTTCTTCATACTTGCGTGTGTACATGGCTTTGCTTCACAAAACCCGCGTATACTTATTGAAATTTAAACTTTGTCATTCATTTGCCTCTGAATTGTTATGCCTTTGTCAAAACTCTCTGTCACATATGTAGCCACGTCTTATTGACATATGTATCAAGTTGGTTTCCATCAAAGAACAACTCATCAAGTAGTTTGTCATCAAGGATAACTCACCAAGTAGGTTGCCATCAAGGAAAACATATAATTGAGAATACCAACATTTTTCTCATATTACAATAAAGTGTATAAATTAAATTACTTTATTTATAATATACAAAAATAAATATAAACTTTAATAGTAAAAATATCCATCACTTTAATGAGGTGAGTGTTAATAAATTTGAAAATTCATTTTTGAATATTCAATATATTAACTTAAAATAAAATAAATTTAATTATTAAAATTTATTACATTTAAAACTTATATATAACTAGTATAGATGTATCTTAACCATGGATCTACTAAGAGGCTAGAGGGATCAAATCTCATTATATGCAAACTTTTTTTTAGAATGCAAAACTTAAAAAAACACTTACAAGTCAAGAGATTTAATAAATTTAGTTTTTGATAAATGTGTGGTTTAGATGTATTTATAGCGGTTTCAAATCTCATTATATGCAAACCCTCTTTTAGAATACAAAACTTTAAAAAAAAAAAAGTACATGTCAAGAGATTTAATCATTTTTAGTTCTAGATAAATATGTGGTTTAGATGTATTTAGAGTTGTTTTTGTCTCTCTGTAGACTATGCGTAACTTTTAATTGTTTAAATTGTATTTTTCAATAATATTTTATATTAAAAAACTAGTGAATTACACATTTATTTCTTATTAAGAACTAAATTATTATTGAAATATTTTACTAAAGTTAACACTAAAACATATGCACACATACTCTCTTTTGAGAATATACATATATTAGTTAATATGGATATTCAAACAGTTTTCTTGAATTTTATATTGAAATATTCATAAAAGAAATAAATTAATTAATTAAATTACTTTATCTCTATAAAGTTATATAAAATTACATTATTCAATATAGGTGTGGAAGTATTTTATTTATAACTCAAAAGGTGAAAGTGAAATAATATTACCACATTTTTTTATATCGGATTGTAATATTAACTACAAACTAAGTAAACACAATGAGAAAAATATTATTCATGTTTTATATTGATTTTAATTAAAACTAATCAAATATGTATAATCATTTACATTTTTATAACTGGCATTTTTTTAATTTAAATTTTTTTAAAGGACATGTGTCAACTCCAAGTTGAGCACGTACTGAATTACACATTGTTAGGTTGTAAAATGAGCCTTGAGGCTTGATAATTAACCATCATAGATGGATTAAGTACGGATCTAATATGAATCTAGAAGGAACAAATTTCTTCACATGCAAACTTCTTTAGAGTGCAAAATACAATGTGTTATTTTTGAGTGCAAAATACAATGTGTTATTTTTCATTGTTTAAATTGTATTTGTGAATATTAAATAGAGTTATATAGGACCAAGTAAATGTTTTAACCATAACAACTTATCTTTTGAACTTCCCTATGAAACAGGACCCTGGAAAAGACCTAAATAATAGGTGTGTACACTTTGCAAAGACCTAAAGAACGGGTATGTACATTTTGCACGTCTGGGCAATGGAATCGAAAAACATTTCATTTTGGAATGTGATGCACTCAAAGACATCAGATAAAGTTATGGGAATATGTGTGTACATTTTGCACGTCTGGGGCAGTGGAATCCGAAAAAAAAATTCATTTTGGAATGTGATGCATTCAAAGACATCAGAGAAAGTTATGCGAATATGCTAGCATCGGTTTCTTGGCATTGTCTTTTCAGTGAGAGGATTGTTGGAAAGTTGGGTCATCTCATCATCAATTTGAACAAGAAAATGACTGAATTGCAAAATATATTTTTAAATATATGTGAATGTATTTCAAATAGTTTATTTAAATTTCTTGTTGAAATAGTTTTAAAAAATATAATATCTAAACATCTTACTCACACATTTTTTTACTTTTAAATACTTTACAACATATTCATTTTTTTATAATTGATATTATTTTTCTACTTCAATTTTTTTTTTTTTTTTTTAAAACAATATGAACAAATTTACACATCAACATCATCTAGTACTGAACCTTGAAATATTCTCAATTAATATTTAAAATATGAATATTTTATGTAATTATTTTTATTTATATATATATATATATATATATATATATATATATATATATATATATATATATAATTTTCCATCAAACTAACCTTAAGCTTTTTATATTTTTTAACAAAATAACCTTTAACTTTTCATATTTTTTTAATAAAACCCTTATAAAATCTACTGTACATTTTATTTTAAAAATTACTGGCAACCTGACTTTTCATCCATATCTCAACAAAAGCTCAAAAGTCATGTCAAGTACATATAATATAAAACTTATGGAATATTAATATGCATAATGACATATGTAGAAGCAGTTCCGATAAACAAAGATTACGAAATAGAGATATGCGCCACATTTGGTGCAGAGCCGTTTCCAAGCAATACTGATAAATAATAGTTATATAAAAGAGCCGTTTCCAAAGCTCTACAACAGTGGAAGACAAACATAATGAAGTGTGGCGTAATACGGTTCTATATTACTGGTTGTTGACTGTTTTCATGGAATATCTGTCATGACAAGATATTCTGAGAATCTCTGAAAGTCAGAATATCCAGGCCTGGCTAATAATTTATGTTATGTACAGCGTTGCTGCTTATCATATTAACATTCAGCAATTAAATAGTTATTTGAGATATAACAGGTCACTATGTAACATGTGCGGTCAACTACGATCGCCACCACCTGCCATGGAAGTCACAAATAATTAGAGATTTAAATATTGCAAGACCAGCACCGATGAGAAGAGTTTTCAGAGAACTTCCCATGTACATCTTTACTGCCCAAAAATACTAACGTTGAAGAAGCGTGATGGAACTGGACTCTTTATTGTTTTTATTTCTATATTTAGTATTTTTTGTTCCTTTTTTTAATGTTTAATATTTTTTGTCGTCCTTTTTCCTTCATTCGTTGTTTTCCACTTACAATTTTGGGTTAAGTTGGGTTCTCATATATATAATCTCATTATTGAAAAAAAAAAAAAAAAAACTTTTCCACACTTATGTTTGAGCAAAGAGTTGTTATAATAATTATTATGAGTAAATAATTGTCGAGCCACGTTGTGCTTTAGCCATGCTCCGTTTTAATGGATTTTTTTTTTTCCAAAGTATCGGTTACTAAATCTGAGAAGAAGTAGGATTTAGTCGAATGATCATGATTCAGAAGAAGTTAAATGATTAACATTGGTGTTTTTTTAGTAGACGATTTCTTCTGAGTTCTTGTGCTATTCTACACCTAAAAGGAAAATCCAATTCTGAACAAAGTCATGGCTTATGTGTGTCATGCAAGACTAGTCTTTGTCTGGCGAGCAATTTCAACAATCCATCTACGCCATCGACAATGGAGCTCTGCATCACTAGAATGGAAACAAAATCTGGCCTCCACGTCCCTCAAAACCTTCCAAGATGGTAAGAGCTTTCCTCGTTTCCAAGAACTCAATTTGAGCCATAAATTTTGCCCAACAGATGTATCCACCGCCCTTCAAATCCCCGAGGAAAATCAGGGAGTCTCAAGGCATGACAAAAACCCTGAATCACAAGCCCTAAGCAGTGAAGAAGGAGAAGATACTTTGCACCAGTTTAACAACATTGACGAAACCCCAACAAAAAACAATGGAAGTTGGTGGATGCTATAAGGGAAATATGGAAATCCTTGAAAAGGGAAATGTGGAACCCTTACTCAATTGGGTGTTCAGGTAACTCCATGAATGGTAAAGGCGGTATTGGATATGAAAAAATCCCTTAGATCATCTTTGAGATTTTTCCGAAGTGCCAAAGCACAACTAGGGTTTCGACATAGCACTTCAACTTGTGACAAGCTCGTCAATGTTCTCAGTCGCTCTAGGGACTTTGAAACACTGTAGAGGGTTTTGTCACAGAGAATTGTCGAATTTTGCAGTAATTCTAACTAAACATTCTCATTTTCTATTGTAAGTAATGATGATCCCAGTTTGTTGAATGAAGTCATGGAAATGGTCAAGAGGCTAGAGATTCTGCTAGGAGACATGTGTATGAAACGCTTGTTGCTTCTCTTTGCAAAGAGAACCATGTTGATGCAGCCTTAGTTGGATTAGAAAAGATGGCGAGTGTTGATTGTGCTCCCCAAATGTTCACATTTCATCCACTAATATTGTTTTGTTGTCACGAATACCAAATGGATAAGCTCCATTGGGTTTTTGAGATGATGAAGATGTACGGTTGTCCTCTTGGTCCGATGTGCTATAATCTAGTTTTAAGAGTACTTTGTGAGGGGAACCAATTGGAAAAGTGTTGAACTCCTTGAGAGTATGGCTAAGATGGGTTGCAAACCAAATGAAATTACATATGATATAATGATTCAAGATGCTTGTGTTGCATCTCTTTGATAGATTAAAAGAATAAGGAATTAACCCTCGGTATGGTACTCACAATTCTTCTCGATGGACTCTTACAAACAATAGGTTTTAAAGAGGCACACTCATTCCTAATTTAGCACAGTGGAAAGGATAGCATTTTGGATTTGAACAACTATGAATATTTGATCAATGATGACGATGTTTGTTCCAAATCAGGTTGAGGGTGAGAACTGCACCATCTTTTGGTGGAAATGGAAGCTATAGATTTTGAACTTTTGGATGACCAATTAGGCAATAATGTTTTATGCAAAAACCAAGTTATTTAGTTATGCAATGTAGTATATTCGTTGGTTTTCCATTCGATATGGATAACTATCACGATCTACTATAATATTGAATATCTAACAAAACAACTTCTAGAGCATGATCAAGTGCTATATTATGCAGATCAATGTTTTTCTTGCAAAAAATCATTAGAAAGAATACCTTGTTTCCAATGTATGCCATCACACCAATGCCAATAGGAGATACTTTTAAGTTGTTAATATGCCTCTTAAGAGTACGAAGAACCCAAACAGAGATAGATATTCCAACCATCTGCTTACTAACTATTCGTACATAGTGTTCCCTAATCCTTTTAGGTTTTGTAGGTGACACATCAACATCTGATAATGCAAGTGTGTCTAGGAAATTCCTCAGTTATTTATTGAAATCACTTTTCTTGAAGGAACATTGGGCGGTAAATCTTGTGTTTATGAATCCAATGATTGCTTTGGCCAACTCAATCCAATTTCAGAATTTGTATACATTCTCCTTAATTTAGAACCAGGTGATAAAGCTCGCATTTATGAGTCTGACAAAGGCTCCAACCATTTCATTCCAATTCTTCTAGAATTGTTGTAGCTCCTCTTTAAATTGACACTGGATTTTAAATATTATATTGTTGAATCAATTAACTCTTCTAGCCAGGTTGATCTTACTCTCCCTGAAAAGTTGGAGACTCTCCTGAAGTTATATAGATTGTTAGAATCTAACCAATCTTTGATGGTATATTTTCCAATGCTTTCAGACAAAAAATTAACATCTGCATTGCTAGACACATCTTTTTCAGGAGATAGTATTTCATCTACAAATGTGTCAGAAGCATCAGATGCATTGGCCCTTGATGGTGAAGGATAAGCACGATAGCATTTACACTTGGATTTAGCTTCGCGTGTCCTATTCAATGTTCTATGAATGATAACTTCCCACGTGGATATGGGGTTGTTATCCTCAGCACCAAAACTATTACCAACATTCAAAGGAACTATCTCTTGGAAACTGCACAGACAAAAATTGCAATGAATGAGAACTAACAAACCTTAGGGTTGCTATGGGATTATTACAACCAGAAGGAATTTACAACACATATAACTAAGGCTTGTTATGGAAATTCGGAAGTAGAAGAGAGGTCTAGTCCAATAGAATTATATCTCATCTCTGAGCAAATTTCATAACCATACAAATCTACAAATCTACATAATTCAATTTTCTAAACTTATGCCCCATGAGAAATAGAGACATATAGCCTTCCATGAAATTGAAATGATGGATACAGAGTTCAAAGCGGTAGAAATTTGAAATTATAGCAAAGAGGTTGATGTTTTCCCTATATGTAATCAATTTTCTCTTTCAATATAGCCTATTTTATTTTCATTCAGATGATAACAAACCTGAAATCAAATGAAGCATAACTAGAGAATAATCAATGGCAGGATTCAAATAAGGCAAGTTCAATCAAGAAAATTACCCAAGGACATACATATCTGCTTGCTCTTGTTTACCTAGTCAGTCCTCAATATCCAAATCATTGGGTGGCACATTTCCACCAACATTCCAAGTGCCTACTAATATTCTGCCAAGAACAAAAGAAAAAATATTATGAAAAGTGAGTTGTGGCTCCACACCCTAAATCGATAAAGAATATAAAAATTGGAGCAAATATGGCATTGACTAACTTGATTTCTTTGGTGTCTATGTATTGTGCTCACATTGTCTCCAATTTTCCTCTTCTTAGTCTATGCGAGAATCGTTTTGATGGAGTCCTTAAAAATCAATAGAAACACAGACAAAAAAGTGTGAGAGAAATAATAAGCACTTGCACAACCATTGAAGTTGTGATGAACTCTATTACTGGATTCACTACACTAGGGTGGAAAAACCATTTATGATCCTGTCAGGCCAGGGTAACTCCAGCAATTAATGAGCGCAAGCAAGAATTGGTGATTTTATTCATTAGACAATTATTATTTATACATATACAAAACGGATCAGTTCATCTTCTAGATGACTGTCCAGCTTCACCTCATCCGTTTCGGATTAGGTGTCAACATTCCCCCCCTTAATCTGAAGGGATGTTGGTGAGTCCAAGCATCGTTCTGAATCTTTCAAGTTTTTCTCTTCCAAGCGCTTTGGTGAAGATGTCTGCAATTTGCTCGTTTGTGGAACAATGACGGAGATGGATTGTTTTGGCCTCAACATGATGTCGGATCAGATAATATTTAGTATTGATGTGCTTAGTACGATCATGGAACTTTGGGTTCTTTGCCAACTTTATTGCAGAGGTGTTATCAATCATGAGTGGAGTTGATTGTATTTGTTTTACCTGCAAATCTTCAAGAATTTTCCTGAGCCACACAATTTCTTTCGTTGCTTCAGCTGCTGCCACATATTCTGCTTCTGTTGTGGAATCTGTTGGTACTGATTGTTTGCGTGATCTCCAGGAGACAGCTCCCGATCCAAGACTCATAACATATCCTGAAGTAGATACCCCAGTTTCTTTGTCTTCATCGAAGTCTGAATCAGAGTATCCAATCAAGTTGAAGTCGTCCACCTGTGTATACTTGATTCCAAGGTCTTGAGTTCCCTTCAAGTACCTTAGAACTCTTTTTGCAGCAGACCAATGTCCCTCACAAGGCTTTTGCATAAACCTGGAGAGGATTCCAACAGCAAATGAAATGTCCGGTCTGGTAGTAGTGAGGTAGATGAGACTTCCTACAAGTTGTCTATACTTTGTTGCATCCTCAAATTCCTTTCCTTCAGTAGATGTGAGCTTCAAGTTTTGTTCCATTGGAGTAGAAAGGGGATTGCACTCTGTCATGCCAAATCTGTATAACAAATCTCCAATGTATTTCTTTTGAGAAAGAAATATGGACTTTGGATGTTGGGTTACTTCAATGCCAAGATAGTAATGAACATAGCCCAAATCAGTCATTTCAAAAAAATTTCCTAATTCTTTCTTTATGGATGCAATATAGCTTTCATTGTTCCCTGTCATTAAACGATCATCTACATATACCACAAGATATACAACTGTTTTGCCAACTTTCTTGACAAATAAAGTTGCATCATTAAGATCAAAATGATTGAAGTTGAGTTTCAGAAGATGCTCAGTTAGTTTTTCATACCAGGCTCGTGGTGCTTGTTTGAGGCCATACAAGGACTTCACAAGTTTGCATACTTTGTGTTCATGTCCTTTCACAGCAAATCCTTCAAGCTGGGACATAAAAACATTCTCCTTTAGATCTCCATTCAAGAATTCAGTTTTTACATCCATTTGATGGACTTTCCAACCGTTCTGAGCAGCTAGTGCAAAGAGTGTCAGGATGGTGGCCCATTTTGCTGTGGGAGAAAAAGTTTCCTCATAATCGACCCCTTCCTTCTGTGCAAAACCTTTTGCCACAAACCTAGCTTTGTGCTTGTCAAGTGAGCCATCAGCTTTGTACTTGTTCTTGTAGACCCACTTGCAGCCAATTGGTTTGGTTCCAAATGGAGGATCAACCAGCTTCCAAGTGTCATTCTTTATGAGGGCATCGTACTCCTTCTGCATCGCTTCTTTCCATTCATCATGAGAAGCAGCTTCTTTGAAGGAAGTTGGTTCAAAATCTGTAGACAAGTTCAATTCACAATTATAAGTAACATCCATATCAACAGGTGAATTAGAGTTATCTACATCACCTCCATCTTGTCAGTTTGTATTTTTGGTTCCTGTTTTTCCAATTTCATCAGGATGAACACTTTCAAGTGTCTTTGTCAGCCACTTTGGGGGACCTTTCTGAGATGGTCCAGACTGTTCTGTTGATTGAGTTGGGACTGAATCAAGATTAAGTCTCCCAATTCTATCAATTACATCACTTAAAGCATCATCCGTTGTTGGAGTGTCATGCAGGGGAGATTGTTCTTCAGAAGGAGATTCCACATGTTGATCTAGTATAGGAATCCCCCCTTCAAGATGTGGAATCTTATTATCAAACTCTTGGAATGATTTCGGTTTTGTGAATCTATCCAAGCGATCAAGTTGCCGCTCAACAACACTGTCAGATTTGGATGATTCAAGAAAAATGACATCTCTAGATAAAACAAACTTTTTATTTACTTCATCATAAAGGTGGTATGCTTTAGATGTGTTTGAATACCCCAGGAAGATACACTTACGACTTCTAGCACCAAGTTTGTTTCTATGTACCTTTGGTATTAAATCATAATAGGTGGAACCAAAAATCCTGAGATGTTTTACCGAAGGAACATGTCCATACCACATTTCATAAGGAGACTTGTTTCTTATAGCACTAGATGGACATCTATTCTTTATATATGCAGCACATAGAACAGCATCAGCCCAAAACATTGTCTTTACATTTTTGAAGAAAAGCATGGATCGTACCATATTCAAAATTGCTCTGTTCATTCTTTCAGCTACACCATTCTGTTGAGGATTATAAGGCACAGTTGTTTGATGTTTAATCCCATGTTGGCGAAGATAGTGTTCAAATTCATTTGATGTATATTCTTTTCCATTATCAGTGCAAATAGACCCAATATGAGATTGTGCATCATTTTCAATCCATTTATGAAAATTCTTGAATGTTTGAAAAGCATCAGATTTGTTCTTCAAAAAATAAACCCAACACATTCTGGTGTAATCATCAATAAATGTCATGATATATTTATTTCCATTTGCAGAAGAAACAGGCATTGAACCACATAAATCTGAATGAATAAGTTCAAGCTTCCTATGTGCTCTTGAATGTGAATCATGAAAAGACTATTTGTTGTGATTTCCTAGAATGCAAGCATCACATTGTTTATGTTTTCTAGGAATTGTAGGCAAACCAGCAACACCATTTTTCTTCAACAAGTGAAGACTATCATAGTTTAAATGTCCAAATCTAGCATGCCATAATAAACTTGATGGAAGTGCACCTTCTTCATGATGAGAAATATATGAGAAATGTTGTGCATGAGCAGAGGTTCCTTGCAGTTTAAGAAGTCTTTCTTCTTCTATACCCCTCATGACAAGTGAGTGGTCAGATGCCTTTCTTACCTCAAGCTTGCCATCAAACATGTGAATGGAGTGACCTTGCTGGTGGATGTGGACCAGGGACATCAAGTTTCTCTTCAGCTGTGGGAGATATAGAACATGATCCAGAAGAAAGTCTGGAAGACCAGGCAGTTTAAGCCTGATTGTGCCAAGCCCTGATGGCTTGATTTTTGACTGATCTGCAAAGTATACTGCTCCATCAACATTGTCAGTGAAATCTTCAAAGAAATCTTTCCTATGAGTCATATGACAGGTTGCTCCTGAATCAAGCAACCAGTCATTTTTCGAAGAAGCAAGTGAAGCATTAAACAAATCTTCATTTACTCCAATGTTACATTGTGCCTCAATATAGTGAGCGGATTCAGGTGCTTTACCTTTGTCTGTGTCATCAGTTTTACCTTTCTGCTGGTTTCTTCTTTGCTCAACCTTGTCCCATGGTAGCTTGCATGTAGAAGCATCATGTGATCCATTTCGTTTGCAGCGAATGCAATGTAGATCTGCCTTTTCTGCTTGAGGATGTCTGCCCCCCCCCTGCCTCTGAAATATCTTCCTCTTCCTCTTCGTCCACCTCTTCCTCTTGTAGAATCTTGAGCAGGATGCTTTTCTTTATGAGCAAGGCAAACAGTCTCTTCAGAAGATTCAGGGACTGTTTTCTTTCCAAAGGCTTTCTCTCTTTCAGCAAACTTTTTCACAAGAGTGTCAAAGGTTATATCTTTAAGATTTCCATTTGCTTGTAAAGACTCAAGATAATTAGAGTAGGTAGGATAGAGTGCTTTGAGAAAGGCAATAAGAGAGATATCCAGCTCAACCTTAGTGGATTTAATATCCTGCATTATAGACTTTATTTCAGATGCAAGAGCAAGAGGATCATTATTTTTCAGTTCAAGAGTGAAGAGTTTAATCATAAGCTGAACAACTTCAAGTGCAGAATGTGTATCATAGAGTTCTTTCAGCTTTTCTAAAGCTTCAAAGGCATTGGAATAGGATGAAATATGACGACTTACTTCCTCATTTATAGATGTTGCGATCAATGCATAGGCTTTTTTGTTCTTGTTTTCCCAAATAACAAGTTCTTTATCTGATGTAGGCTGCACAGGGTCTTTGTCTTCTTCTCCGACACACACTCATTTCCACAGCTCATTGTAGATGAGGGTGTGTTTCACCATTCGAGACCATTCTGAATAGTTCTCCTTGCCAGTGAGAACTATTCCGACCATAGAAATGATTGAATGCATTCTGTAAAAATATCTCTGCTAAAAAAAAAACTTTTGTTGATAAAAGACTTCTGCTGGAAAAAAAAATTCTTATGCCACAGCAAGACTTCTGCTGGAAAAAAAATCTTATGCCACAGCAAGACTTCTGCTGGAAAAAAAAATCTTATGCCACAGCAAGACTTCTGCTGGAAAAAAATCTTATGCCACAGATTCAAAAAAATCTCAATCTTTAGATGTTTAAGACACTCGTTCCTTTATAGCCAAAGACTGTCACATGCTACTGAGTAATTCTATACATTTTACTGTTCTCGGCTCATTGCAGTATTCTATATATCTACCTTTAGAATCTCAGTTTTTCAATACAGTTTATATAAACCTCAGCATCGGTCTTCAATACAGTTTATATAACCTCGGCATCAGTCTTAATATATAATTCTATGGCACGGTTTCAATGCAACAGAACCTCGGCATAATTCTATGGCACGGCACAGTTTATCAATACAATGAACCTCACAATTTCCAGTGGCGAAGATCATATCATTATATATGCCAAAAGGGATATAGAGCAATGGGAAGAGCTAACATATGATTATAGGTTTTTCTCAATAGATGAACAGTTAGCTTGCTACTGTGGGTTCCCAAGATGTCGCGGAATTGTCAATATGGACGATGAGGAGCAACGGCGCCAGCAAGTAGGGAAAATACGTGTACCACGCCGTGAGTTGATTGCATGAAAACCTGGTGATGGTAGATGAGAACCTCAGGACAAACCGCAAGATGTTTTCAAGATGTGAACGTTCCTCATGGCGCTCACGAAGGCCGTGTTAAACGCAGTCACCATTAAAAAAAACAGTCTTCATATCAATACAACGCAGTCACCATTACATCAATACAACGCAGTCATGAAGATGGCATGGCTTTGATACCAAAACGCAGTCACCATTATAAAAAACAGTCTTCATATCAATACAACGCAGTCACCATTACATCAATACAACGTAGTCATGAAGATGGCATGGCTTTGATACCAAAACGCAGTCACCATTATAAAAAACAGTCTTCATATTTTTCAGAGGAGCACAGCGTGGAAAAAGCAGGCCAAAGGATGCCATAGCCACAACTACAAAGATAAGAGGAATACGTTTGATTTTCTTACCGTACGAGCAGGTCATCGCACAGCAAGGTTATCAGAATCAAGGTTCTCGACATCTTTGGCATCAAAAAATTCAAAACGCCCACAGTCACTGCTTTGCAGAATTCAACGAAATTCAACAGCGCATTCCACGCTCACCGCACCATATTCTGTCATGCCAGAGGCGCTCAGAACACCGCCAGAAGCACGCAGTCTCAGGACAGAGGTTTCATGAGGCAGCAGAAACCTGGCAGAGGCAGGAGTTATTTCTGGGACCTGTGCTCTGATACCATGTCAGGCCAGGGTAACTCCAGCAATTAATGAGCGCAAGCAAGAATTGATGATTTTATTCATTAGACAATTATTATTTATACATATACAAAACGGATCAGTTCATCTTCTAGATGATTGTCCAGCTTCACCTCATCCGTTTCGGATTAGGTGTCAACAGATCCAAACTAGCAACATGGAATTGCCAAATGGCATAGGAAACCACACTAGAGTTGCACCATTTCCCCAAGAACTGCAAGCCGAAAAATAAGAAGAAATAGACCTCACAATTTGAAAGTTAAACAATAAGTTGAAATAGACCCCACAAACTGCAAGAATTCAAACTGGGTTTAAGGATAGCATGTAAACTTTCATTATTATGTTTATCTAAAGAAAATTGTAATATCAACTTTTGGACTTTTCTTAGCTTGGAAATTTTCACTTTCAAATTTGATGTACAACTCGGATAAATTGACTACTACTAATTTCATGGAAAACTAAAAACAATTATGAATTGACTCAAACAATGACAGGGCTACAACACTCTCTACAGGGACCATTTCAAGGGAATCACCACATTGAGTCAAGTCATAGTAAATGGACCTATTCATGTCCTCACAATCACATGGTTGTTCTAGCTGATTTACAATAGTTACATGATTAGCATGGTTTTCAGCCTTCTGTTCTGGTGTTGATATTGCATTAGCATGACTATTTGCAGGCTTTACATGGCCATGGTTAAAATTTGCAGTAGCATATTGTTGGGGTACAACACTCCCAATCCTTAAATTTGGGACACTTGATGCAACTGCACACACAATTCACATATCTTGGTGATAATTCACTCAGGATTTTGTATGCATAACCACAATACAAACTTGCTACTTCAAGCACAACAATGAAAGATAAATCCTCCCAAATCTTGGCGAGATGATCTTCCAAAATCTTCCATTCCTTCAATGTATCTTTGCACCTTTTAGAAGCAACTGCTATTTTTTATCAAATGGATAATAATTATTTTTTACAAAAAATTATCACCTAAAAAGATCAGAAATGGATTAAGAATAAGGATATTAAAAAATATAATGTGTTTGATAAATATACATAAGAATGGCGTAAACTTATTTCAAATGTAATTTAAAAAATATATCATTTTAAATTTAAGAAAATCATGTAAATTTTTCAATACACCAATGTTGTTTAGAAACTTTTTGATAAAGAAAAAAAGAAAAGAAAACCTATTTTTTTTAATGAAACTTTAGTCATCAGAAAACAACTTTTACAAGTAAATAGCAAGTTATCCTATGACAAATTGTTTGAGCATTGAATAGACTTATGTATAAAAGGGTTATTTTATATTTATATATATGTGTCTTAGCGGGAGATTTTATCCTAATATTTAGGAATTAGTATGTAATTTATCATCATTATTATTCTTAAAAAGTGTGTTCACTATTTAGTATATATTAAACTTTTGTAAAAGTGTGTTCACTATTTAGTATATATTGAACTTTTGTTTTTGATGTTTTAGTAATTTGGATTATAAGAAATGTTATCCAAATATTGATGATTTCAATGAGTATCTTTAATTTTTTAGATCTAAAATATTTCACGAGAACATTTAAATGGTGGTTTGTTTAATTTTTAGAAATAGTACTAATAAAAGTATTTATTTCAATGATGTTATGGTTGATTGACAGAGGAGTTAGTTTTTTTGTGTTTTTTTTTAATAATGTTTTTGAGTCATCTCATTTATGTAAGAAAGTTGTGTTATGTAGTTGATTTTTATTTGTTAAATTTGCTGAAATAAATAATTTTTAATTTATTAGGGAAATTTTGAGGTATAAAATGGGTTTTCTAAGAAAAATATACAACCAAAATAAACTTTATAAGAACGGATAGGATTCAAGATGGTGGTGTCAACCATGGGGATGATTCACCATCTTTTGAGTAAAAAAATAAAATGATTAAAAATAATAAAACTACTTTTTCAACTTGTATTTTCAACTTATCCCCCTAAGGTTTTACTCAAATTTCTAGAGGGAGTACTCGTTGGATGCAAAATTTAATTCCTCATCCCAAGAGTACCATGTTGCATACTTTAGATGGACCCTACTACACGAAAAATGAGAAATACATGAAAAAATATTATTGCAATCATGTTTTTCATGTATTTCTTATTTCTCGTGTAGCAGGGTCCATCGAAGGTATGCAACATGGGTACTCCTTGGATGAGGAATCAAAGTATGCATCCAACGAGTGTTTTTGCTCGAAATTTGAGTAAACCCATAAGGAGATAAGTTAAAAATACGAGTTGAAAAAAATAGTTTTTTATTTTTTCCTTTTAACATTTGATGATGTCATTTAATCTTATTTTATTATTTCCACTGTTATTTTATAATTTCTTTAGGAAACCCATTTTAGACCTCAAAACTCCCCTAATAGACTACCATTTTCAATTAAAAAAATTATACATATATGAATTGTGAGATGTGTTTATTTTATTGCAATGTGATATAATTTATATGATTAAAATTTCAACAAAATTGATTAAGCAAAATTTACAAAAATACAATTAAATTTTCACTTGAATTATTAAAAATAATATTTTTTTATAAAATTCAAATATTTTTTATTTTAAAAAATATATATAATGTATTGTTATATTTTATAGAAAAACATATATTTCAATTATAACTTACTATTAAATTCTAAGAGACTTGATTTATCCCAGACGTGATTGATATACAATGTTTACAACTTGTTAAGCCTAATAAGGTATAATAAATTGAACATATTTTTAAATCTCAAATCATGTTTGAGTGAACTTTGTGATTCATATGATACAATACTCTAAATATGGTTATAGTTTAAAAATTTCGATTATTTTCCACATAAATCAAGAGGTTATGGTACGTACAAATTTGTTCACTATGCAATGATTGAAAATACTAGGATTTATTAAATTAATCAAAATTTTGCTCTTAAATTAAATGAAAATTGGAATTTGTTCCATTAAAGGAAAAGGAAAATTCAAATTACATAGAAATGAGAGCATAAATTATAATATTATTTTTAGTGCAAATTTATTTTGTAAAATAGTATTTACATAAAGGTGGAGAATAACAAGTCAATGTAAATTGGGTATGAATTTTTATTTAATTTTAAATTAAGTGATTGAAAAAAATTAAGTAATATAATATTTGGTATAAATTTGATGAGATAAACAATATTTAGGTGTAATAAAATTGAGAATAAATACGCATTGAAACTAATGACAAAAAGAAAAGGAATTGCATACTTTATTTCCTAAATGCTTACATGAGTGTCATCACTAATTAGAAAGATTGTGTTCAAGTTGTAACTAGGTTGTGTCTTCATAATGTTATTGATGTATTTATTATATGTATATTTTTTCAAAACATGTTCTTGATGCTTTGAGTTAAAAGAGCCAAAAGAATTTATTATGAGTCAAAAGAAAATATAGAATGGCTTGTTCTTCATGTCCTTTGTAAAATAAATAAATATTAAAATTTTCAAGTGGCATTTGTCTCACCAAGATGCCAAGATGGCCCTCTTACCCCTCAAGTTGGCTAACTACATGTGGCACCCATTCGCTTGTGAAGAAGTCTATTTATAGCCTATTCGAAATTCTTAATTGGATATCATATCACTTACATATGATCTTAAATGAAGATGAAGAAGAAATCTTAGAGGACGAAAACAGAAGACAATGCTACTCGCTCAAGGATATTTGGAAGGTTGAAAAGAAGTATAAGGCTAAGGCATACATCTATTTTTTTGTAACTTATCCCTGTGGAGAAAAGGTACGAAGTCTGAGGCTTTTCTGTGGATGATGAAATTTTGAAGAACATGAATTGTGACATTTTTAGAGGTTTGACTTGGAACTTGGTAATTGGTCTATTGGTCAATTCATTTATGACTTGGATTTCTCTTGGTGACAAAGATTCTATAAGGAAAGGATTGATGGATTTTCCCCTTGTAGGTTTTTCCCTGGCCTCTAGCCTAATTTCTGGTGTTCCTTGTATTTTTATATATTATATTTGTATTATTGCTCAATGACGTAATGAATGTAAATGTTAAATGGAAAAAAAAACACACACACACACACATATATAATCGCAAAATTATCATGTTAATAAAATATTTATTGCTCTTGAATTCAACATGGTATCAGAGCTAGGTTCAAGGAAGTTGAAGAGAAACAATTTCTAAAGAGGCATCTAGCAAGGTGAATTAATTTTTCTCAAGAAGTAGCAGCATGAATAAGTCCAAGAAGAAGATTAGGTTTTAATCTGGGCAGCCAAGTTTCAGTTTCTGAATAGATCTGAGTTTTGTGTGTAGAATTTATTTCTAGATCCATCGCATTGATTTTGTTTCCAGGCCCGTTGTTAATAATAGGAGATAAAGGAGATCCCATTGCTACACCACATGTTTGTTCATAAATATCACCCATGAAACTGAAAAATGTGGATTTCAGACAAATTTCTATGAACTTGGAAGTATCAAAATAAGTGATTCTATGGACAGCTTCCATAGCTCCATCAATCGGAATGTTGGTGTAAAGAGACTTTACATCAAAACTTACCAAGATATCATTCAGGTCCAGAGTCAAATGTTTAATCTCATTGATGAAGTGATTAGTCTTTGACAAAAGATCTTGTATTTCCAACCATTGGTTTAAGTTTCTTGGCAATGTGTTTTTCAAGATGGTATGTACATCCAACTGTAGGCACTTATATATATACATATCACTTTTAATGAGATCATACTTTCACATATTTAATTAATCTTGATTATGAACCACATAAGATGGTTCAAAACATCGATATATTAACCAATGTCAATGTGATGGATCTGGAAACAAATTCTACACACAATACAAATTGCAGAAGCCTTAGATCTATAATATTTGAGTTTTTGCACTAGAAGGATGTAAGGGTCGTAGGTTTGTTGCAATAGGGTCGAGTTCATGTTCTACTAAGAAAGGGGGCCTTAAGGCTTGTTTTCATGTTGACAAGAGGCCCTGGAATTTTAGGTGACAATGCAAGTATAAAAGGAACTAATACGTCGTAAAAGAAGGTTGCCACAAGGTGAGCTAGGGTTACTGCAAGTTTGGAATATGACCTAAGTCTGAGGGTAAGTTGAAGGTGAAGAAGAAGGATGTCACAGTAGAAGATGATTGGTATAGGATTGTTGAAGAATTTGTTTTTGAGGTTGTCATCTAGGTTGAAGAATGTAATCATCCGGTAAAGGAAGCTTCTATCTACGTGTAGGAAGTTTCTCATTATAAATTATGTATGTTTCCCATTCAATGAAGAAGAAAATGATGATTTGATCTTGTGATTCTAACTATGGTGATGTTCCAAACCTCCTAAATTCCTTATACAAATATTTGTTCAATATCAGTTTTTGTCTCAGGTCTGAAGCATGTGACAGATCCAGATAGTCTTAAATTCTCAAAAGTCTAAACCTCTGTGTAACAACAACATGATTGTGCCTCCCTTGAAACAAAATCTAATTTAAGGAAAAATGATAGATTTTGAGCTAGATCTTTGGGATTTTTGTGGCATGGTATGAATCTATGACATTACATGGTTATGATCTATGTAATTGACATTTGAATTCACTATATATCAATATTGTGGCATTTCTATGGTTTGATCCAATATGGAGCAAACCTACATACACATCTCTATAAAGGTCCAAATATATTCTCTCGATGGAAATTGCAGTGATTGTATTTATGTCCAAAAAATAGTCTACTTGAGGTTTACAATAAGTTTGATATCTATGGATGATTCAAATTTCATCTTTGCCTACATTAGTGTGAAGAAACTTGAAACCGTATATGAAGATAAGAAGCCTTATTTTGAAAGGAGTTTGAGTTATATTACCTAAAATATAAGATAGCTACATTGGCATTTGAATCACAGTGATATTATTGTGACAAGCATCTAAACCTATGTATCTCTGAAGATCTCCTTTGTGGCACAAATCTGTGAAGGTATAGATTCATGATATGACTATACATAACATAAGGACAATATATGTAGTACATAGAGTCGACCTAATGTCTATTAAAAGAACAACTTGAAGAAACTATTAAGTTACAGTACAACTTGAAGTATGGCATGTCAAAGTAGCAGTAATTCCTTTTAAAGGTTAAGGTCAGATATGAAGGAATTCATTCTTTGATGAGTTGATATGAAAAACATTATGTGACCTATGATCTTGATCAATGGAAAGAGGTTGAGTTCCTTTTCAATTTCAAATACCATTACTACATTGTTACTAACCAAGGATATTAGATTGAAAGTCGTTGATTTGTTAAGGGAATCTAAACTTCTAAAGTATTGATGCAAAAATTTATTGAGTATTTAGATCTTTCATGACAATGACTACTTGGCTTGATGACATAAATAAATTAGGGTTCTGTCATTTGGGCATAAAAAGAGAACTTGAATATTGGAATTCTAGGGTTTACAAAAACCTAACAAGATGAGAAGAGAAAAAATTTATCAAGCTACAATCAATGTGTTGACCTTAGTGAGGGTTTAAATAAGAAAGGTTTAGGGTTTGTACCCTAAGTTTTGATTGCTTCTACTTAAACAAGTAAAAATCCTAGCGTATGCATGATGATGTGGATGAATTTGTCTTACAAGCTAGATATCAGATGGAGTTGAGAAAGTTGCAGGTGAATGCAAGGATTCCATAGATCAAGAGGGAGCTAATTTTTCTCAAAAGATAATTATTCTATACCTTTTCTCTTTGATTAATACTATCATTATTGTCTTTAATTTTTGGTTAATCTCTTGTCTATGTATCCTTTGCTTGGTTATAATTATTCTTCTATATCCTCCCAGTAAGGTTTGCAGGTTAATAGCAAGGATTGCTTAGGATTTGGCAACAAATGGAAGAACTGGAAGAATGGAAGTAAAACATAAAGACTTTTTCCGATGTGCATCTAAGGAAGAAAATTTAAACTATGATAGAAGTCAAGCATGCAACTGATAATAGCATGGAAGCAAGAAGGATCTCTCAATAAGATGGAAAGGATCATTTGCCTCGGTTAAAAGGGTTACCCCAGATTTGAAGGAGCCTCATGATTAAAGAAGACCTAGTACTTTGGGAAAGAAGGGCTCATAAATCAAGGTAGAAATATTGACTTTAAAAGTAGCTGGAAGCATAATTTGACATAAAGGATCTTACACTGCAACTTGGGATTTTAGGATACATTGATTGGGATGGTAGTGTTTATGATAGAGATACTACTAATGGTTGGGATCTAGTATGATTTCTTGGAAGAGCATGAAGCAGGATTTTACTACACTATGGAGGCAGAAAAAGATATGGGTGTTTGTACGATTATCTCTCACAAAGAAGTTTGGCTCTGTAAAATGTTTGATGAATTATTTGACGACGCGTTGGATCGATCGTGATACTCTAAGAAGATTGTCTTAGAACCAAGAAGGTCGAAGCACATTATGATTCGTGCCATGATGCAAAATGGAGTCGTGAAGCTACATTATGTATCCACTAAAGAATAGGTAGCCGATACATTAATGAAGTCCCTTCATAAGGGAAAGGATGAATATTTTTTAGACAAGCTTAGGCTTGTGGATATATCCTCCCTATTTGAGAGGGAGTGAGGATGGACACCTTTATTCTCCATGTGTCATGTACTATGGCCAGGTCTAACATCCCTAATTCTAATACATGAACATGGGTAGGAATAATGGTGGATTGATAAGCATCATGGACCGAAATTCTTGAGACATGTACTGTCAAACCAAGACTAATAGTCATAAGTCAAGAACATTGATCTGGTATAAGAATGGTCAGAGGGACCAATATTTCCTTGTGTCAAGTATTGTGATAATGGATTAGGAAATGGTCCTGTGAGGACATACTTTGGTGAACCTTGGTGGAGTATGTGCCTCAGAGATGCAATGGTATCTTATTGAATGCCTCCCAGCGTTGTGCTCTTATCTAGTGAAGAGATATAGCTTACTTGTCAATGCCTTGGTATTTTAACAATGTTGGTTATAATGATGTTATCATCAATGATGCTTATAAATTTGGATCCTTATATGAATATTTCAACTTGAGATTATCATGTTGAGTCATTATGAATACCTCCCTAATTAAGAGTTAACTAGGATCGGTCTTCATAATGTCAATGATGTATTTATTATATTTATATTTTTGTCAAATCATGTTCTTCATGCTTAGAGTCAAAAGATTCAAAAGAATTTATTATGAATCAAAAGAAAATATAGAAGGGTTTGTTCTTCATGTCCCTTGAAAAAGAAATAAATATTAAATTTGTCAAGTGCCATTTATCTCACCAAGATTCCAATTCGACCCTCCTACCCCTCAATTCGGCTCAGCTACATGTGGCACCCATTCGCTTGTGGAGAATTCTATTTATAACCTATTAAAATTTCTTAATTGGATATCAAATCACTTACATCTGATCTGGAATGAAGATGAAGAACTCTTGGAGTACGAAAAAGAAAAGAACTATTGTTATGTAACTCGTCCCTGTGGAGAAAAGGTGCAAAGTCTGAGGCTTTTCTATGGGTGACAAAATTCTGAAGAACAAGCATTGTGAAATTTTGAGAGGGTTGACTTGGCACTTGGTAATTGGTCTACTAGTGTGTTCATTTATGAATTGGATTTTTCTTGATGACAATGGTTCTATGAGGAAAGGATTGATGGGTTTTTCCCTAGCCTCTAGCCTAATTTCTAGTGTTCCCTGTCTTTTATGTATTGTATATGTATAATTACTTGATGACCTAGTGAATGAAATAAATGCTAAATGGAAAAACATATATATAAATAGTCACAAGTAATTATCATGTTAAGAAATTCTCTATTATTCTCGAATTTCAACAGATTGAAGGTTTCCAAGTGGGATTTAGAAACTAAATATGTTGGTGAAATACGTGCAACTATGTTATAGCTTTCTATGCATTGCATTATTTGATATAACCCACTTGTAAGTTTTAAACCATTACAAGAAAGCAATGCACACATGGATTCTTTATAAAACTAAAAAGTAAACAATGCAATTCACACATAATACTCAAAGATTTAGTCTAGAAACCATTAATTATAAAAACAGGAAAACGTTTAGAATCACACCCAAAATTCTCATTTTCTTAGCTTCCCCATTTACAATACCATATATAGGATCATTTAGCATCCAAAAACCTAATTTGTTAACCCAAAATAGATTACAACCTTAATTAATTAAAGGGAATTAGAAAATCATGACTTGAAAAATCATGTGTTGAAAACTATAAAAACTGGACACAAAAAACCACCCAAATTTAGGGGCTCCGCCCTGAACTCCTGAATAGGGAAGCCTGCCTACCCCACTACAACCCCCAAACAAGTGGTGTTGTCTTCCCCCATGTGACTCCCCCACTATACCCATAAGCATATCTATCACATGTGGGGCTACCTGTGCAAAGAATACAACACATACCCATCATCAATTAACCAATATGCACACCATGATGATGTGTGTTTAACACAACAATAGTGTATAAAGGACACCTCCATTCCACAGATTTTCATGAATTCATATTATACATTAATATCATTTACCTAGTAAATAAGGCCATTAGAAAATACTAGAAGAATAGTTTCTTTATTATAGAAGAATAGCATTGGCATGATCACTAAAACCACTAGAAACTAAAAAATTTAAATTCATATTAGAGAATAATAATAAAATATGAAAGTTAAGGCGCCTTAAAGAAGAAATTTCATGAATTAATATTGCAGAAAATTAACATTATCTTGGCAAATAAGGTGATTCGAAACCAAAATAGCTTGTATATGTTTGTATAAAAAGTTTGAATCCCTTGCAAGGTTGTTAGGGTGAAAACATGAAAATTGGTCACAATTATTCTTGTTTTTGACAAAGAAAACTGCAAAACTTTTTGTTTATTCAACTTTGGTCCATTTAAACTCACATTTTCTTTGAATATTTCACTCCATAGTGAAAATAAAATTTATAGAGAAATGTTTTACTTCTATAATCATATTTAAAACAAAACAAAAAAAAGTAACATCCCCATGATGATCCCTTCTAAGTATTCATATATCTTATTATTAGGCTAGTGAGTTGGGTTATGTTGGGCTTGCATGAAATTGTTTATTTATTTTAGGGCATGTGTGCCTATGATTACATGTGTTAAGGTCGATGAGCATAATGTTGTAGAATGTAATCGCACACATGAAAAGAAAAATACATCATGGTTCCCTCGATCGAGGTGAGAGCCGAAGAAAGGGCAATGGTGGGATATGTGTTATCGTCAGAGGATTTATGAGAAGGGACAGTAGGTGGAAGGATGGCGGCCCTCACACATACTCCCACATGCATAAGGTGGCAAGATTTGTTATTGTAATTAAGGTGCGGCACTGGCATCGACTAGAAGGCACACCCTCGGGGTTTTATGCAAAGACTCCAGTCTGGCTTGTGTATGTTGAAACCCATCTTCCAAAAACCTCCAGTGAAATAGTAAAGGTGGCTTACCAGACCAGGAACCTAGGTGTAGACAAAATCATCTCTCACTTTGTAAGCAATTGTTGTGGGTATGTCTAATTCATTTACTTTGTGAATACCCTTATCCCTGTGTTCATTTTCTACTTCATAATACTATGGATGGATGTTTTTGAGATGGAATTATGGGACAGTGATGAAACCTCTCGGGAAGTATGGGAGGCAAGAAACGGTTATTTTGTTGGGTTGCCTGAGTATTTTCTCATTCTCTCTATCTATTATGGAATTATGCTCTCCTTGATGTGCATGTGCTCTTTGAATGAGAACTGCATTTCAGTATGTATCTTTTGCATGGGGGATTTTGTTTAGTATTTAGTCTCTTTGATAAGCCATTTTCCTGGTATGATATGGGGTAGTTTGGGGAAGAAAAACCTTGAAATGTTTACAGTTCTCGATTCAAGAAGTTTATGTGATCTTTGGGATGTTGTTGGTGGCTTGTTTTGTTGAGCACGGGTTAATGAAGTGAGGAAAATTTTGTCGTCTAGGCCTAAGTCTTATGGTCTTATTATATTTTGTAGTTTTACTTCCATGGGACCGAATCTTCCTTAGATTCGTTGGGACCCTACACTTGGTCATCTTCCTGTGAGCTAGTATCCAGTCAAAATAAGGTCCTTGGCGGCAACAATCTTGGCATTTGAGTATTGGTTTCTATCTCACCTTTTTGGTCTACAGCATAACCTTATAGAGTGACCCTCCTCGAGCAAAGCAAACACAAGACAGGGATTTCATGGCTAGAGTCGGGTCATGGATAGGGGTGTGGCGGACGACAATCCCAACCACAACCAGCTAGGGGTCGAGGTCGTCGAAACACCACATACTTAATTCAGGAGGCACCTTAAGCCTACCAGGCTAACACATAACCTCAAATTCGCTAAGTAATATCGAGGTGGGAGACTGAATTAAAATAGCAAGTCAAAAGCACAAAGTTGGAGACAGGTGAATGTCAAGACCTCGTCCCAGACCCAAGCCATTCCAAAGGCCAATACACCTAGTTTCAGTAGACAATGTACCTATGTATAACATTTTACTTGATCAAAACCATCTAATACAGATAACCAATGATGCCACATATAAGAGGAAATATAACTATATAAAACATTGTTCCCCAATACAGTGATCAATCTGTCATACATAAACATAAAAGGAAATAGAACTATGTATGTAAAGCATTATTCCTTAATCAAGTGATCAACCTATCATATATATATAACCCTTGATAGGAGTGACAAAGCTATACTAGAAAAAATAGGACACTACATACTCCCCCTCTTGGAGTAAACTTGGCCCGAAGTTTAACTAAACAAAAAAGGAAACTCAAGACGCATAGAAGATGCATCTTCCCAAGTGGCAAAACTAGGACTATGCGGGTCCCATTGGACCTTTACTTGGTCCACCATGTGACGTCTGAGCTTTCGAGTGCAATGATCCAAAATGAAAACCGGCTCTGCCTTAAGATTCCCTTCATTCATTACCTGTAATTGATGCCAATATAAAATGTGAGAAGGATCGTGAACATACTTACGTAGTACCAAAATATGAAATACATCATGCGTACGATGAAAAAATAGTGGTAAAGCAAGACGATATGCCACAGATCCAACCCTTTCAATGATCTCAAAAGGCCCAACAAATCGAGGAGAGAACTTAGATCCTTTCCAAAACCTAATAGAGCTTTTATGAGGTTTTATTCAAAGAAAAACAAATTCACCTTCTTTAAAACTACAATCCACTCTATACATATCAGCATAGCTCTTCCATCTATCTTGTGCCTCCTTTAATCTTTGCCTTATACAACACACTTATTCTTCCATTTCTTGAAGCATTTCAGGACCTACCAAGATTTTGTCCTCTATTTTATCCCAACTTAAAGGTGTTCTGCATGGTCTTCCATACAATAACTCATACTGTGTCATACTAAGGGATCGGTGATAACTGTTATTGTAAGCAAACTCCACTAGAGGAAGACAATCTTCCCACTTATATTGTTGATCCACTACGTACATTCTAAGCATGTCCTCTAACACTTGATTTACTCTTTCAGTTTTGCCATCAGTCTCCGGATGATAAGTTGTATTGAAATTTAATTGTGTCTGAAGGGCTCACTGGAAACTAGTCCAAAAACTTCCTGTAAATATAGAGGCCCTATCTGATATGATTTTCTTAGGAAAACCATGAAGTCTAACGACCTCCTTGGTAAATACTTGTGTTATTTCATATGCTTTATAAGTATCCCTAACAGGTATAAAATGGGCACTCTTAGTAAGTTTATCCACCACCAAAATGGAGTTATGCCTTTTGGTTGTTTCAGGTAATTCAACAATAAAGTCCATAGATATTTCTTCCCATTTGGACTCAGGAATGTTATGCGGCTGCAATAATCCTGTTGGATGACCATGTTCTGCTTTAACTAGCTGACATTCCAAACATTTTGCCACAAAATTTGCTACATCCTTCTTCATGCTTGTCCAAAAGAAAATTTGCTTTAAATCAGCATACATCTTCTGGACTCCCAGGTGAGCCATATATGTTGCACGGTGAGCTTCTTTCAAAATGAACTCACGAAGCCCATCTTGATCTGGAACTACAATCTTTTGCATGAATCTCAGCATACCGTCATCATCACAAGAATACCCTTCTACCTTGTTTTTCTTAGCCCCCTCCCTAGAAAGAGAAACTTTAACTTCCTTGCACCATTCATCTACATCTTGTGCCCTCAAGATGCGCTCCCGTAAATCAATCTTCAATGGAATTATTGAAAATATTCGTGGTCTTTGACTGAGTGCATCAGCTACTTTTTTCAATGTACCCTTGATGTAAGTTATGTCAAAATCATATTCACTTAGGAGTTCTGACCACCTTCTTTGCCTAGCATTTAGATCACTTTGAGTAAATATATGTTGCAAACCTCTGTGATCAGTTTTCAATTCAAATTTCTTTCCCACCAGATAATGTCGCCAAAGTCGTAAGGCATGAACTATAGCTGCTAGTTCTAGATCATGGGTTGCATATTTTTCTTCATGCGTCCTTAACTTCCTAGAGGCATATGCAATCACCCTACCATCTTGTGATAATACTGCACCCAATCCATCTTTTGATGCATCGGTACATACTATGAATGGTCTATCCATATCTGGAACCTTAAGTATCGGAGTTGTAGTCAAACATTGTTTGAGCTTGGAAAATGCTTGCTCACACTCATTTTTCCAATTAAATCGTACTCCCTTCCTAAGCAATGAAGTGATAGGGCTGGCTATTTTTGAAAACCCCTCCACAAATCTCTGATAGTATCCTGCCATACCCATGAAGCTACGCACTTCATGCACATTAGAGGGTGTTGGCCATTCTAAAATTGCATCGATCTTTGCTGAGTCAACAGCAATGCCTTCATTGGAGATAATGTATCCAAGATAATGGATTTTTGATTGGAAAAAAGAACATTTGGACATTTTTTGCATAAAATTTTGTTTTCTCTTAAGCATTGTAACACCAATCTCAAGTGTTGCTCATGCTCTTCTGGAGACTTTGAATAGATTAGGATGTCATGGAGGAACACTTGTATAGATTTGTCTAAGTAATTCCTAAATACACCATTCATCAGACTCATAAACACTCCTGGGGCATTAGATAACCCAAAAGGAACAACCACGAACTCATCATGACCAAAACCAGTTCGAAAAGCAGTTTTGGAAATATCTTCTTCTTTAACTCTGAGCTGATGATATCCAAATCAAAGATCGATCTTGGAGAATACGGTGGCTCCCTTCATTTGATCAAATAGATCATCAATGCAAGGCAAAGGATATTGATTTCTAATAGTTACTCGATTCAATTTCTTGTAGTCAACACAGAGCCGAAGGGATCCATCCTTCTTCTTTACAAATATCACTGGAGCTCCCCAAGGTGAAACACTAGGTCTAATCATACCCCTGTCCAATAACTCTTGAAGTTGCACTTGCAACTCACGAAGTTCAACAATAGACATTCGGTAGGGAGCTTTGGATATAGGTTCAGTACCAAGATTTAGCTCTATGGAGAAGTCAATCTCCCACTTTGGAGGAAAACCAGGCAACTCCTCTAGAAAGACATCAGAGAATTATGAAAGGAAAGAATATTGTTCAAAGGATGAAAGATCTCCCTCATTTAAATTCATTACAGCATACATTTGACATTGTTTCCTAAGACTTCTCTTCATCTGCAAGAATGAGATAATTCTTAAAGAAATAGGTCTCATTTCCCCATGGATAACCATAGATTGGCCCTCATCACTTAAAAATGAAGTGTTTTGCTTCGACAACTAAGCACAACCCAGTGGGCTTCAAGCCAGTCCATCCCAATTATCACATCATAGTGACCAAGTGGCATCACATAAAGATTCACATTTGTGACACACACTCCCAAGTCAAAAGGGAACTCTTGTACTAAGCATTCAACCTTTTGAGATCACCCTGAGGCCATCTGAACCTAATCAAAATCATTTTGCTCTATCGCCACCAATTTACATTTCAATAAAGCATTAGGAGAAATAAAACTTTCAATTACGCCATGATCAATCAAAATAGTAACAACCATACCATTTAGCTTACCTGATGCTTCAAGCACTGTAGGTTGATGCTCGACTTGGCAATTTTGCACAACTGCATGAATCTTATGGTCTCTGCCCATATCTCTAACAATGGCTTGTTCCTGCTCTGATTGTGCTTCAGTGTTATTTTCAAGGCAATCTCGATCATAATGAGGTCCTCCACAAGTCCAACATCCATTAGTGGGAGCAGTTTTCATAAATTTAACCCTTTTATTAGGTGATTCTTGAGTGCGAGGATTACTTTGTTGAAGATGTTGCCTTGGGTTATTTCTTTGGTTCTTAAAAGTATGATTCTTTTGAAATCCCTGATGATGTGAACCACCTGACTTATGTCTTACATATTGTCCTCCCCTTCGAGGAGGTTTTCCATGGAATGATAGGTTTGGGGTTTTATCCCCCCTTTGTTCCCCGATAATTCTTCCTTAGCTATAATTGCTTGTTGCACTACCTCATGCAACGTAGTAGGCCTCAAAATACGCACCTTTTCCTTTATAATAGAATTCAATCCATACAAAAATTTGTTTACCTTGAGGGCTTCAGTATTTAGATGGGTAGCATATCTAAGCAACTCCATGAATCGTGCTTCATATTCAAGGATTGTCTTAGTTCCTTGCTTAAGATCATGGAACTCATTCAATTTCCTCTCCAAGTATTCAGCAGAAAGGTACTTTGCTCGAAATTCCTCTTCAAATCGTTCCCATGTCAAGGTAGACATGGAGTATCCCAATTGGGATTCTAAGTTCCTCCACCATAATAGTGCACTCTCCTTAAGTTGGTATATAACCAACTTTGCCTTTTGGTTGCTAGAATAATTCCGCAACTCAAAACATAGGCGCATGTTTTCCAACCAAGCTTCTGCTACCTCCCCTTTTGTGGTACCCTTAAAGATAGGAAGCTTAACTTTTTCCAACTCTCTATGTACATCTCCATCAGATGGTATTTCTTGCCTCTCTAATTGAGATGAAGAACCAGGCACTGAAGGATTTCCCCCAACCCTACTAATCAAGACTTCAATCATCTTTTGGAAAAAAAACATCATATCCCTTACTTCCCTGATGGATATTCGCTCAGATTCTTTATCTTGGGGAGGTGGAGATGGGACTTCCTTCCTCCTCCTTGATGTTCTCTCCATGATTACTTAACCTGGCCAAGGAAAAATATAGGTAAGTAAATAAATATTAGTAGGCAAGCCCTAGGTCCTAGAGTTTTAACCTCGCTCTGATACCACATGTAAGGTCCCACCTTACCAACCATCAGTATTATACTAAGGCTGACTCAAAATGCGATTTAAGTTTAAAAAGTTAATGCAAGGTTATATATCTATATGTTTATTTTTTTGTTTTTATTGGTATTCTTTACACTACATACTAATTTCTACTAACTAACTAACCCATGGTAATATTAAACTTCTCATTAAGGCTACCGGGTCATGGTTCCTCAAGATCCAAAACTTACAACCATAAGTCTTAAAATCACATTTAAATGATAGAGTCTCTAGTGGGATAAATAATATCAATATTTACAAACCACAATTTCCAATAAGCTAATTGTTCATTTTATTGCAATTAAGAGTGTTTAAGAGTGACTAATTTGATTTTGTTCTAGATAATATGCCTATGAATTCTTTGGTAAAACAAGGGAAGAAAAACAAGATAATTCAACTTATAAAGGAGTGGTTTCCAATTATTATGAATTCATATATGAGCTAACAATTACAACATTTCACCTAACCAATTTGCTTTCCATGGATTTTTAATTCAATGGAATTATCATGCTTATTCTTTGAGATATTTCCAGAAACACCTTGGTTGCAAATCCTAAATTTACTTAGTCATTTTTATAGACAATTCGTAGATGTAATTAACTACAACCATTGAAGCATTATGTCAAACAGTTTGCAAGAATGAAATGTACAGCCATTGAGCCTTTTTTCAAACACTTACAACCATCACCCTTAAGGTGACTTCACCAAAATTAACTAACATGAATCTAATATTACATAATTTCTTTTTCTTTATCAGTGATGCCAAGAAATGAACCTAATACATAAGTAGAACTGTCATCCATTTAGATTGCTGCATATACAGAAATTAGGCACATAATGACTATAAATATTTAAGAATTTTTACAAATATCTCACAACGATGTAGCTACAGCTATTGGGAAACTTGAACAATGGTTAGCAGTCACAAAACAAGCTGCTAGTTATTAAACTATCAAACAAGAAGTCGCAAGTTTATTAAACTAACAATGTATTAACCATTGATACTTTAAAATAACAATTCCAAGTTTATATAACAGATTGGTTTCATAAAAAGAGATTACTAGGTAAATCACAGGCAGCAGCAGCAAATCTGTAAAATATAGAAGTTCACAAAACCAGGTTCTAAAACTCTGTTTTTTGAAATCAAAGTTGGGGCGACATGGTCATAAGGTACAGATACCCCCTGAAGTTGAACTAAATCGAAACAGAAACGCCAATAAATGCGATTATTTAAAACCACAATCCAAAACAAATTCATACTATCTCATTTATCCTTTTGTCAAACATATACTGTGAAAACTTATCTACATCTGTAAAAAGAGAAGGAAAGACCAAATTTATGCTATTAACATGTTTTCATAAAAATCATGGCAGCCTGAATGCTTCAGCCATAAAGACATGATGTAAATCAACTTACAATGAAATTGTACAAGAAAAAAACTTATATAAAACAAACTACAGTTATCGCAAAATTCCTTCAACATTTATTGTGCAGCATTTGATATACATCTAAGTTTCATTCAACAATCAAATAAGCAAAACCATGTAATGAACTACAAAAAAATACACAATATAATGTTGTCAACATACTTGGCAGTGAATTTATACAACTCAAAAAAATGGGAGTATGCTCTAGCTCCAATATCCTTACCAACTCATTGTGAACCACCTGGTTTTCCTCCCAACCATATCCACGAAGAACTTCTGCCCCTAGAACCCCTGAGATGCAAAAGCTCACAAACAGTACCAAAAGACAACAATAGAGAGATTTGCAAGGCAAACTAAGGAAGCAAATTTTCACTTCCTCTCAATACCACTCATGGCCAACCTCAATAGGTAGAGATCTTAGGATTTTAACAATAATTTCAGATTTATTATGGAAGCAAATTGCTACTCTCCATATCTCTCCCTCTCACTATTTTCCTCAAGTCTCTTCCACTCTTGGCCTCCTTATGCCCCAAGTGAGAATACATGAGACTCATATATAGGAGAAGCAACCAATTCTTGTCATAAAGGAGGAGTAATGTGAATGCATTGGATTCCATTTAGAGGAGTGTAACTTATGCCATTAAGGAGAGGTATGCATTAAAGAGAGCGTAAGAGGAATATTTTATGACATATTTTTAATGAGTGAAAAGGAATATGCCATTCTTCGATGAGTTCATAAAATAGAGTATAATAATTATTTAAGAGAGAGAGAGAGAGAGTTACATAGAGCCATGAGAGTCATGAAGGAGATGTGTGAATTAATTTAGGAGACAAAATTGACTTGTGATTCCTTTTTAATAATAAGATAATAATAATATTAATAATATTGAGGATTCAATCAAGATTGAACTATTAGGATTGATTAATGATAAGTTAATTCGTTTTTCTTCAACTCCACTTGATTACCAATTTATGTAAAGTGATTTACTATTTTTGGAAAGTCGTGCTTGAGATGCTGGACATGACTTTCTATTTTTAGAAAGTCATTCCAGAATTGTGAGAATGAAATTTTATTTAAGGAAATTCATCCATGAGTGGTATTTTCATTTTGGAGAATAGGGATTCCGCACCCCTATTTCATGCGTCTCCCTACCTTAGTAGATTGAGGACTTCGTGCCCTGATCTACTCCAAAGATCTAAGATTCCACAACTTGATCTTTTTAAATATTCAGGACTCCGCGCCCTAAATATACAAGACTCCATGTCTTTATCTTTCTTGGATTTAGGACTCCACACCCTAATTTCCATGCCCTCTCATCTATTGTGCTTTGAAACTTTGTGTTTCTCCTTATGGTACTGATTGTGAGCTTTTACCCATCTGATGGTTCCCTGGTAAGGCCTTGTTCAAAGACCTACACACATTACAATCTCATAGATCAAAGGAATCAAATGAATTTCATAATGAAATTAACTTAATCACATTTTACCGAGAATGATGCATGACTTCCACAATCATTTTGAAGAAATGACTTCCACAGTCATTCATAATTGAACATCCTTGTTGGAAAATGACTAGGTACTCTACCACATCCTGCTTAGTACAATATTAGACATATATAATCACACAAATCATGTATCATCCATAAATCATAATTAACCATCTATTCCGCATAACCATGAGAATCCATGGGTATATGTGTCTCAATCTTGGATTACCATCCATGTCATACACCTGCTTCATAGATTAGATACAGACACAAAAACATATTACTTAATCAAAACCATCTAATGTAGATAACCAATGATGCCACATATAAGAGGAAATATAACTATATAAAACATTGTTCCCCAATCCAGTGATCAATCTGTCATACATAAACATAAAAAGAAATATAACTATGTATGTAAAACGTTATTCCTCAATCAAGTGATCAACCTATCATATATACATAACCCTTGATAGGAGTGACAAAACTATACTAGAAAAAATAGGACACTACAGAACCAAACATATGAACACAAAGTATCATTTGATTTGACATCATGTAGAGGCCAAGACTATTCATCTATGAGATTGTTCCACGAATGAGCAAATCGCGGATATCTTCACCAAAGGACTTGGAAGAAAAAAATTTGAAATATTCAGAATGATGCTTGAACTCACAAACACCACTTCGAATTAAGGGGGGGATGTTAAACACCTAATCCTTAGGGATTGGGTGACAAAATTGTAAATATGTAAATAAAAGAAAATGAAAAGTTAGAATAGGAAGCGACCTTGGAATATGAATCCCAAAGGTCACACATCCTTGTGTTGTATAATTCTATTTACATTCATGTGAATTAATCCAATTTGGGAGTTACCATCCTGACATAACAATATATAGTAGTTATAAATTAAGATTTATGTGACCATATAAATGAAAATAATGGTTTATATTCATAAACATTATATTTCAAAACTTCATATTTAAATTTGATTATTAAATATATAAAATTCAATATTTACAATGAACTTTTTTTAAGTTATATATCTATCTATCTATTTATGTATATCATCACTATTATGCATATCACATTAAAAAATTATAAAACATGTCAAAGAAAATTGTTGCATATATATGTAACTATATGTATTATCAAGGTTTTAATAAAATTAAGAATATATATATATATATATATATATATATATCAACTCTGAATCAACCAAATGTTGAGAGGAATCAAATTTCTCGAGGTGCAAACCTTTCCGCGAGTTTTGTACTCAAACGAGGTTAGCATCTTGAGAGATTGCATTCCTCTCAACACTTGATAGATCTGGAGTTAAGATGAATCTATGTTAGTAGTAAAGTCAAGTCCATGTGTAGAGTCTTAGAATCAAGTCATAGTCCATCATGTAAATGTAAATTGCAAACTCCAAGTACATTACTAGAGCATTGAAAGAAGCCATGACTGACAGTAACAAGATGGCACATCCAGGATTAACCGAGCAACAGAAGAAGAAGATCTAGATCGAGTAGCAAAGAATGGGCTTTGATGAGCAATAAGTAGTGAGTATCTAGATATTGAAGGATTGAGCATCATCGAATATTTCTGCAATAGTTGATTAAAGAACTTGCAAACAATAACGATTTTGAGAAAATTCGACATTTAAGAATAAGACATCAAATGACACACACAAAGAGTTTTAAAGATAAGATGATGACATGACAATGAGCCCATTGGAATAAGGGATGCAAAATAGTTCCTTGGGTTGTCACCACGGAGAAATGGTAAGTTGGCTAATGTTATAGGCCATCATCCATCCCATAGAAAGAACCCCCAAGAGTGGAAAATTGTTGGAGCATTGGATTCATCTGTGATTGGCAATGACCAACCAAATTGGTGGGGAGCAACCCCAATGGTTCTTGGGTGAAGTGATAGTCTACAATTGGTAGAGGCAATCAAAGGCACCCTTTGACTAACAGACGATGTTGATGATTCTAGAGCTGCAATATGTAGTCATTACAAAAAATTTGAGGTCAAAATTGAACCTCAAAACAAAAAATGTACTCAACAAAACAACTTTAGAAGAGCCAATAGGATTCAAGATGATGATGTCATCCCCAAGGGTAAATATTTTGGAGTAAAAAGAATAAAAACTACCTTTTTCTCATTGTATTTTAGACATAGCTCATTATAGGTTTATAATAATAAAGGACAATTAAGTTGTTCCCAGCAAACAACTCAACATGGCACTTCCAAGGGAAAAAGGTAGAGAGGAAAGGGAAAAAAACATTGCCATCACTACATGCCAATTCAAGGATCCAAACAACCAATTTAACCATTTTAACATTAATGAGCATACCAAAGACAAGTGTCGAAAGCTACATCAAGGGTTGAACCCAAAGGGCCACAAGAAAGATTAAAAAAAAAAAAGGAAACATGATGAGTATGGACTCCGAGAACTAGTGGAGAGCAACTCATACGTAGATGAGAAGATCACATGCACTATAATGTAGAGAGAGATGAACATGAGCAAATTTCCATCATAGAGAACAGAAGGAGATGACCAAACTCTACCATATGAAGATGTAGCTCAAGAAGTACACCATGGTGGATGCTCTATTTAACTTAGGTTCGTACGCCAACCTTATTGTATTAGCATAAAAAAAACATTAAATATCAAGATCAATTTGAAAGTACATACAAAACCGTTTAATCCACAAGTTAAAACCATTTGTAATAGCAAAGTATTATGGTTGACAATTATGGGAAACTAACCTCCATGTCAAATTCATGGGTCAAAGTTCTGCCAAAACCCACATACATGGTCAAATTTAGAGGTCAAAGTATGAACTCATAGAAAAGAAAACCGAAAGATACTAAAGAAAGAGAAGTAAGAAATCTAAATATATTTGAAATCCGTTCGTACTTGTCAAATATCATAATGCAAACTTTCTATTGCATGCGGTGGCTTTGCGCTATAGGATGGGTCAATTTGCAAAAGATTTAATATGAAAACATTTAACTATGTATTCAAGTTGGTTTCTTAATTATTATGTCAACTTCTTAAATTGGAAGGTGGATATCATGCCTCCATCACTCACATCTCTTAAATAAGAGAGTCAGGAAAATTAAGATCATACCAAGTCCATTTTTGTAATGCCTTGAGAAATGAATGATTTCAACCATGGTAACGAGAAGACCACTATCCATTGATTAATTCATGTATGGAAAAGAATAAGATTAATACACTGAACTTCAAAAATAAATGAGAGAATAAAAAACAAAATATATCTAACGATGGAAAACCATATTGTTAGTATATAATCTTGACTTGGATCTGTTTTTTTTCAATGAAACAATCCTGAGAATAAACCTAGAGACATGCCCTCAAATTCATAGATGGCATCCATAGTAAATCCATCAACGTAGATTAGTACATCTCATCCCTTAGGACACAACTGTAGACTTTCACCCCATCACCATTTGCCCCTAAACCCATCTATTCTTACCAGAGGAATTGAAACTAAGTAGACAATAAGATTGCACAATACTTAAATCCATTGAGCTACCCCTTGGGGATAACTTAAGAGTCTTATTATCACTAACATAATATATATGGATTGTGATCAAAAATGTCATGGTCGGGTGCGATCATACCAGCGTTAATGCACCGAATCCCATCAGAAATCTGCAGTTAAAATACCCCATGAGGTAGCTCAAGTGTCAGTGGCCGTGGAAATGAAGTCTCACTGAATCGGAAGTCTTGGGTTCAAATTTTGGGCTACCCTCCCCCCGTATCATGTTAGCCTCACTCTCTTAAAATTCAATAATAAATCCAATTATTAAATTAAATAAATAAAATCATGAGAATTCCTCAAACTAAGGAGTCTAGTTTGGATGAGAGATTCTCTCCAACTAGCTCTCCTAAATTAGTGTGTAAGTTGAGAAATTGTCTCAACTAAGTGAGTCTAAGATAGACGCACTATCTTAAGACCACTTACTCATGTATTTAAATGTATTATTAAATTATTTGAATAATGTGAATTACATGAGCATGAGAGACCACATGATGGCTCTCTGCCTTTTCCGCCAGTTTAATTTTTGTGTGTTAATTTGTTGTGCATATGGTTATATGGATTTGTGATTCTTCTTCATGTGGTATCAGAGCTAGAGGCTTAGAGGCTTGTACAATATTGCATATAGCGTGGTTTGTTCTTGAAACCAAGTGTAAGGAACCAGAGCCATGTAGAGGCTGCGTACAAGCCCGGGAAGAAGTCGCACCAAGGATCTTTGAGACATCGTAGAGCAGTTGTGATCATAAGACCAGGATAAAGGGTTCCTCCGATGATTCTACCAAGGGGATACCAGCTCTCGAAATCGAACCAATTCCAGAACTCGTAGAAACCTTTTTTCTGTCAAGTACACAGTGGTTCTGTAGTTGAAATACGGATCGAATTCGTGGATCGTGCTTTCATAGCGAAGCACACTAAACAATCTCGTTATAAATGCGAGGAAATAAATCAGACAGAGAATCCCCACACGCAGCAGTAGCTCCTGTTGTTTGGTTTTGAGCCTCAAATTCCTCATGGAGAACTGTAGGGTTTCAAGCTTTAGGCTTAGAGGTGCCATTACTGAGTTCAATTCTATTTTCGATTTCCCAGTCATTGCATTACAAAATTAATCATAGTTATTCCTGAATTCGCTAGGGTTTCTACTCAACGCATCTCCAGTATATAGTTGTTTTATGTTGAAACTCTGGTTCTGCAATTGTGAAGAGCGGTAAGATGGATCCACCCACATGGAGGTGTGCATGTTCGCGAGTTTGGTATTAATCGATTTGGTGTTGTCCCGCATGAATTTAATTCCTTCTCAGCATCCCTCAAGGCAGCTTCTGCCTCCGTCAATTTAGCAGCGGCTTCCAACATCTCTGCGGAGGGCATGGCTGGGCCAATTACTCTGCGTTTGGTAGAGGATGGTGAATCAACTTTCCGCTCAGATACTTCAACATGATTGGCATCATGATCAGCCTTGACAGAAGTGCCTCTGTTCATGTTGTAGCAGAATGAAGACCCTGTTGCAGTTGAACCATCGGACCACGAAGATCCCCACTGTCGTTTTGACTTTGAATGAAAAGCTGAACTTTTGGAACCAGAGTGTGCTAATTGCGCTCCCCATGTTGAATGTGAATGAGGAAAGCTTGGCTGACTGCCTAAATTCAGTTCACTACTTAACGGACTTTCATGATGAGAACCCTTACTAGTGTTCATTGTTGAGAGATTCAGGATGGCTTGTTGCGTTTCCTTTAATATGTGGCAAATTTGGGACTAGTTATTATATGTTGTGTGAATGGTGGGATGGAGATTTTGAATCCACGTTTCGCAGCAATTCCCCAAAACTGGTCCATTTGACGCTCACTAAACCCTACTTCGAAGCAATGCACCCTTTCTGTTTCTACTGGATCACACGTCCACCTCAGGTTTGTCATTTTATCGAGGTCCTTGTAGTTGTTCCCTTGAGATAGCAGCATCATTCCATCTCCCATGATATTTTCTTTTGAATTCAAGTTAATATTTGTAACAAAAAAGGATGGAGAAGAGATCGCTCATACCTATAATCAAATCTATGGCCTTTCTATAACAGGATTGTCTTTCTTCACAGTAGGCCTAATATGACTTATTTACTTTTTACAAAGGATATCCGTCTGAGCGGATAGAGTATAAGGTAGTGAGTTGTTAACCATGTCTCTGATAAGGGTTTTTATATCAATGTATTCGCTTCAGGAGAAGATAATGGTGTGGATTGGTTGTAGTTTTGACTAACATTGAAGGCGCTCTTGGATAAGCGCAGTTGTTGAGTTCAGTCTTGTTGAATGCGCCTGCCATCTATTCATTTTGTTGTGCGAGATAGGAAATATGAGATGGTATTAACATCAGTTTGAGCCGAAATTTTGATATTGAAATTTGGAGAGAAGCAGTGGTTTAAGGACTCTGTCTCTTGGGTTTTCTTATAGATCTGTTGTTGGTCATATGGTGGTACCAGCATTGTATTGAGCTGAATTTTTGATATTGGTATTGTTAGATTTCTTCAATTGGTAGATTTATCATATATTGCAAGCATAGAGCAAAGGCTTGTGTGTTTGTGAGGAGAAACAAAAATGCACGCAAAATCAGATTCAGAGGTGACCAGTTTGGCACCTTCAAACTGGTTTTTCTAAAGTGATGTTTTTGGAGTAATAAGGGTATGTTTTAATATTTGGGAGTGATAAGTTTTTTTTTTTGGAGTGAGAAGTAAAGTGATTTTTTTTGTAATGGAGTAATAAGTGATTTTGTGGAGTCCTAAGGTACATATTTTGTAAATTTGGAGGGATAAGTGAATTTGTTTGGGTGAAAGACATTATTGTAATCCAAAGTAGTCTTTTACTTTGAAAGTGATTAAGTCACTACAGGCAGTTTTTTGAAGACAATTTTATGCCAATGAGTTCTCAATCTGTGTTTGAGACGCCTCACTGAAGACATTGTCATGATGATGTATCTTGAAGGTTAATAAAAACATATCTTTTTGTGGTGATTGTGTCCTAGATCCGCTTGAAATTGACTAAGGGGATCATAGGTACACTCTGTGTCGTGAATGTGCTTATATGATTTGAGTCGAATTTGTAAAACACTCTTTATTATGCTCAAACAAAACAACTACATGCACATAAGAAAGTTTACGTATACAAGTCATCGATCAAGCTCCTGAAATCAAAGCTCCCATAATCAATTAAGTTCACAAGCACAAAGTGTCACATCATCAACTTCATAAGATGATCTTCCAAGAAAGCACATTTCACATCATGTAATCAAAGCAATTGTTAAGGATGCTACAAAGTCAAGCATTTCAAGCCAAAACAATGTAAACTTTGAAACGGGAACTATAAACTCAAAACGGGAACTCTGGCCCAAAAACCCCCAAAAAACCACAAAAACAGTGCTCAAAACGAAAAGTGTGTATACTGGAACGATGTTTTTTTTTTTTAGGTGTCAATTTTGCGGCTGTTTTAAAAATGGCAGTGACTACAAAATTTTCTACGAAATTTTCCTGCAAAATATAGCTTCAGAACGAAAGTGTTGATACTGGAATAATGATTTGTTTTTTTAGGTGTCAATTTTGCGGCTGTTTTAAAAATGGCAGTGACTACGAAATTTCTACGAAATTTTCCTGCAAAATATAGCTTCAGAACGAAAGTGTTGATACTGGACTCGACCCGCCGCCGGTCCGGCGGGGCGGGGCGGCCCGCGGGTGCCGCTGCGTGGAATTGGTAATGTGGATCGTCATTTGATGCGTGGAATTGGTAAAACTCAAGCTGCCCGTCAATGGAGAATGTCTGCGTCTTTTCACTTTGCCGAGTCTCTCTGTCGCGTATTGTCTCTCTGTCCGTTGTATCGCACATACAAGCTGACGTCCACCCTCGAAACCTGTAGTCGGGGATGCGAAGGCAACCTAACGTCACCTTAAAATTTTCATCAAAACTATAATGCTAACTATATATAATTGGAGTACAGACAAAATAATAGAGCTCGACCAAATATAGATATCGTTGCTCAAACATTCACATAATAAATAACAAATTTAATATATACAATTAATTTTTCAAAAACATGCTACTTGGACCATTGCTAACCTAAGAGGCATCCTTCACAGTATCATATAATAAAATACAATATATTACAATAGTCTTTAAGAGTCCATGAAGTGTAATATGGTCTTGAAATACACTATACATGTGAGGACTTCCAACCAAAGGGCGTATGCATCACTAAAGAACTTATCCAATCCTAATATTTGTATTGTTCCAAAGCATAAGGGTTCAATGAATATGCACGGTTGTTTTTTAACTAAGCGCAATCATATCTATGAGAATCCTCCTATTTGAATTCTCTCATGCATCCCCCTAGCAACTTCCCCTGAATCCTTCTTCTTATTCCAAGAATGGAGGTGAGGCACCTCTTTAGTCTTCCTAGTCAGAATTTGCCTCCAAAATTTCTTAGGAGCTAGCTTAGAGAGGTGTAAGAGATTCCCTTGTCTTTGACGAATGTATTGCCTCTTTTTCCTTTTAGTTAGGGCTTTATATATTTTTATCTTGTCCATTTTAAGAGATTCATCAACAGCTTCTTTAATTGCTCTCCTCGCACTTTTACACTCTTTGTCATACCATGGATTGGTTTTGCTATTTCTTTTGTTATTTGATATAGGAAAAATAATTTGCAAAATTTGATAACTAATTCTCTAAATCCCTTTCCAAGACTAACACTTGAAAAATCAATTAGGTAACAAACATGCTATTAAAAAGAACTATTTGTTTCTTTATTTCACCAAACCAAATTGAAAAATTAATTTTATAAATTAAAAATCAATAATACAATCTTAGAAGCAGTTTAAACCTATTATTATAATCATGATGTGAAATTGAATAGCTAGATTCTTAGCACATCTAATATTCTCTTTTATTCTGCTATCAATGATATCATATTTTCCAACGTTTGATACATTGTGCAAGGCCTATCTATATAAAAGGATCATGAAATACAAAAAATGGAGAACCTTTTCCCACGAGCATGTGTGTGCTTGACACAATAATACTTGCAACAACAAATATTCAATAAGATGCAGACACTTTTAAATTGGTTGTAATTTGGAGAACCTCATCTTTTTTCAACCTTTTGAACTCATTTCTGTATCAGCCATAGCCAATATTATGCTTTGACTTCCTTAAAATTTTCAATGGTTAGAAGAATAAATTACTGATTAGCAGAAATAGTAAGATATGTACAATTTTGGTTTTGTTAATATCACAGTTATGAGATCAAATTACATGTTATAAGTTTAGAAATTTAATTTAAGACATCATTAAATCATTATCCAATATAGCATACAACATTTAACCTTATAAATAGTGTTTTATTAGCACAGGTTCCACATTAAATATATTATTTACTTCTTCCAAATCATCTGGGGAGGGTTTCAAATGGTCTGCCTTCCATATGCTACATGCAGAAAATACATTCCAAATAAGATTTAATTTTATAAATAGTGTTTTTGTTAGTACAGGGTCCACATTAAATATATTACTTACTTTTTTAAATCGTTATACATCTTTACAAAAAAAAAAGGCAGTGACATCATTACCATGCAACTCTTGTGTTATAAAGAATAAGAAATTCAAATATAAAAGTGTTTATGAATATCAAATATAAAAAATTATATATATCGTATAATTTTTTATTATACATTTTTATACTTTGAAATTCGCATATTTTATACTTGATTTTGTGTGTATTTCATTGACTTGGTTTTTCGTAGGAAACCGTAATCATTTTCTTATGCATAGACCGGATTTCATTCCCCATTAGAATTGGGAACATGCTGACATCAAAGACTCTTGCTCATAATGAAAATATTTCTACCTAGATTTGAAGCAAGTCAATGAAATACACACAAAATCACCAAGGGAAGAAGAATTTTCCCGCACAACCGAAAAACTAGATTTCATCTTCTGGTGAACAATGCGGACTAAATGAATTGTATTATATTCGCATTGTTTAGTATTTGTTTTCTTCTATGCTTTCCTATGAATAATAATATACGAATAACTACTAAATCAATAGGTCGCAACCATTGACGGATAAAATAAAGTTAGAGCCTCGAAGATATGAAAGTTAAAAATTATTTTGTAATAAATTTTAACTTGTGTCTTTGAAGGTAATTATGACATGCTATCAACATTGATCTTATGTTTTACTTCTTTAAGAATGATGACTTTCAGCAGTTCATATTTCTAGAACAGTCCATAATGTTTGTCCGAGTGTTGATCTCTATGAAGATGACCACAAATATAAATGTAGTGCTTGGTCAAGTGGAGAACCTCCTACGGCGTGTGTTGATTTCTCAGGGAAATCTCAGGGCATGATGCATAAATTAAATCAAGTTTTTCATAAATGCAATCACACTTTTCATATAAAAAGTTTTTTCATATAAATAAGAAATGGATGCTTCTCTAAAACATGCATCACTATAATTCATTTATTTATGCAGACTTTAGTGTAGTCATCTTCTGATCATTTGGACAATAAACACCTCCTCCCTTTCTGCTTGATCTTTTGCAAATTATTATTATCAGTTTGCTCTCTTATTTTACCAGTTTGCATTGCATAGGATTTCATGGTCATATGAGCAGTTTGCGTGATATCATTGCAGCTTAAGTTGTATTTGTAGCTACTCCTAGCTATCGGGCAGCTCTGACATTTTTCGATACCCTTGGAAAAATTATTGTTAGTTGTATTTCCTGGTACAACTAATGTATCCAAGAGAGACACAGGAATTTAGCCTCGAGAGGGTTGATTCTAGAGCAGAGCCAGAGCCTGACGAGGATATAAGTAGGTTCTTTGTTGAAACTAACGTATTTACAATCGATGAATTATATAATAGCAATATTTCATCGGATGTGTATAGTATTATTGGTCAATCTGATTTTAGAATATTCTCAAATTTTGAAAATAAATTGAGGTCAAATAGTATCGACCAAACCATTGCTACTGGCATGGACAAAACTATTGCTACTGACATTGACAAAACTATTACTACCACTGATTCAAAAGAAATAGTAAAGAATAAGAAGACAGACAGCCATCCAGACGAATTGAGATCTTGTGAGGTAAACTCCAAAGCGCATTTATAGTCATGTCGGCCGAACGCTGACAAAGTTACCATACAGGAGCTTGCAATATTACCGTCACGTTTATCTCGCTAATATTACAAAGCGTATTAATGCTTGAGGTATTAATATTGTATAAAGATTAATTGTAGTCTAGCATATAATGTTGCATGGAATTAGCTTAAAGTGATAAGTCCAAGCTGAGATTCATCTGCGAATCCTCATGCAAAATACCGCGTTGAGCACCGGCATGAGTATTAACAGAGATTGAGGCAGATTCAGCTGTGCAAACATTGGCACCAAAATGTTGCAGATTACTTTCAGAATCCAGATGAGTTGAACGTTCGGCCACCAACATCTTTTGCTTGGAGCATCACGAGATGAGTACATCTTTTGCTTGGAGCATCACGAGATGAGTACTTTTTAGTTTCAGAGTCTCCCACCGTTTACAGTAATTCTGGTGAACTAGAGCTCACAAGCTCCGAAGCCGGTACGGGTCGATTCCCGGAATCGACCCGCCGCCGGTCGGGCGGGGCGGGGCAGCGCGGGGGTGCTTTTAGATTTTTACAATATATATTATAGAGGTTATTCTAATACAAATGATTAAGATTCGTGAACTAGAGCTCACAAGCTCCGAAGCTGGTACGGGTCGATTCCCTGAATCGACCCGCCGCCGGTCGGGCGGGGCGGGGCGGCGCGGGGGTGCGCAGCGGCACCCCCGCGCTGCCCCGCCCCGCCCGACCGGCGGCGGGTCGATTCCGGGAATCGACCCGTACCAGCTTCGGAGCTTGTGAGCTCTAGTTCACGAATCTTAATCATTTGTATTAGAATAACCTCTATAATATATATTGTAAAAATCTAAAAATACAATCATAACTAAAATTTTGAAGTACAATTATAACTGAAACATGAGATGATAATATCATCATGACACAACTAAATTAACACTCAAGGAGGCGCAACGGCCAATGTATTGAAAGCTGCAATATTCATAACGGTACCCTGAAACTGCAGGTGGGGTATTGGGCTATTTGAACAAATTGTCATATATAGTAAGCATTTTAAATTCCATTCAACTAGTTTGAGTACTCTGCCCCTCTTCTTCACTGATCATTACTTGGTCGTTTGCTCGCTTTCCGCCATATAACCTGAAAAGATGAAACAGAGACATGCCAGACACAAATACCATGCACAGAGCTGCTACAAATGCGTTAATCATTCCCGCTCCAGTTTTGAAACAATATGCCCCCAAAAACATGCATGTATTGAGCCACCCAAATTCTTCCAGCCCCTGCTCTGAAATATACGCTGCTTGTGCAGTAGATGCTGCTGCAGCGAATATAACATAAGCCACGGCCTGCTCATTGCATAAACTTCATAATAAGAAAACAGAATACCACCCAATGTCATTAATGAAAACAACAATAAAAAAATTTAGAGAATTTTTCACTTTAGTTATAATATTTATGTAAATTAATACAATAAGAGATCTTAGATTTTCACAGTTATTATTGAACTTGTAATTTGTCAAATTTCGGATGGTTACTCTATCCATTATCAAAAACCAGATATAGATGGAGTAACCATCTGAAAAGTTAAGCACATTACAGATCCAATACACAATTCTCCTGAAATTTCTAACAATAATTAATATAATGTTGAATGTTTAAGATTTTCAGCTGATATTACCTGATCACAACAAAATATTGCCCATGCCAATGACTTGTTCAATAGTATATTTTGCCTATACAGACTCACAAAGCATCTTAACCCTTGTAGAAGCGAGTATACTCCAACAACTCCATCTACAATGACTAAGAATCTGGATTCAAAACAAAGAACCCATGTCAATATTTTTTGCCAGGCACCGTTTCCAAAAATATTTGCATTTCAAGAAACCAAGAAACCAGAAGATGAAATCTAGTTTTTCGGTTGTGCGGGAAAATTCTTCTTCCCTTGGTGATTTTGTGTGTATTTCATTGACTTGCTTCAAATCTAGGTAGAAATATTTTCATTATGAGCAAGAGTCTTTGATGTCAGCATGTTCCCAATTCTAATGGGGAATGAAATCCGGTCTATGCATAAGAAAATGATTATGGTTTCCTACGAAAAACCAAGTCAATGAAACACACACAAAATCAAGTATAAAATATGCGAATTTCAAAGTATAAAAATGTATAATAAAAAATTATACGATATATAATTTTTTATATTTGATATTCATAAACACTTTTATATTTGAATTTCGTATTCTTTATAACACAAGAGTTTCATGGTAATGATGTCACTGCCTTTTTCTTTTTTTTGTAAAGATGTATAACGATTTAAAAAAGTAAGTAATATATTTAATGTGGACCCTGTAGTAACAAAAACACTATTTATAAAATTAAATCTTATTTGGAATGTATTTTTCTGCATGTAGCGTATGGAAGGCAGACCATTTGAAACCCTCCCCAGATGATTTGGAAGAAGTAAATAATATATTTAATGTGGACCCTATGCTAATAAAACACTATTTATAAGGTTAAATGTTGTATGCTATATTGGATAATGATTTAATGATGTCTTAAATTAAATTTCTAAACTTATAACATGTAATTTGATCTCATCACTGTGATATTAACAAAACCAAAATTGTACATATCTTACTATTTCTGCTAATCAGTAATTTATTCTTCTAACCATTGAAAATTTTAAGGAAGTCAAAGCATAATATTGGCTATGGCTGATACAGAAATGAGTTCAAAAGGTTGAAAAAAGATGAGGTTCTCCAAATTACAACCAATTTAAAAGTGTCTGCATCTTATTGAATATTTGTTGTTGCAAGTATTATTGTGTCAAGCACACACATGCTCGTGGGAAAAGGTTCTCCATTTTTTGTATTTCATGGCCCTTTTATATAGATAGGCCTTGCACAATGTATCAAACGTTGGAAAATATGATATCATTGATAGCAGAATAAAAGAGAATATTAGATGTGCTAAGAATCTAGCTATTCAATTTCACATCATGATTATAATAATAGGTTTAAACTGCTTCTAAGATTGTATTATTGATTTTTAATTTATAAAATTAATTTTTCAATTTGGTTTGGTGAAATAAAGAAACAAATAGTTCTATCTAATAGCATGTTTGTTACCTAATTGATTTTTCAAGTGTTAGTCTTGGAAAGGGATTTAGAGAATTAGTTATCAAATTTTGCAAATTATTTTTCCTATATCAAATAACAAAAGAAATAGCAAAACCAATCCATGGTATGACAAAGAGTGTAAAAGTGCGAGGAGAGCAATTAAGGAAGCTGTTGATGAATCTCTTAAAATGGACAAGATAAAAATGTATAAAGCCCTAACTAAAAGGAAAAAGAGGCAATACATTCGTCAAAGACAAGGGAATCTCTTACACCTCTCTAAGCTAGCTCCTAAGAAATTTTGGAGGCAAATTCTGACTAGGAAGACTAAAGAGGTGTCTCACCTCCATTCTTGGAATAAGAAGAAGGATTCAGGGGAAGTTGCTAGGGGGATGCATGAGAGAATTCAAATAATAGGAAACAAACTAGAAAAAAAGGAATGAAAAGAGAAGTTTAAGAGAAGAGAATGGGATAAAATGAAGTGCGGCGAGTATATAGACTAGATCAACTCTTAAAAAAGGTGGATCCATTTTCAACATTGTCCCTCCTAACGTGCGTCTAGAAATAAAACAATTGCATGTGAAGGTGGGAGAATAAAGTATTCATTGTTTGATTCGAAATTACTTGAAGATTTGGGTAGATGTGTTCTAGATCCGTGCAGCGCCACCCCGGGCCGCCCCGCCCCGCCCAACCGGTGGCGGGTCGATTCCGGGAATCGACCCGCCGTCGGTCGGGCGGGGCGAGGCGGCCCGGGGGTGCCGCTGCCGCGGAGGGGGCGTGGGAGGGGGAGGCGGAGGGGTGGCCGAGGAGGGGGCAGTGGCGGTGGAGGGGTGGGCAGGGGGGCCGGAAGGGGGCGGTGGTGGGGGATGGGTTGGCGGGGAGGGGTGGGCGGGGTGGGCGGGGGGGCCGGGGAGGGGGCGGTGGCGGTGGGCGGGGAGGGGGCGGTGGCGGTGGAGGGGTGGGTGGGGGGGACCAGGGAGTGGGCGGTGGCGGTGGAGGGGTGGGCGGGGTGGCGGTGGAAGGGGGGCGGGGAGGGTGTGGGCAGGGTGGGCGGGGGGGCAGTGGCGGTGGCGGTGGAGGGGGATGGGTGGGCGGGGTGGGCGGGGAGGGGGCGATGGCGGTGGAGGGGTGGGCGTGGGCGGTGGCGGTGGAGGGGTGGGCGGGGGAGAGCACAACTGTGATTTTCGCATTGATTTTTAAGTTAATTATTATTGTTTGAAAAAAAAAGTTGTTATTATTATTTTTTTTACATGAAATTCATAAAAAAAAACTATTATTTGACCATTTTTAGTTAATATTTTTGTATAAAAATTGTGATTTTGACATGTTAATTCTAGCAAAAAATTATCAAAACGTTTAGTTTTTTTGTTATATTTATGTTAAAAATGGTTATTTTTATGTCCATTGTTAAAAAATGTTGTTTTTTAGAAACAATTATTTCATGTGGATTGAAAAATTAATTAAGGATATATAAATATGTAGATTATCTAAAATTCAAACTATCGACTTTCTAATTTAAAAACGCAAAACAATAAAAACCCACAAAAAAAAAAAAAATTAAGATAGAGAACAAGAAAATATGAATAAAATGACCACTTCAAAAACTATCAAATTTAGAAAATAATTTTTTACATTTCACACACTAGAAAATTTAAAGTCAAAAAATAGGTCTTTTAAAAAAAGGGTGTGATGCAGAATACTCACTTTTTAAAATCAGGATGAAAATCACTACCATTCACTACCATTCTAAAACTTAATGCACATGAAAAATTTAAAGTTCCAAAAACCATGTTCTAAAAAAAACATGTGTATTCTGCATCACCACTTTTGAAAATCGGGTCATTTTTTTGCCACCTCTACAAAACGGGTAACAGTATCAGTTCTCGTTTCAAAGTTTACATTGTTCCAAGACAACATCGACATCGTCAACACTTTTTGTATGACTTGCAGATAAACATTTTTTAACTAAATTGTATGTGTGCATTCTCGGTTGTAACCGACACCCTAATTTGACTTGTTAAGGTGAATACATTAAGTCAAGTAAGTCTTCCACTGAGTCATCAAGATTGAACTTGTCATTTGTATCTTGGGTGCATTTTCCACAGTGTTCGATACCCTTTCCTTTTTTTTACACATCATCACATTCAATGAGTACATTCAAGAAATCACAAGTGTCATTAATCAATCAAGCAAGTTCAAGTGAGCATCAAATCAAGATAGTGTTTAAAGTGAGTGTGTCATTCAAACAACAAAGCAAGCGAGCGTGTCATTCAAACAACCAAGCAAGCGAGTGTGTCAAAATCAAGTGCGAAATTTCAAAGCACGACATCTACAACAAACGAGCCAGTGTGAAGTTGATTGAAGCATTCACAAAGTGTCAGTGAAGCATTCAAGCAAAGCAATCGTCATCAAGCGAGCGTGAAATCAAGAGTTCAAGCAAACAAGTTATAAAACTCTAGCAAGTGTTTACAGCATCAACAATAAGCAACAGTACCAGCAAACCTGAATTCAAAGTGAGCAAGCTAACATGGCGACACACATTCAACTGTCCCAAATTCTTACCAATTTGATTTTATCATCAGCTGGCGACATAGTGAACATCAGCAAAACAACTCTTGTTGACATTCAAGTGCATATTCAACATGCACATGAAATGAAGAGTTTCTTCAACTGGAGTCGCAACTTCAAAGAGATGAGTTGCAACAGAAGAGTGATGTTTTCATGTCTTTCATCCGTACAGATGAAGACAAAGATGTTGATTCCAAGTCACTGATCCAACCAACTTCAAGTATCGAAGTGGTCCCTAATCCAATTCAACTTTCTTCCAAACCAATCATCAAGCCATGGGAAGAACTTCAAAGTAACAAAAATCGACGAGGATTAGGATATGACAAAGATGAAAACAACTTGCATATCCCTGATTATTCTAAGCCGATAAAGTTCATCAGTTCAGGGTTTCTTGATCAAATGCAATCAACAAGCCATGAGAAAGTTGCAAACAAACAAACATGCACAAACTGAAGTTGTAGTCAAACCAAAATGCCTTCATTGTCAAAGAACCGATCATCTGGAAGATCAGTGTTTTGATCTCCATTCTTGTCACCATTGTGGCAAGTCAAATCATTCATCAACAAAATGCAGCAAACAACAACAATCAAGCAGATTGAAAATTGATTATTCATGGATTGATCCCTAGGAATGGTCATCCACAGTCAAAAGATTGTATAAGTTTTACAGTCGAATTCACTTACACATATAGCAGCCAACAGTGAAAATGAATATGGTACTCTCATGCAGTTGCACGAGGGAGTACACCAGTGAAACACTCCTACACCTTAAGGGGGGGAGTTCAGATATAATTTGGAGAAGATTGCCTCTCCTTTCCGCTGAAAAGGGGGGAAATGTCAATGAAATTGACAGTGGTTGTCAGGCTGAAAGTCTCGACAACATCAGTGAAGCCCCCAGTGGGCATCTTCATCAGCCAGTGGGCAAGCATCATCAGCAAATACGCCAGTGGGTGTTCATCAAATTGTGTCAGTGGACACCGGATGTTGTTTTCAAGCAAATGATAGTTGGATACTTTTGTGGCTTGGCACATGATGGAGTTGTCAAGCGACATTCAGAGATGAATCAGTCATGCAACTGACTCATGGTCTCTTCATATTGTAGTTTCTTCAACATCCAGCTTTGGCAGTTTTTCAGGCAAATGTTTTTTGTGGATCAACTTGAGAACTTGGAAGATGGTTCCTTATTCGTTTTGAATTTATCATTGAGAGGGGGAATGTTAGCCTCACTCTCCTAAAAATCAATAATAAATCCAATTATTAAATTAAATAAATAAAATCATGAGAATTCCTCAAACTAAGGAGTCTAGTTTGGATGAAAGATTCTCTCCAACTAGCTCTCCTAAATTAGTGTGTAAGTTGAGAAATTGTCTCAACCAAGTGAGTCTAAGATAGATGCACTATCTTAAGACCACTTACTCATGTATTTAAGTGTATTATTAAATTATTTGAATAATGTGAATTACATGAGCATGAGAGACCACATGATGGCTCACTGCCTTTTCCGCCAGTTTAATTTTTGTGTGTTAATTTGTTGTGCATATGGTTATATGGCTTTGTGATTCTTCTTCATAGTGGGGTGAATAATGGAGATGTAAACACGAAAATAGGAGAGCCCTCCCAAGCTTACAAAAAAAAGGTCATGGCCAATTTTATATTTTATTATATATTGGATCTTGAAGCCATTGTATTGTAATCTATGGACAACTGAGCTTAGTGAATATCATACCATTAGGCAAATGTGTGTGTTGCGTAGACATATAATATTAAGATCTAACTTTAACACAAATGAGAAAAGTCACCTAACATGCAATTTTGCATATTCGAGTATCTGATATAGGACACATAAGTCCTTGAAATGGGACATGGAGGACCACATAAATAGTGTGTGAATGTGAGTGTAATTTTTATTTTAAATTATAAAACTAAATTATAATTTATACAGAGAATTGTTATTCAAAATGATAAATTGAACAAAATAATGGCAACCATTAGATGCACCAAAGGCAAGAAATCTTTGTTCCCCTTCTCTACATAATGTCCACTAGGGTTTTTATGAAAAAATGGTGCAAATGGGTCACAAAGCCTCTTTATTTTGTTGTTTTAATGGCATGGGCACACTTTTTTCCCATCAATGAAAGAAAGAAAACATGGATGAAACAAAACAACACATGATGCAAAAATGGGATATCTACCTCAATGCCTGTGCCACAAATAGCAAGGAGCTAAAGGATTTTGTTATGGAGAAGTTTCGTAAAAAGGTATGGGGAAAAGAGTTGGGTAGAAAGAAGAAATATTACATTGAGAAATTCAACCCTACGTGTGATTTACAACAAAAAGAGTTCATTGGAGCTAGCATTTCGTGGAGGGCAAAGGTTCTTATTGCTCAATTAAGGACCAACTCACATCAACTTTGGTGTGAAACAAGACAGTGGAAAAGGCCTAAAAAAGCTTGGGAAGAAAGGGTGTGTATATTTTGCACCTCTGGCGTTGTGGAATCGGAAAAACACTTCATTTTGGAATGTGATGCATTCAAAGACATCAGAGAAAGTTATGAGAACATGTTAGCATCAGTTTCTTGGCATTGTCTTTTTAGCGAGGGGATTGTTGGAAGGTTGGGTCAGCTCATCATCAATTTGAATCAGAAAAGGATTGAATTGCAAAGAGCGAAAAACAGAAAACTAATGGTCTCATAGACTATTTTTAGTCTCGTGGACCTTAAAATATCATTTCATTTTATTTCCATCCCTCATGTCCAACACATTAGAACACATCTTCCCCGCAAGTCAAACATGTGCTTTGTCTAGTGACGCATGCATAACACATTGGGGCATGTCCTTGCGGTCAATCGAAAACATGAAATAAGTGTTTCACACAAGACTTGTGTTGTGTGTGTTCGACTCACAAAAAAAAGGACATGTGTCACATACATGTCTAACTAGCCAAAATGGAACCAGATTCACAATACGTAGAGAGGGAAGGCATCAAACAAGCTAGAATATAAAACAAATGATTAAAAAAACCTATTGAGAAAAATAAAAATCTGCAAGCTTTAAAATTGTATTTTCATCATTTCAAAACTTTTCAAAATCTTAAGGATTTTCAGAATATTTAGATAATTATTATGCATGTATCAAAAACTATAATTCTTTAATTCCCAAAAATGAAATAAGATTAGAATAACTCATATTCTTAAACACTATGAAATGAGAACAACATCCCAACTGAAACATACAATCAACTAAACAATTCACCTTAAAGACCCTTCTCACTACAAAATCACAACTTCCCAACTAAAACATACAATCCACTAGACAACTAACCTTAAAGACACGCTCCCACTACGGAATCATCCTATTTAGACTAGATTGGATTATGTTTACTTGTAAAAAATGTTACAGTAAAGAGTAAAGATAAGATAGCTTGGATTATGTTTTTTACACAATTCACCTTAAAGACCCTTCTCACTACAAAATCACAACATCCCAACTAAAACATACAATCCACTAGACAACTAACCTTAAAGACCGCTCCCACTACGGAATCATCCTATTTAGACTAGATTGGATTATGTTTACTTGTAAAAAATGTTGCAGTAAAGAGTAAAGATAAGATAGCTTGGATTATGTTTACTTGTAAAAAATGTTACAGTAAAGAGCAAAGGTAAGATAAAAAATAGAGAGACAAATGACTTGGTCTAAAAATAAAAAGAAGTCTAAGATAAGAAAAAGAGAGACAAACGACTTGGTCTAAAAATAAAAGGAAGCAGAAACAATGAAGGTGACTAGTTAAACATGAACCATAAGGCTAGTAATGAAAGGCCAAGCCAATCCAGGGACACCAATAATATTTCCTCAAGAAATTTTGTATGATGCTTTGAAACTTGTGTTTGATGACCACACATATAACATGTGCAAATACCTTATGCTATTGATGCTCAAGTATATATAATGCCTACGTAATTGTCTCAATCATGGCATGTGGCAAATTTTGGATAATTAAGCAAGGATAATTCTCCCTATAATAAGTGACAAGAAAAGGACACCAATTTCTTAAAGAGAGTAAATGAAACTACTCTCGTAAAGTTGCCAGTTAGGAAGCGGAGAAAATTAACCTTTATCTCAGTGAGTCCATTTTTTCGTTCACTCCAATTCACTCATTTTTTTTGAAATTCCAATGATTTGGGCTGCCTTAAAATGAGCCAAAACTTACAGGCAAAGTTCCATGAGTAAAGTTCCCATCAAGCAGATGTAACTATAACTTCCGGCAAAATTCCTACCAGATTTTGGGAAATTTTTCTACAGAAAATGGGTTGGGATTTTCCACTTATTCACTCCCTCTCACATACATAACCACTAACAAAATAACAAAAACCCACAATGTAGGTGTTTATTGCACTAAATCAAAAATGAGAATCATTAGGCTATTCAAGGAATTCACATGGGGTTGTGATCATATTAAATAGTTTGATCTAGATATTCTCAAACATACTATCCATTAAAAATGGATGCTAAGCACTTGCAAAAGCAACATATGAACTGGAAAAAATGTCAGCAGTGGCAATTTTTCTCCTGCATTCAATATAGATTAGCTGATCTTGTAATGGCAAGGGAAAGAGCAGTGACAATTGCTTATGCATTTGAATTTTCGAATTTGAATAAAACTAGTCAAAATGACAACTTCCAATTACCATATAGAACTTAAATTACAAGCTTTTCAAGTTATAATCAAATATAAGTTCCCCCATAGAACCATTAGAAAATAACCTTTACATCTCAGTGGTGCCCTTTTGCCCATAAACGAATGCCATGGAATTTAACACTAGGCAACCTTTCAGAGGGAATGGAAGTTGCTCTGGATGACCTGATCGAGGCAATAATAGTCAAATAATTGATTATCCAACTATGCATTCCAATGATATGAAACAAAGTCACCATACCAGGATATGAAGCAATGCCACCCAACCTCGCTCAGTGCAAGGCCCATTTCGGCTGAAGGATCAAAGATGACCCATGACTCAGCCAAGACCCAGAGATCGACCCAACATAATTTAGAAATTAGAAAATAAAAAGTAAAAAAAAAAATTACACAATTTCCACAGAAGTATATGTTTTGCATTCAAATTTGACATGAAAGTTTACAATATATAACTATGGATATTACTACATTTAGATATCCAAATTGTACAACTATGTACGGGATACACCATAAACACCATAGCTACCCTTGAGGTGAAAAAGCAGGTCTAGAAATAAGGTCTGAATTTTGAAAGTGTGTCCAGATTGTATAACTTGTACATGATACATATAAAACACCCTAGCTAGCATTGATGGTGAAAATATCAGGTCTAAAAATGAGGTTTGAATTTTCTGAATTTTGAAAGTGTGCCGTGCTAGCAGTGAAGAACTGAGGTCTGGACTGTGATTCCCTGAAAATTTGTGCTCTAGATCCCCTCAAATCAGTTCACAAAATAACATACCCTAGTAGCATGTAACATGTACCATAAAAATGGTAAGAGTTATGTTGTTGTAATTGTGCTCTGGCTCAGTTTCAGAGGTGGTCTCACTGTGCAAAAAGAGCTACAAAATGAGTTCAAATACCCATTTTTTCCCTTTTTATAGAAGAGGGTGAAGAGTTGATCACATCAGAACAGGCCAAGTCAGACTAGACTTGCCAGCTATGAACGAGTCTTGTCAAACTTTCTGCTCTGACCCAACCCAGTTTTAAGGTCATGCTGGGTCAAACCACCGGTTATAGTTTTGTTCAGCCAGGTCCGATAACTATGGTGGGAAGGATCACTTCGACAATAAGATACGGCATCTCCTTGAAGCCAAACAAACCCATATTTAGTCTGGGAAAACTCAAATAAACTTTATGAATAGATTTATTTTGAATTTTGCATAGACAGTAATGACCATGATAAGCTATCAAGAGATGAGTGGAATTTAGATGGGAATGACACAGAACACAGTGATATAACATATAATTTAAAGCAAAGTTATCAGAGTTGGAATCTAGAAAAACTCAGCGAGGCAGAAGAGCCAAGAAATTGATCCAGATTGTGAGAATCTCTGCAAGTATTTTAAAAATATGAAGGAATACACAAGTACAAAAACTCGTACCATGGAAAACTCAAAAAATAGGGAAAAAAACAGCGACCAGATTTGACTCACGATTAATGATGAACCAAACTCAGTCACCACCAGGTTTGACTTGGGCCAAGCCAGAAAACTCTTTTATGGCAAGTGAAAGTTTAAACTCAGTCAACCCCATTTTGCCTTGGGCCAAGCAGGAAAAACTTTTTATGGCCCAATCCAAGTCAACTCAGTCAAACCACTAGTTTGACTTGAGCTAGGGCTGAAAAACATTTTTATGGCCTGATCCCAGGCAAACACGTAATTCAACGAGTTTTATTGACAATTTCTGAGGCTTCCTTAGCTGGAGAGGCAAAAGCAATTTTACCAGAACTTCACAAATACAGATTCAGTTGACCAAGCTGATGAATGCTAACCAATCAATCTACTTGCAGAGCCAAAAAAGAACATAGTTTCACATATTTACTCAGAGCCATTTGCATATCCAGTTCCATAACTGGCAGTAGTGAAGGCAGCAGTGGAGCACATATCCAAGATGGAAACTGCAGCGGTCTGTGTTTGAATTGCCAATGACAGATACCCGAAGTAACATTATATAGCCCCTGAATTGATGTCTCTATAACGTAAATATAATATAGTAACTAGAGAATTAATAAAGCCAAGCAAGGAGTTACATAACACCATAATTTCAGGTTTCATAGACTGATTCTATGGAGAATATGCTTTGAAGTAGGGACCATGAAAAGACGGGTATTTATTTCAGGAGTTGCCAGGTCTGCATATGATATAGAGTTCTTCTCCTTATGGTATCCCTAGTTACTATATATTGACTTTAATTTATAGAGAATCTATTTGGTAGGCCCTTGAAGTCAGCAGGAAGCTACATTTGAGCCCCGACCTTCACCAGCTCAAAATTAAAATGCAATGCAAAATTTCTTCTTTATTCTGGGGCCTAGGCTATGAAGAAAGATCCAACTAAGACCAACATAGGGCACTAAGAATTTAGAACAACTTTCAGCTGCACTTATGAATTTGAAAACGCATAAATAAAACTGAAGAATGCAGGAAATGTTTCAAGACAGCTAAGATCGCTCTTGAAAGAAGCAAGAAACATGAACAAAAAGCTATCACTTTCAATATGCATTGTGAAATTGCTTGATATAATTACAATAACAAGTTGTGACATGATAGAAAACATATCTACTGCTACATCAAAAGCAACTTCATCATTTGTGTTCCACACACAACATAAAGATCCTCAACAAATGCATTGTGACCTCTTTTTTGGAAATATTGCAATGGTCTTCAAAAAAAAGTACAGCAGTGAAACCATCCTACTTGCACAGTTATATGTGTCTTCCTCTCTCAAAATGAAGCAGCAGAATTTTTAGGTAAGCGTTGAAGGAAGCAGCCAATGGAAATTCCATTTTATAATAATGTCTGAGCCTATACATGTAATTCTGTCAGAAAGAGCATTTAGTGATTTCTTTGATAAAACCAGATCCTCATTTAGGAGAAACTGTCAGGCATGAAGGTTTCTTGCCAAACAAGAAAGCAAATGCCAGCTTGCACTGCTTATTTAAGTTTAGCCTTGGAAGAACTCTTCAATGGTTTGGCAATGGGTTTTGCAATTGAACTGACTTTCTGCATGTCGTATTTAACAGAGAAAAATGAACACACCAAGGCAAGTAGTATTGTGGGATAAACATACACTGCTTTTTCTGGATCAGTGTTGACAGGTTTTCCAAGTAAACTCTCTTTGACGAGACCCCAAACTATAAGAAGAGTACCAAACATACTCATTCGCCCTGGCTTCAAGAGGGCTACAAAAGCACCTGCAACTGCAAAGTAGCTACCTGCTAACACCTAAAACAAAACATGGCAATTTCCTTTAGCATAACCAAAAATGATAGAAGACTGAAGTATACAACAGAGCAATACAACTCATGTGCATCAGCCTCTTGTGTAGAATACTTAGGTACTAATTGTTTAGCTCAGATCCACATCCAAATAAGAACATTCAAGACAAGGTAGTTCCCACAACAATCTAAACGCTGCCCAGCAGTTCACTCAACAGACTTACTACATACATCCATTCTGTTATAGCATCCTGAGCATTAAACAAATAATGAACAACTTACAGCAACATACCTCAAGGCGCTGAAGGTCCACGACTGCCGAAGATAACTGGGTAGTAGTTAAATTGTATTGCACTAGCAGGCCTTCCCAACTTGGAAATGACAAGTTGGTTGCAACACTGTGAACAAACGCACCAGGATAGAGAAGAGCTTTCACTGCAACTACAGGAAATACATCACTGGCAATTAATTGACAAGATGTTACTGCCAAAGGTGTTGTACACATCCCAGACCTACATTGAACCCTGAAGACAAGGCCATAGTCAGATAAAAGGCACCAATACTTGCAAAACACAGTAACTCAGCTTTCAAGTATTCAGATTGTTCATAACATGAAGCATAGACTGTTTTACATCTTTTTATATGTGAACCGAAATTCTAATGCTTCACCATTTGACACAGTTCTATTATTTCCAGATTCAAGAAGAGGATGACTGGATGATGAATTTAACCAGAATGGATTCCTGTTAAATTATCAGATAGATAAATAATGGGAAATGAATTGACTACCATTCTCATTGAGTGTGTGTGTGTAATGTGTGAAGTCTGAAAAATGGCAAAAGACTAAGCAGACAGAGTCCAGGTGTGTGCGTGTATGACAGAAAAGGAAACGACAGGTCATTTTGGAAATGAAGGGATATATGTGTGCTGTCGAATATTTGTAAATGCTTCTTCCATCATCCTAGTATTAATTAAAATTTCAGTCTTTTTATCTATGATCCATGTGCAATTATAATTGTTTGTTCCCCACAAGTGTGTGGTTTAATGGCAAGCAGCTAGGTGATTGGTCTTGTGTTAATGCTGAAACCCAGGTTCAAAACCCCCAGAGTGGGTGACAGGTATAGTTGGTGGTAAAATTCTCTTGTGGATTTTTTTTGTTTGTTGAAGTGCAATTGGTTGCTAGTGTTGAGTAGTCTGCTAAAATTAACTCTGTTGCTGCTGTTTGTTATTGAAGCATTTGCTGCTTGCTAAATTGTTGCTGGAGTTTTAGTCAATGTTGCACTAATTGTTATTGGGATAATTTCAGTGCGGGGAAAAAATCGGAAAAAATCGTAAAAAACAGGAAAAAATCGGTAATAATCCGGAAAAAATTGTAACATGCAAAAATATTCATTTTTTTTCAATTTTTTTAATATCTAAACCATCTACAACATAAAATAAATACATTGACGATAAAAGAACTAATATATAAGATGTTTAATATCATTTCTAGTGCTACATCACACATAACAGTGAATCATGTCCTAAATAGTAAGTCCTGACTCATGAGTCCCAACTCAGCCTCAAAATATCAACAAAAAATATAATAATGTATCTCATATCATGAGTCATAATGTCATATACAATGAAATGAACCAAATAACTAAAGTCTAATAGTACTGATTTCCTTTGCCCCTCTAGATGTAGATGTCGGTGGAGTTGGCAGTAGACTCTGCTGTGCTCTAGAAGCTGAAGAACTAGGAGCTACAGGAGGTAGACCACGTCCTCTACTTGTGACAGGGGTAGCTTGGGTCACCTCCTCCTCCTCGTTAAAATATATATATATATATATATATATTATTATTTTTTATTTTATTTTTTTTGCGATTTTTTCATAAAAATCGCCTAAAAAAAAAAACTCGATTTTATCTTCTTCTTTTTTTAAAATGACGAGAAAACGATTTTATCGCGATTTTTTGGCGATTAGTGCAACACTGGTTTTAGTTATATATACTTGTTACGTAAAACACAAGATCATGGTGAGTATTGCTTGTTTTGCAAAACACAAAATTTTTGTGAGCATTGATTGTTCTGCCAAACACTAGATCATTGTATGTATGTGGCATTAAAGTTCTATCAACAATGAAGAAAGAAGCGAGATATGTGAGAGAAACTAAGAACCAGCATTGAACGTTGTTCAAGACACCAGAGACAAGAATGTTGTTGACCATGACAACGGGGGAAATAAAAGGGCAGTTAAACTTGTTGCATGTGGTGTGTTGCTGTGACTTGTGCCCAACAGGGGTAGAGGCATCCCAAGCAAAACAGCAGAAAGTAGTGATTGCACACCACTGTATCAAAGGAGACACCTAGGAAAATATGCTAGGAAACACAAAAAAAGGCAGTGTTGACTGTGTTACACTCAAACAGGTATAGGAGGCCTGATTCAGATGGTGGTCAGATGGCCAGGCCCTGGGTAGCATGGTTGACAGCACACAATGTGCACAACTTTACAGATTGAAAAAAATTGAAACGGAGAGTGTAAACAGAATGTTAATAATATATTTCGTGAAATATATCGATATTTTCCGGCAAATGAAATTTTGTCTGGAAAATATCGTGATATTTTCACCTTTGAAAATATCGCAATATTTTCAAAATATCGCGCGACAACCAAAATTTCGCCTGCCGTGCAGGGCCATGGCTATCAAAAGGGATTTGTGTAGTTTTCTTTTTTCATTTTGCTTTGTTGGTCTTGGAAAAGGAAGGGGAAGAGCTTTGTGGTGATTTTCAAGGAGGGATTGAGGATCAAACAACCATTATCATCACCAACCAAAAAAATTATGTGGATCAAAGATTCAAGATCAGTGAGACAAACTTCGTTTCTTCCATTAACAGGTATGTTCTTAAAAACCCCTATGTTAATGATTTTTGTCATAGATTTAGGTTTATGTTTGCTTGCCTCTTTGCCTACCAACATTTTGCTTCTTTGGTGTTTTGTCATTTGTTGTGATTTTCATGCCCATGAACCAATGCAAGGGTTTACTCCATATTTGGACAACAGGCTTCATTTCTTTTTAACTTTCTTATGCATCCTCTTATTGCCATTTTTCACTGTAAATAATGTAGTAAAAAATTGATTGTTTTAAATGAGGTGGTTGCTATTTTTTGTGTAGAGGGGGTTTAATGCCATTTTTGTCTTTTTGGTGCCCTAGGTTTGAATTTTGACATTCTCCATTAATCCACTACAACTATGCCAAAGCCCTTGGACCCATTTTGGCAGTCGACGAGCCTGATGGTGGGACATATCAGGCATATCTAAAATGCAGATTGTGTGGGGACAAGATGACAGGAGGGGTTACACAATTGAAATAACATCTAGCTAGACTCCTTGGAGATGTTGTTGGGCTTTATAAGGAGTCTAGCACAGAGCTTATAAGCACTGCACTTGAAGCAATTGAGGAAAAAGACAAAAAGAAAGAAGAGGCAGCCATAAACAAGACCGAACGTGCAGGAAAATCTTCAGGGATATTTGCTTCCGATATTGAGCCTGAGGGTAGTGGGAGGGGCTCCATAGTGTCACTTGCTGATGTTACTAGGAGTGGGAGATCATCATTTTTTGTTCCACGAACCAGACGTGGAGCACAACCTTCCATAAAGTCAGTGGTTAAAAAAAAGCAAGAAGTAGACAGAGTTATGGGGAGGTGTCTTTACTAGAGTGACTTACCTCTCAGCATCACCAAAAACAATCCATTTTGGCAGGCAATGTGTGATACTATTTCTATTGTGGGCCTAGGCTACAAAAGCGCTACATATGAGGAGTTGTGGGGGCCAATCCTTCAAGCAGAAAAGTTGGAGTTGAAGCAAACATGGGAGGTGTCAGGATGCACAATGATGTTTGATGGTTGGACAGATAGGAAGGGTAAGACCCTTCTAAATTTCTTGGTACATTGTCCTAAAGGTACCATGTTTATTAAATCAATAGATGCATCAACACATATAAAAGATGCAGCATTGATATGTGAGTTGTTAGATGGGTTTGTCTAGGAGATTGGTTTGCATAATGTGGTGCAAGTCATAACAAATAATGCAACTAATTATGTGGTTGTTGGCAAAATGCTTATGGACAGGCACCACACATTGTTCTAGACTCCATGTGCAACACATTGTATCGATTCGATGCTTGAGGATATGGGAAAACTCTCCTTCATCAAGGAGGTGATTGAAATGGCTAAGAGCATCCCCAAGTTTATATATAACCATGTTTTTGTTCTTAGCCTCATGAGGAGATACAACAGAAACAAGGAGTTGTGGCGTCCAACAATCACATGTTTTGCCAACAACTTTATTACTATTCATTCTTTGCTTCGATCTCAGTTTGAGTTGAAGCAAATGTTTGTTTCTAATGAGTGGCATGATTGTAGCTACAGCAAGAGACGAGATGGGAGAGCCATTGCAAAAATGGTGTACACTGACACATTTTGGCAAAGGAGTAGAAGTGTGCTCAGTTAGTGAACCTATAGTAAAGGTTTTGAGATTGGTAGATGGGGATAAGCTTGCAATGGCTTATTTGTATGAGGCCATGGTTATGGCCAAGGAGACCACTTGTGCTTCTTATGCAGACAAGGGTTTCGTTGGGTTTAATAGACAGATGATGTTATGGGATGTGATTGATAGTCGGTGGACATGGATGCTTCATCGACCCATTCATACAACAACACTTTTCCTCAACCCCGCATTTTCATACAAATGCAACTTTGATTTATGGCAAGGTGATGGAAGTGCTCCATACCTGTATTCATAGGATGGTACTTGATCCCAAGCTTCGCGGAAAATCAATCATGAGATACAGATGTATCAGTGTGGTGTTGGACTATTTGGATTTGAGGATGTTTTTTTTTCCCAAGGAAAAATCGTAATCTTTCATTAATATTGAAAAATTACATATAGCATCACTTGTCTTTTTGAAATATGTCCAGAATATCAACAAAACCCATTCCTGTGAATGGCTGTAACAAAAAAAACAAAATTCACCACACAGGGTGAAACTAGATTGGGTCTATTTATATGAGTTCATAAACTGTGTTCTGAAATATATACACCTCGCAAGGTGATTTGCATAAATAAAACTATGATATATACATCATCATATATAACCGGAAAGCATCAAAAAAATTAGGTTCCATCCACCCAATGATATATCTGATCTATGTATGGTCTATGATAGTATTGGTACTGTGTAGTACCCCTTTGCTCATGAATTATCCACTGTCCTCTTGGTAGTAGCGTGGCCTCCTTGGAAAGGCCGTCAGCGCTGTCGTTATGTTCCCTATAAATATGATGACAAATAATGGAGTTAAAATGTGATTTGAATAGCTTCACTTCATCCAGAATGTTTATAAGTGTGTGTGCATGGCATCTTGTGATATTGTTGAACCAATTTATAATAGTTTTGGAGTCTCCAAAAATCTGAATATCTCTGCAATCATGGCCAAGTGCAAAATGTAATAGATGACGAAGAGTGATCAGTTCAGCAAAATTATTCGTTCCTTCACCCAAACCCAGTTTGACTCTGAAGTAATGATGTTCAGTGAGGTAAAGAAGGAAACCACCCCCACACCCATGTTGTTGGGTTGCTCCATCAAAGAAAGCCCATGGAGTGGAATGGTCGATCGGATCGGGTGCAAGAGGTCTGCGAGGTCGCGGTGGTGTATATTCTGGCAGTTCAAGATAAGAGGATACAATTTTTGCTGTAATGCTCTGCCACCTGATCACACTGTCCTCAAATGTCATTTTGTTTCGTGCCAGCCAAATAGCCTAGCTGATAATCAAGGGTAGGCATGGAAGATTCGATCCCGCGTGCGAGCTGTTCCAGGCTTCCCATGCTGCTAAGATGTTGTCCCCTTTCCATTCGCCGGTGAAATGAATCTCAGCAGCTACAAATCTCCATATATGTTTTGTTATATCGCAATTAAGGAACAGGTGCTCTGTCGTTTCTGAGTTTTGTTTACACAAAATGCACCAATGAGGTCCATGAATGGATCTGTGAGTGAGAGAGTCCCCTGTGGGAACTTTGTTACAGAGAATGCACCAGAAGAACAGTCTGGTTCGGGGAGGGGATTTCAATTTCCATATGATCTACCACCAGCTTTGCATGTGTTCAGGTTTTTTGATTTGTTACAGGCTCTGATAACCATCCTTTGGTGAGTAGATTCCGGATTTTTCCATGCACCACATGAGTTCATCTGGACCCTCCTTAATACGGATATGTGACTCAATCAATGCAGAAGTATAATTGTTCCAAGAATGATGCCATTGAGGTGGAAGGTTGAGCTGAGATGTTGATTTCCATGCTTGTGCGAAAATAGTGGAATTGTCCTGATCTGCGATTTGTGCAATCACCCTGATGTCTCTTTGATTTAAGTGTAGGATGAGCTCTCTTGGGAGTTGGCATCTGCCTCCACCCCCTGTCCAGGGATCCAGGCCAATGCGCACTTTTGTGCCTGCAAATATCCTCCATGCTAGGTGATTGCGGATGAGAGGCAGAGAGTGGAGAAGTGCTTTCCAAACTAAAGAAATGTCGATCCTTGTCCATTGCGGCATCCTTATCCAGTCCATTATTTGGTGAGGCCATATATATTTATGATAAGAGACAAATGTCCATAGATTCTGTTTGGTAAGGAGGGTCCAACCCATTTTTGCAGCCAAGGCTTGTGCGAATAGGGTTAGATCTTTGAGTCCCCATCCTCCCCATTTCTTGGGCAATGCTATCTTGTTCCAGCTTACCCATGCAAAAACTCTTTTGTCCTGACAGCCATTCCACAGATATCTGCAACAAATCTGTTGGAGACGAGCCAGTGTACTTCTGGGGATCCATGCCAATGCCATCCAGAATACCAGGGTAGCTTCCAAGACTGATTTGATAAGCACAAGTCTTCCAGCTCTGGACAAGAAGCGGTGGCACCAGTTTGTGATCCTTTTCTCTAATTTGATTACCAACCAGATCCAATCTGCAATCTTTTGGCTCAAGGGCTTGATCCAGAAACCTAAATATTTGAAGCCCTGATCAAGAGGACGGGTGCTATAAGGGAAATGTTGAATTGCAAAGTTGGATTCCTGTATTGATGTGTGAGCCAGAGTGATTGTAGATTTCGCATGATTTGCCAGCATACCAGTGGCCCTAGAGAAGATGGCTAGAATCCTATCGAAGGTTATCGAGTCACGAATGCTGCCATCCAGAAATATCAGAACATCATCCACGAAAAGGAGATGGGTGAGGTAGCACTGATCATTGATTTTCAACTCGAATAATCTGCCACTTCGCTTTTCATGATTGATTAATCGACTGAGACCTTCCATGATAATCAGGAAGAGGAGGGGGATAGTGGACATCCTTGTCTAAGTTCCCTTTCAGCATGGAAAAAAGGAGAGGCAAAGCCATTAATAAGGATACTGAAGGATGGCGTGGAGATGCAGGCCATGATCCAGGTAGTGAATAGGTGCGGGAATCCCAGGTGGATAAGAAGCATTTTGATATAAAGCCAGCTAACCCGGTCAAAAGCTTTTGCCAGATCAATCTTGAGGATGATCCCCTTTAGATTCCTAGATCTAATTGAGTGAATAGCTTCTTGTGCAGTGCCAATGGCTTCATGGATCTGATGGTCTTCCAGGAAGGCAAATTGTTCAGGTAAGATGTGATGAGAGAGAATAGGTCTCATACAATTTGCAATGATCTTGGATATAATTTTATAGAGGCAGTTATAGAGTGAGATGGGACGGAAGTCATTGAAGGATGATGGGGAATCCGATTTGGGGATGAGGGCGATGAAAGTGGAATTTATGGCATTGTACAATTTGCCTGTAGTCCGACATTCCTCCACAACCTGGAGAAGGTCATGTGCCAAAAGATCGTAGAAAGCCAGATAGAACTCAATAGTCCACCCATCCGGTCCCGAGCTTTTGTCTTTTTTGAACCACTTTAAAGTTCCCTCTAGTTCAACAAGCATTACAGGTGAATTGAGATCTTGCGCTTCCTCCTCCCCTACAAATCTAGGGAAATAGCCTGCCACTTGAATGATATCAGCTAAATTGGCCTCTTGTGGAGATTTGTATAGATGCTGGAAGTGAGAGGTGCCTAAAAGAGATAGATTTTTAAAAGTGTCAGCCACACCTCCATCTAGAAGAGGCATTTTCCAGATTGTATTCGCTATCTTCCTTCCTTTAGCAAAGTTCTGAAAAAACTTTGTGTTATCATCGCCAGCCTGTAACCAGATTGCTCTACTCTTCAGTCTCCATGTTTCTTCTCTTTCCTTCAGGATCTTATCTCTCTATTTTTCGAGCTCAATAAGATGTGATTTCTCATTTGCAGATGCAAAACCCTTGTTGTTGTCATCCAAAAGCTCGTTCAATTCAGCTTCAATAGCTGATATGGTCTGATCATCCTTCAATTTTTTCTCCTTTGCCCAAGTGATGGATAAGTGTTTTAGCTGAGATAGGTTGTGGCAGAATCCTTCAGCCGCAGATCTATGACTAGAGATGGGATGGGTTGTCCAATAGTCCGAGACCAACTTGATATATCCCAGGTCTTGGAGCCAAACATGATTAAATTTGAAAGGAGACTTTGGTTTGGCTTCAGGTCCTAGGATTTCCAAATAAATAGGAGAGTGGTTTGATATCCCTCCGGACCCTACCCATTGTCTGTATCTATTGAGCTGCTGAAGCAAAGGCACTTTAATCAGGAAACGATCAAGCCTTCTAGCCAGAGCTGCATCCCCAACTCTTCGGTTTCTCCAAGTGGGCAAGGGCTTGATCATTGGGACATCAGTGAGGTTGTGCAGATCCAGAATGTCCCTGAAGAAATCTGACATAGGGTCTACTTGAGCTTGTGATCCCCAGGATTCCCCAAAACCTAGGGAGAAGTTAAGATCACCCCCAATAATCAACTGATCAACAACCGTGATTTCAGTATTAAGAAAATGCTGCCAAAATTCATCTCTCCGCTGACAGGGTCCATACACATTGATAACTATGATTGTCATACCTAGGTCGGTCGAGAGTCCCCCTAATCTACCCACAGCATCCAGAGAGAGGAATTGCCAACCAGGTTTTATCGCTGCTAGGGTTCGATTGATGGACTCAGCATTTCCCAGGGTTTCTTGCAGCATGATAATATTCACAAGTTCAATATCAAATAACCTCCGCAGGGCTAGTTTTTTGGAGGCACTAGCCATGCCTCTGCAATTGAAGGAGAGGCATTTCATGGTGGAACCCTCCCGGGGGTGTTCATTGCTCTAAGAACCCATTCAAGAGTGGATTGTTTTCCAGAGACCACTTATGCCTCAGCCTTCAGAATGGCTTTTGAGAGATTAGATTTGCGGCCCCGAGTCGCTTGAATGACCGGCCCAGGGAAGGTGAGACCTAGTCCAGTATGGTTGATGGAGTCCGGGATGAAGCAGGAGCGAAGGTTGTGTGAATGGGGTATAGCAGGCAGGTCCATGGCAGGGGGGAGGGAGGGGAGGATGGAAAGGATGGGGAGGTGGTGGAGATGAAGGGAGGGGGCGAGGAGATCGCACAGGAAATAGCAGGAGACATATACAATGTAGATGAAGTATCTAATGATGCACTGCAAGCAAATGAGACAAAAGTAACATTTGAGATACGAGGAGAAAAGAGAGATGTACCCGCTTTTCTTGTGGCATCTGCAACAGCTACAGCTCTAGCACGAGTCAGTGGAGGCGATGGCATTCTGTGTTGTTCATCTGCTGCTTTGGAGGATTCGCCTCGATCATGTGCTCTGTGAGCCGATACCGGGGTGTTGGCCTGATTAACTGTTGCTTTGCCCTTTTGAGGAGTAGGAGAGCTATGAGGGTCAACTGATTTTATGAGCAGAGGACAATCCTTGTAGATATGCCCTACCTTGTGGCACCTCCTGCATCGAAAAGGAACCCCCTCATAGTCCAGGATCTGGACTCTGGTGTAATGCCGCCATTTTAGTGTAATTTTCTCTTCCAGGCCCTCCCTTGTATCTAAATATACCAGAATTCTAGCCATCGATCTATTCTTGGTCTGCACATAGGTCTTGTCGTAATCCAGATATGTACCAAGGGCGTTCCCAATCCTTACAAACACTGCTTCAGACCAATACTGTAGAGGTAGCCCTGGTAATCTAACCCATATGGGGTCGGCGCCTATTTGCTCCCGTTCTGGGTCGAATAATGGATTCCAACGTTTGAGAAGGACCGGCGCCATCTCAATGTGCCAGTATTTCGCAAGAACTAGCTCTATGTAGTCCGCCTTGGAGAAATGCAGCGCAAACCATCCCCTTGCTAGATTCTAAACCTCTGGTAGCTCTTTGAGAGTGTTGCCCCAGATTTCCTTGACCCAGCTTGTTAATCTTGCCGCTGAGTATGCCCTTCCTCTGACATGCCCAACCAGTACTGTATTGGCCTTGTCCACTACCTCTCCCATCGGGATGTCCTCTCCAAATGTGATAGTGAGGTCCTTTGAGGTAAATTTCACACACTTTACTTTCCTCTTCCCAGTTCGCAGAGCAGATGGGTGTCCTTGCAGTGGATTTGTGCCTTCTTGAGTCTGTTGTGTCGCTGCTTTGACCCTAATCACGGGTGTTTCGAAACTGCCTGAGGGGAGAGTGCTAGGGTTTGGCAGAATTTGAGGATCAGGACAAGATGGGGGCGGGGAAATGCTTGAAGGGATCGGATCGAATGTTGGCGACGGAGGGGATACGGCGGTAAGCAGGTTTAGGGTCCCAGGGGATAGTGGAGGGCAGTCAAGGCCCAGAGCATCAAGGGAGAGCGAGCCAAATTGTAAGGTAGATGAAGAATAGCCAGGCAGAGTGACAACCGGCGCAGAGGAGGGGTAAACCGAAACCGAGAGCGGTAACAGTTCAGAGCTGGAATGGTTAGGGTTAGGGCTACGGAAGATAGACTACCCGTGATACGGGTCCTGGGAGTAGTCTACCTCCTCGAAATCCATACTGTCCATGATGTCGGGAACCGCCACCAAGACCGCCAGGGAGACAGTTGACCGCGAGTGCAGGAGCCGGATGGCAACTGATGTCGGGAGGGTTGAAACAGTTTGCAGCAAATGCTGCGGTTAGCTGCAATAAAAGATTTTTACCCTAATCCTTTGCTAGTTCGGCGATGCGCGCGCCTCCTTTCGTCCTGCGGCCACGTCAGAGCCATCCTCGGCCATCTTCGACCTAATAGGGCTTATCACACAATTTGTTGCTTTGGATTTGAGGATTTGGATTTGAGGACGTTATTCGTGAAATGATCATCTTCATTCCACATAAGTGACAAGTCATGACTCATTAGAATTTACTAATTTATAATTCTAGATTTTTTAAATTCAATTATTTTTTATTTGAAAATTTAATTATGTTTTAAGTTTTTAACTTTTAAGTTTTCTTTATTTTGTTGTAGATCTTTGGTGGCAAAGCTATGGTGCAAGGGCAACAAGTTTGTAGAAATTAGCCATCAAAATCTTGAGTCAAACATGTAGCACTTCAGGGTGTGAGCACAATTGGAGTCTATTTGAGAAGCGCAACAAGTTATAACTTTGAGCTTCAACCTTCAACTGAGCAATTACATTTAATGTAATTTATGACCCTCAAGTGTCAAGATTCATTATTATTTTTATGACACTCTTACAGGTTGGAGTTCTCATGCCTTAAAGACTTGGTGTATGTGCATTACAATCTCCAATTATGGGTGAAGCAAAGAGAGAAAACACTAGATGTGGATGCCATTTCCTTAGACAACATTGGTGTATTGTCTAAGTGGAGGGTGGAGTCTAAGGTTTCCATCATGAAGGAATCACCTACATGGTTAGAGGAGGAACCATTAGTACGGGCAGAAAGAGGAGAAGGACTCGGGGGAGGAGCAGGAGGAGGAGGAGGAGGAGAATGTGTGAGCATCAGCGGCAATACCATTTGCTACAAATTTAGGAGAGCACAACTCTGCACCCAGCAATCATCATTTGACATTAGATGCAGGGCCAGGGCCTTCTACTGCCAGGGGCAGACCTGGCAAACAACCCATCATCTTTCCTGTAAAAAGGAGAGAGGGCACTAATCTCAAATAGCTAGTTGCTAGTTTTATTTGTTTCGTTACATATAACTCATGATGATGAGATACTTTTATATATGTGATGTTATTTTGTATTGGTTCTCCACATTTGAGTCCTTGACTGGACAATTATCAGGGATCAGCGAGATTTGGTATTTTCTTTGATGTATCATTTTTATTTGACATCCACTACATCATATCAGTGCTTTCTTCATATTTATGTGCCAATGTGTTTATTTCATGTTGTTGTTGCTTTATATGTTTAAAAATATGAAAAAAATGAATATATTATGTATTTTTTAATGTTTGTTGATTTTTTCCAATATTGCCAAAAATATGTTTTCAGGAGCCTCGTTGATATATTGTTGATGTCAATATTATCAACACTGTGTAAAAAGAAATTGAAAGGTCACTTTATTTTTGTAGAATCTTTATAAATTTGATTGCAATGCATGCAATTTTGAAGTCTGCATTTAAGATAAAAGGGATTGGTCACAACAACCACAACCAAGAGAGGGCCCACAAGGCATGACACCAAAACCATAGGCAATGTTAGTCTTAAAGTGAGGAAGTATTCTATCACATCAATCGATGGACTTGAACCCCAAAGGCAGCTTCTGGATTGGAATTAATCACAGCACACAAACACATGCAATGAGGAGAGAATTAAGGTGGAACAAAACCCAATTAGGAGAGAAATATTGGGCAAATAGGAGTCATTTTAAGCCATCCCCCTTTTTCTTGCAATCTTGTCGAGTGAATTTGCCTTATAAATTGTTCAATTAATGGTAAAAGTAGTTTCCTCTTAAGTAGTGAATAAAATTTGGCCAAAGAAGGGTGGTTGTATGAGATTCATTAAAGATGTCGGGCTTAGAGAAGTGGATGGATCATTGGTGGCCATTTATCTAGACTCTTACCATATTTTTCAAGGTGTTATTGGATCAAGTCGTGTTGGAAAATGTAATTAGGTTTGGTATTCATAATATTTTATGTACTCATGATATTATGTATTTGATAAAGAAAAAATTATATTATTATTATATTATTAGCATGGGTTTCATGCTCTAGGTCAATTTATTTGTAGGTCAAGCACCCATTGTGTGCTTCTAGGGTTTTGTCATAGAGTCAAAGAGTCAAAAGAGTCATTGTCATATGTAATAGACCCCATTGGGCATCTTGTAACAAGTCAAAAGAATTTATTTGAGTCAAAATTGTGTCAAAAGTCCCTCCAAGACCAAGTCGGCCTGCAAGGATGAAGTTGGCCTCATTAAGGGAAATTCGCACTCCTAGAAAGCCTATATATAAGAAGCATTCGACCTCATTTGGAGAACACCATCAAGCAAGTTTGATCACCAAAAAGAAGTTCGATCAAAAGGACAAGAAAGAGACCTAAAGGGACAAGCAAAGGAAAGAACTCAAGAAAAGAGAACCGAAATTGAAACTCTGAATTTGTGACACATTCCCTCACACGTGTGAAAACTAGGGCATCATTTTGTTGCAGCAAGGTCCAAATTGCAGTCATCTAAAGGAGTCAAAGTTTGGTGTCAAAAGGATCTATTTTGGAAGCTAAATTCCTAAGGAGAAAGAAGCATCCTAAGCGAAGGAAGAAGAAGACCTCTTTTACCATCTTTTCACCCACATGTGCAAATTAGGGTTTCTGCGATAAGGCCGAAATTTGTAGTCTGTAGTCAAAAGTTGCAAGTCAAACAAGGAAAAAAGGAAGTTGCTAAAGGAAGCCTAGATGACCACATGAAGGAAGAGGTATGCATATATGTGGTAACCTTTAATAGATAAATAAAAGTCATGTCATCACTTAATTGCAGATAGAATGGTTAGAATGCTCTATCTCATGAGCATGATTGAAGAAGAAGGAACTCTTCCTTCTGAATGATACATGAAGGCATAAATACAATATGCCTTGAACTCTTCTACATTATGACATGATAGAATCAACATCATATGACCTCATGAAGAATATGAAGTGGTGGGCAACAATTGTTCCTATGCAAAAAGGAACTATGTATAGAGATCCCGAAGAAGAAATATAAAGGAGAGTTCGTGAAGACGTGTCTACAGCTACATAGATAGTATCGATAATCAACATCTGATGTTAAAAGGGATTGGCTATGACATCTCCATGAAGAAATTATGAAGACCTTGATAAGTATGATGAAGGAGAACCTTGGCAATAGACATCTTGGAGATGGATTCGTACAGTATGCTAAAGGATGTTGATGTTGTAGAAGCAAATGTTATGACCAAAGGCAAGAGGTAATTCTATTTTTAAAGTTCACTTTTTTATTTTCGCAAGAAAGCATTTGGTTGGATTGAAACATGGCTACCAACAGAGGGTTGTAAAGAATCACCTACAACTAGTACACATAAATTTGATGGATGATTCTAAAAGGAACATGACTTGGAAGAGGTAGCAGTATGAAGGACAGCTAGATGATGACAAAGAAGGTCACTTTCCGATGATAAGGAGGATGACATGACTAGCAGTAATTAAGTTCACCACTATGTTTCGTTGAAGGAAAGTGATGAGAAAGATGGTCAAAGCCCTACGAAGAAGTTATGGAAGAAGATGGCTCCTTGATGTAGAAGTTGAAGCAATGTTCCACCAAGACTCCGGTGCGGGGAGACGCACAGGGGGGACGTGTGGGAGTACCCTCAAATTTTAGGGAAATTTCGGGGGTGCAGAGAGTCGTCGAGGTATATATATATATATATAATTCAAGTTCATATTCATTGTTCACTGTTCAATAATGAAAGCATATAAATATTAAGTAGACAATTGAAATTTGAATCATTGATCCATCCTCGTCATTCATTTTGATACATACATCATACATATGACATACTCAAGTGACAAGTCTCATTATTGAATTAATTATTATTCATACATACCATGAGATTCGAAAAACAAAAATAAAAATCAATAATAAAATATTCAAATAATGCTCATGTTGTAATCAACGATTTTACACTTGCAGGCTTGCAGCTTGTGTCACTGTTTTAATTTATTTTGCAATTGTTTAAAAAAAAAAATCATCATGTAAATTAAAATTTACAATGCAAATATAGTAGAATTAAATTTTAATTATTAAAATTTAAAAACAAAAACATAAGCAAAAAATAAGAATTAAATTCAAGTCACTGTGTTTTGAAGCATTTTGAAGTTTTCATTAAAATTTATATTTAAAAATTATTAAAATTTAAAACATTATAATTATAGTTTAAACAAATGATATCAAATTTAAAAAAAAAAAATTAAAAATTTTAAAAATTACAGCAGGGCCGCAGGCTGTATGTTCACTGTTACAACATTTTTTTTAAACTACAAAATTAAAACAGTTCAGATTTCAAGCTTTAATGGCTACCTGGAGGTGGAGCCGCACAGCGTCAGGGACAGAGGGTTGACGGCAAAGGACTCAGGAGGTCCGAGGATGCTGGGCTGCGGCTGAAACTTGAAAGTCGTGGTCAAAATTTTAAACAACAGCGGTTGGAGCAACTGCCAACAGCAAGCCTGCAAGGGGACGCAACACGCTGTCTCGGCTCAGTGTCTCTCAACGGCAATGACTTGGCTCACCATCCCTCAGCTTAGACTTTTAAGTTTTAGTTATTTAGTTTTAATTTTAGTTTAAAAAAAAATTAATGGCTTTGATTTTTGAATTTTTTATTTTTAATATTTAATTTTTAAGTCTTATTAGACAAATTTAAAGGGGGACGCCCAGGCGCACCCTTTTTGGGGAGTCTAGACTCCCACACTGAAGGGGGACGCCCAGAAGCACCCTTTTTGGGGAGTCTTGGGGAGTCTAGACTCCCACACTGGGGAAACGCACCCCCTTGCGTCTCCCCAAGACTCCCCAAAAAGGGTGCGTGGGGAAACGCACCCCCAAGAGACTCCCCGTCCCGGGTGCGTGGGGTGCGAGGGGTGCGCGCACCCGACCCTGGGGGACGCGTCCCCATGGAACACTGAGTTGAAGTTTATTCATGACATGATGATGCAGAAAGAGGAGCCCTACAAGCAACTGAGAGTACCATAATCTCCATGGAAGAATAAATTGTCGTTGTTGAAAACAAATCTAAGAGGGAGCTTGGGTATATTCCTTTCATGTAAAGGAATGAGTAGATCCTCCCTAGTTGAGAAGGAGAGATAGACACATCATTCTTGTCTTCACATCATGAAGAAAGAATGTAGGATTGGATAAGCATTTGAGACCAAAACCAATACTCTTCGAGAATGAGGTAGGGCATCCAATAGGCAAGAGTAGCCGAAGAGGATATTCCTTGAGGATGTATAAATCCGAGAGGGGAATGGTCCTAAAAGGACATACCTTGTGAACAATTGGATGGGGTATGTGCCTTGAGAGACAATGATGAAGGTGTCTATAAATCATTGTCTCCCCAGCATTGTGTTGTAGTCTAGTGGAAAGATAGAGTTGTTAGTCAAGGCCTTGCTATATGACAATGTTGGTTGATAACTTGATACGATGAGATTCACTGACATAAGATGGTTTACCAATCTGACTCTTTTTATGAGAATTCTTCAGTATAAGAATGTCCTTTTACCATTATTATTATGAATACCTCCCTAGTTAAGAGGGAGTGTTGGAAAATGTAACTAGTTTGGTCTTCATAATATTTTATGTACTCGTGATTTTATGTATTTGAGAAAGAAAAATTATCATTATTATTTTTTTAGCATGTGTTTCATGGTCTAAGTCAATTTATTTGTAAATCAAGCACCCATTGTGTGATCCTAAGGTTTTTCATAGAGTCAAAAGAGTCCTTGTCATATGTAACAGACCCCATTGGCCATCTTGTAACAAGTCAAAAGAATTTATTTGAGTCAAAATTGTGCCAAATGTCCCTCCAAGACCAAGTCAGCCTGCAAGGATGAAGTCGGCCTCATTAAAGGTAATTCGCACTCCTAGAAAGCCTATATATAAGAAGCATTCAACCTCATTTGGAGAACACCATCAAGCAAGTTCGATCACCAAAAAGAAGCTCAATCAAAAGGACAAGAGAGAGACCTAAAGGGACAAGCGAAGGAAAGAACTCAAGAAAAGAGAACTGAAATCGAAAGTCTGAGTTTTGTGACACATTCCCTCACACGTGCGAAAACTAGGGCATCATTTTGTTGCAGAAAGGTCCAAATTGCAGTCATCTAAAGGAGCCAAAGTTTGTTGTCAAAAGGATCTAGTTTGGAAGCCGAATTCCTAAGGAGAAAGAAGCATCCTAAGCGAAGGAAGAAGAAGACCTCTTTTACCATATTTTCACCCACATGTATGAATTAGGGTTATTGTATTAAGGCCAAAATCTGCAGTCAGAAGTTGCAGGTCCGAACTTGAGATCAAAAGTAAAGTTGCAGCAGTTTTGAAGCAGTTTGACTTGGGTTGACTTTGTGAGAGATAAGTTCATCAAAAGGAAAGTTGACTTGGTCTTGGAGGGGTCTTGGTCTAGGGTCTAAGGGTCTTGGAATTCGTCATTTGAAGTTTCTATAAGAAGAGAATAATTACTTATGGGTTTTCCTCTCTAGGAGAGAGTTTTGGCCCTGGCTAGCAGCCTACATCTTGTGTCCATTTGTTTTATTGATCTTCATGTTTTAGTAATTGTTTGATGATAAGAACACCATAATAATCAAAAGAAAAAAGAAGCAAATTGTAAATACTACAAATTGAAGTAAAGAACATCACAAGCAGTTATCAAGTTTAGAGAGATCACAGCTAATCTAGCTGCCCTAGATTTTTCAACAAGACAACAAAGGGAATCCTCTAACATAGGTCAATTTCTTATTTCCAAAAATATCACGTGTAATGCCAAAAGTTGATTTTCATTCATTCACACAAATTAGATGGGCACAATTAAATTATTTGGATTCTGAAAACACAAGATAAACAGCGTCAATGTACAGAACCCTGTGGAATATCATAACTAGTGGTGAAACTAGGCCAGAAAGAAATGATGAGGAATCTAGGAAAGGGCACTAAAGTTATAATGCTAGGAATGCAGAAGCTAAAATGCTGTTTAATTTTGCAATTAAGAACGAAAGCATTCCTTGCTTGAAGAATGAGGACAATACTATAATATGATGGACTTGACTGGAATGAATTTGAAATGCCCAGTACAAAAATCCATTCAGGTTATTTCAGACAGTTTACGAGACTTGTGAGCGTCAGAAGTGTTTCATCCCAGAAATCAGCTAAATGGTTTTAGGATGGCAGGAAGTTCCATGACTAAGCATTTAACAAAAATGAAGGGCGTGAGAAATCAGTGTAAGATTTATACACACACACAACATAAACAGGAATACACATACAAATAGAACATTTGTTTAATTATTTATTGATGCAATTTATCAATGCATGGTAAGATATGAAAAAGTATGGTTCCGTGACCACTGAACACCTAATCATCTAATAACTCAATATTTATTAATTCATGATTACATCATTTTATTAAAAGAAGTGTTATCAGAACCGGACTGATCATCGAACCGGTCAACCCAAAAAATGTAAAACAGATCGAAACCAGACCAAAAATACATAAAATATTCAAATTTTGAAAAAAACATATATATTCATGTGCATCCATATGAATCCAAACCATTTATATAGCAAGAGTGAATATAACCAAAATCACACCAAGTACAATACATCTTTGAACCAAAATACATCAAAAAAGAGGCTCTAACTGACCTCTAGAGTCCAAAAATAGGCATACTACTAATGAGTAACTACAGTGACAATCTAGAGTCTAGACTCTACAACCTGATAATATGGTACTGGTGTCTGGTTGCAGTTGCATTGATTGTTGAACTATTCTGTCATCACCCTAGTGAAAATGTACCCTTCACTCAACCAATGGAGACACTAGGGTCATGATAGAGGAGTTCAACAATCAATGCAACCAACATCAAGGTACATAGAGGGCTTGGTGCTCTTGATTAAATCCCAGTTCCATACACTCATACATGATAGAATCCAATGGAAACCTTGCAATCCTACCAACCCTGAAATCTTCAAAACTGTTAAGTCTATTGAAATTTGAATGGGATCTAAAATTATACTTTCTCCATATTAAGTTCAATGAGGTTGGAACCACTCTCAAACATCCTAAAACAATTAATGGTAATGTTAAAAATTTAAGTAAAAAGATAGAAAAGGAAAAATACAAAGAATGTCATTGACCATTAATTACTATGGTTAGGTTTTGTAGGGTGCTAGGGTTAGATATTTTTCTTTCCTTTTAAGTAATTTTTTGTTTTTTATTAAAAAAATAAGAGTTTGTGGTATTTAGCTGTGTTGTATGGCACCATATGGAACCTGCTGGTTCTATACAGAACTGACCAGTATGATGCTTTAAGGCTGGTTCAGTATAGAACCGACCTTAACCAATCCAAAACACTGAACTCGACCAGTATGGTGCCAAAACCTGTAACCTGTCAGACTAGCCAATTCCACCAATTTTGATCCAATTCCAATAACACTAATTAAAAGTGACTCTCTGCCTAGGTAATTTATTATGACTTTATTACATGATATAGGTACGCCTAAATCTAATTATGACCACTTTGTTTAACGCCTTCCCATAAGGGTCATGTTACATAGATTTGCTTGTTCCAAAATAAAAACAAAATAGCTGGACCAAGCAAGAAGTTTACAACCCAATTCAAAGTGAAGTATTCAATCCATGACTGGAATTGAACTGTTCTTGACAAGGTCAATGAAGAAATCTCTGTCACCAACCTTCCATTTAACCATTGACTCACCAGCCCCATGGGAGATGATGTCAGTTGAATAGTAATCCCTTCCACAATCACTATAGAACTTGGTTTGTTCAGTGAATTCACCTCCCTTAAACCACAGTAGCACAACATATCAATGATTAGTGATCCTAATGAGAAACATGTTCTTCCATCTTTGTTGAAAACAAGATACTCTTTAAGAAGAAAGTTCTACCTTTGTCTAATGTTTCATGCATGTTCATTAGATGTCTCCAAATCCCAAAAGCATCATGACCATCTTGAACTTCAAGCAAAGTTTCATCAAAGAGCTTGATTAACATTACAACCTCCCAATTTTTGTCATCGTGCTTGGCATGAGTCCCTTAATTTGATTCAAGTGCCAACTCCTTTCCCAATTCTACTTTGTGCAAAAATCTGCACTAAAACATCACCATCATTGCTTGTTCTTAGGTATTAAATTCTTTACTATTAAACTTTCAATGTCCATCCAACATAATATGGGATAAATTGGGCATTTTTAAACATTAAACACACCCAATAAATCTGTGTAGAGATGGCCCTCCTCTCATGTTTGTTATATATCGTGGTTTACTAACCTATTTCTATCCCAAACACCAACATAATCAAGTAGAACCCTACTACTTAGTTCATACAAACATTGACCAATCACAAAAATTTATCTATGCTCAAACGAGAAAAGGAACTATGGTATGGAAAACACAAAAATTTCCACATTAGTTTTCAGTGTTCACAATTCATCTTGCCTTGATTAGTTGTGGTTACGTCACCCCCTTTGGTACAAATTGGGCCTTTTTATGATCATGATTGCCTATGTAAACATATCAACCATTTCTATGATTGTCCTATCACGGATCCATAGTCATATTTTCCTGTAGCAAACCTATGATCCCCTACAATGTGTTGAGCCTTTACAGATCAACCTTGCCTCTGATTTATCTCCCATCATTTATGGTCCTATTGATACACTATCAACAGGTTTGTTATATGCTCTCTGTTGTCACACAGAATGTCTAAGCACTGCGACAACGGCTCATATTGGGGGCTATCACCCTAATCCCCAATCTCTCTGTTTAAGCTATCTCCCTACAGCAGGCTAAGGGGGGTAGACCCTATGGAAAAGTGGAATGAAGAGGAACTAGTTGGGAACCAACCAGTTCGGAAGACACAGTGAAGCGATCAAGTACTTGATTAAAATTTAGCAGGACTTATAGGATTTGATTAGATTTTAAACGATTGATACCAATGCCTTATGGAGTCAACGATCTTGCTAGGGAAATTAAGACCAAGTAATTGATTAGCAACTACTACTTAGATGAATGATTATTTTATATGAAATGCAGATCCTAAAACTAATGTGAGATGCAAGAATCTTGGTTAATTTTAGTTAAATGCCTATTTAAATGTCAACCCTTCAATCATTTCTATGTTGAGCCTGATTTCGTAGTAATTGGCAGAGAGAAAATCACGAGAAGCACACTAAGGTGTGATTAACGATACCTCTCCTGAAATTCTAACATACCTGGTGCCTCCGGCGTTGCAGAGAACTGTGGCTCTGACGACTGCAAGGTCACCGTTTTGAGTACTATTAAAACAGACTTCTCAAGAAAAGACGGATGGAGATATATCTGTCATTCAACCAAGCTTATGCTTGGAAGTAAATTTTATCTATGCAAAGTTAACTTATATGCAAATGCATCGGAAGATGGGATGAAGTTAGATTCAAGAATGGGAAAACACTTATGTCGCAAAAGCCCTCAATTACCCAAATGAAATGCTCGCCTTTTTTAGATGAAGACTTAAAAAATAAACTCTTGAAGATACTATAGTTAAAACACCAGCTTATTTCAAATCTTCTTGATACAATTTAGCTCAAAGAGAACAAAAACAACTTTGCAATTCGATATCAATGTCAACAGATGCTCAAAAAATACTTAGTTTATGAGACAAAGGATATGCATTTTATCACAATTCCATGATAGAGTACTTAATTTTCAGAAATTAATTTTTAGGACAGCAATATGACAACGAAAACAGTGAGCTATCAATGATATCTTTATGCCAAAAATTTACCGAAATTTTTCCAAACCTGCCCACATGAATTATCAAAAATTTTCAGCCTGTTGTGATGTGATTTCCAGAATTATATTAGATCTGATATACTTATTACAGCTAACAATTAAAACATGAAATAAGCCTAATGATGAATGCTCAACTCAAGAAATTAATTCTTTAATGTATTAGACAACTTAGGAACTAACTTTAGGCTAACTCACATGAAATTTTGCCACTGTTATATTTCAGACTTCAGAACAGAATTATTCAGAGATAATAGTCACCCAGAATGTAGATCTAGGCCAAATTATTGATACACATCAAAAATAAATGACTTATTAATGTATTTAACAATTTTTAGTTAATTTCAAACCACTTAGATGTGTTTTTCACCACTATTAGAAAGGTATATGACTGTTGTAGCAAACAATGAGAAAAAAGATGGTTTAGAGATCAAACCCTTAAGCCCTAGGCCTTGAAGATCACTTGCCCAAGTTGCCAAAAAAATTTCAATATCTGAAACACAAATTTTTACCAAATTTTCTGCAAAAACCCACCAACGATTAACTTCATAAAATCAAATATTCAAATAAAAAATGGAGCAAGAGAATCTAGGGCCAATGAGAGTTAGCACTAGGCCCAATAAAACTAGCATCGGGCTAAGAGAAGGCAGATCTAGAATTAGGAGCCCCAAAACTTGAAACCCTTGTTCTGAAAAAAATATTTTGCTTCAGATCTTCAGATTTATTGCAAAATATTTAATGGTTGGCCTTGTAAAATGATTTGGGATAAGATATTGCCCTCCAGGGCCTAGATCTGTCTCAAAACCCCCAGATCTGAAGATTTACTTGGTTGATTTCTCAGATCTATTCCTGCAAACAATCTTTGAACCCAGATCTTGCCCTCCAGGGTCTAGATCTAGCTCAAATCTTAAGATTTACTTAGCTGATTTCTCAGATCTATTCCTGCAAACAATCTTTGAGCCTAGATCTTGCCCTCCAGGGTCTAGATCTAGCTCAGATCTAAAGATTTTCTTGGCTGATTTCTCAGATCTATTCCTGCACACAATCTTTGAGCCTAGATCTTCCCCTCTAGGGTCTAGATCTAACTCAGATCTGAAGATTTTCTTGGCTTATTTCTCAGATCTATTTTTGTACAAGTGAAAAGAAAAAAACCCAATACCCAATATGTACAAAAATAGAGAAAATCCCAAAAACCCAAGTGTTAAAATTCAAAATTATGTTACAAAATTTCAAATCTATATAAGTAAATAACATATTTATACAAATAATTTACAGATCTATCAGATCTGAGGAGTATGAATCCAACTCTGCTCTTAGATCTGATAATCTGAGGCTCTTAATAGCCAGATCTATCAAAATTTCCACTGAATATTTAAAAGATTTTGAAATTTTCGAGAGGTACTAGCCCAAAAACACCCTGCAGGAAAAAAATATTACCATTAGATAGATCCTGAGGCTTATATGAAGTAGGCTCTTCAGAAAATATGTGTTGAGAGTTGGCTGGTCCAACCGAAGACTATCCCCAAACGCTCAATGAAAACCTGAGAGATCTTATGCAAACACTAAATCAACCATCAAATCAAGTAGAGAAATAGAACAACAATAAAATTCTGAAAAAATAGAGATACCTGCTACTTCAATCAAAATTAAAAATGTTACCCTAAATCCAACAAACTGAATAAGGTACCTGTATTCAAATTATTCTAAGAGAGCTATTGATTGATAGTTTTCACATAATGTTAAGCAGAAATTAAAACAATGTTACCATAAATTCATGAAGAGCAGCACTACAGCACGTTGAAACCCCAAAGACTTTTGCATTAATTCAAAAAAATACACAAGAGAGCTTGAGAGCTTAGTACATGATTCAGAGATCGGATGATACTGACTGACAAATGACCTCCTATTTAAAGATAAATTCTCCAACGGCTAGTTCAAGTGATCCTTGTCAAAGCAATCTCGACCGTTGATGAGGATCAAATTTTTTTTTAATCTCATCCGTCGAAATTTTAAATATTGATGAAATTTGAAAATTTTCAATTAAATGCATTTTAATTAATTCAAAAATTAAATTTTTGAATTAATTCCTCAAAATTTTGACTTTGACTTAACAACAGGGACCAAAGGCATAAAATTTAGCAAAATAATCAATTAACCTTAGTCCTTGGACCTCTTAAAATTTTATTTTTTAAGGACCAACGGATTTTGCCCTTGGAGAATTTAAATTTACCTAGGACCTAGAATTAATCAAATTTCTGGCTTAAGATTTTAATTAACTTTGGCCAGAAAATTTAATTAATTAACCTATGAGGGGACAAATTATTTTTCTAACCCTCAAGGCACTTTACATCATGATTTTTACATTTTTTACATCTCAAGGGGAAAAACCCATTTACAAAAGACCCTCACAGACTACCTAGTTTTGCGACACAAATATAATCTAGCAGATCAAACAATTTGTAATAAAATAACCTAACCAAATAGTTAGGATTATTCCCAAATCACTTTTACATAAACTCGATCTAGAACACTAGGACTCCCCTAAGATCCCAGTGACAAAATCCATTCCAACTTTGGGGTAGGGCTGAAGGAAAACTCTGCCGACCATCCGAGAATGGATCGGTGAGACAAAAAAACTCCCGGAATGTAGAGCGTCACCAGAAAAATAGGTTTACCTAGGTGATTACATACACGACACAGATCTACTAAGATTATTTAATAATAATAATAATAATAATATCTATTTTTAAGGTCACAACCAAGCCAGACACCAAATTGGTGTATGAGACCCCCTTGTTTGTGGTACAAGGCCCACTTCCACACAGCGATTTGACTGCTAAGTCTACGAAGGCATACATACTCTACCCCCTCTGGTTTTGAACCTGTGACCTATTAGGAGGAAACACATGTTCTTAACCATTAGGCCCACTCAAGCTGTATTTACATTATACACATGCAAAATGGGTTTACATTATAAGATGATCCTCAGGCTGATGATGATAGTTGGATGGCAGGAACACATCGATCAAGCGCTATCCCTTTTGCGAAAAATCGGGTGTACTGCTATGGGTTGTTGACACGTAGTGGTCAACACTCTCCATCAAGAATCCTTGGTTCTTAGCTCTATGCTTCTTTTGCAAAAGAATCAAAACCATTTATGACATTTTATCATTGGACATTAGGGACTGGACATTGTGAGAACAATTAAAGCATACTTTCAATTTTAAGAATGTTGATAAGTTCATTTTTCAATAAAATACAAAATTTATTTTCCTAATGTCCTTTTAAACTTGGTGTTATGACCCGAAGAAACTCATGGCAAGATTGAGCTTGGATCATGGTTACTATAAGTCCATTGATGGGTACAACTAGTTCAATTCAATTGTCCTATTGGACCTAGGTCTAAATAAAGTTTGGAGATTGCAATCGAAGAGCTACATGGCTTTTTCAACTTTGAACAACTTGGAAGTTCCCTTTCGATCCTAAGAAGGAAATGTTTGTTTAGTCCTTGGATCATGGCAACTTAGTCATTGGTATGTACCTACGCTGCCAAGAAACGTGGGTTCGGGGACGAGTACCAAGAAGGGTGTGTCACTTTTTGAAATAGGGTACATGGGTTCGTCGAGGGTATATTATAATTTATATATATTATATATTTTATAAATTATAATATATATGAATTTGAAATCTTCCAACTTACAAGAAGAAAAATAAATCATTTAAAGACTTAAACATGAACATTCACTTTGAAATTTCAAATTTCATATTCTAATATCCCTCCCAAAAAAAATCTACTAAGTGCCTTTCTCAATTTTTGAAAAGTTTGGATGGATAAAATTTTGGGTACAAACTTAAGAAGAGTGGGTGAAGATTAATTAATTTAATTTTGTGTGGTAGGGGAGGCCCCTATCATTAGACAAAAGAGAAGATTACTCACATAGTGGTATGTGGGGACCACCCCATGAGGACATACGCACTCCTTGAGGAAATTAAATTGGAGGGAAGAGAGAAGAGGCAAGGAGATTGAATGGTGGAGCCCACAAGGAGAGAAAAGAAGCAACAACTATAAATAGGAGAAATGGCCTCCATCTTGGCATCTTTTGACAATCTAACTTTTGAACACAAGTTTGTTTGAGTTGTTTAACCAAGTAAACCAATGTTGTATAGCACAAGGAATTCCCCAGTGGGAATTCCACCTCTACCTTCAGTGAACTTCAAGTGTCACCCTAGGAGAGTATTTCGGAACTTAGGGAGGAGAGATTCGTTGGAGTTCGTGGGACACATCAGCTCTTGCTTCAGCTAGTTCGAACTTCCAGAAGGACGCAGGAATAGAAATCAAACCACTGAGTTTAGGCAGTTTCAAGGGTAATTCTGACCAACAAATCTAGGAGAAATTTCATTGAGGGTGGACCAGCATTTGTGGAGAATTTCGGGACTAGAAGTTCTTGCTCCTGAGAGAGCCAAACTCACCATTTTAGGGCATGCGCAGAAGTATTACTGGCAGAATTTGTGGGGTTGGATTCATCTTATTTGTGTCAAGTTTTAGAAGGAATCTCACTCACATCTTCCAGAGGAAATTTGCAAGGCAATCCTACAAATAATTGAGAAGGAATTGGTGACATATCCAGCAATTTGAATTGTGGAAGACACAGAAACTATCAAGGAGGGCGTAGCACCAAATTTGGGTAATTTCGAGAGGTTGGAATTAGCCCAAATCATTTTTGGGTTTTGTTGGACTAGCCTTAAGGAGTATGCTTCTAATTTTGCATAATTTTTTGGATTTTGGTGCCCCAAACCAGTGGGATTATTTAGCAGCGAGTTAAGAGTGAACTTAAATTTTGGGTCCCGGGTGGGTGGTAGAATTTGCCAAAACCCTTTCTGGGTTTTCCTGGGTTTTATGTGTGGAGACTCCAGAAAAATTGCAGAAATTTCTGGGCAATTTTAAGGGGTCAAATACAGAGTCGTTTCCCGTTGCAGCAGTAGTTTACACCAGGCAGGCCGTAGTTTCTTATAGGAGCTTTTCCAGTGCTTGGAGCCATTAATTTGTCACCTTGGTTTGGCCTTGCTTGCTGTAGCAAACCCAGGTTTCTCTTATCACAATTATTGTACTCATAATTTATTATATTAATACAATGGCTCAGAGTTTTGCCCACATTTCAGTGTTTATTTGTGTATGGTTATGCATGCTTGAAATTTGTAGTTGTAGCTAGTTCTTTGCTTCTGTTATCTATTGTATTTTTCCATTTGGAACATTACAGTGGTATCAGAGCATGATCTTGGCCAGTTGTGGGGAGGCTAGCAATATCATGGAGGAGTTAATCAGGCAGAGCCAACAATTGGTGAGGTAGAACCAACAAATCCTAGAGGGGATGCAACAAATGATACATAACCAGCGGAAAACCCAAGCATATGCACGCACACCCCAACCGTACAACACCCATATGTATGGTCAGTCTGGCCATCCAACCATGCCTCATTTCTTGGATGAACAGGAGGAGGAGAAGTATGGTTCAGGGGTTGGATCATCAGGGAGAGGAGGGCAGTTAGAGGGTGAGTCCAAGAGACGATTTTGCTGGTGGAGACCTGGTTTTAGAAATCAGGAGCCTGAGGAGGAGGCCGAGGGTATGCAAGGTCATGAGGAGCACGTAGATACACCCAGTGTGACACAGGAGCCACCCTTGCGAGAGTTTCCTTTGGTAGCCCCGATTGACATATTGGTGGATACAGTTGGGCACACACCCATAGGACCTTCCATTGATGAGGTGCCAGCAGACGCAGAGGTACCTAAGTTGTGACAGAGTTCCCAGATGACCGCTACCTACAGCAGCAGGGAGAGCTCCTTGAGGAGCATGAGCTAGATGGGGATGTTATGCTTGAGGAGCTACCTGTGGTGGGGCAACTCAGGACTCCTATTGAGCCCATGATGGAGGAGGATGGGCAATCATCTTTAGGGCCTGCCATCTACGGGGAGCAGACATATATGCAGGAGGCTAGCAGAGTTGCAGTACTTGCAGTCAATAGCTCTCTTCAGGCTTACATGGAGAGGGTTTGCAGTATTGTTAGGTTACCTCTGCATGTTGGAGGGAGATTGGCTGAGTTACCTAGACAAATTGTATATGTTGACCAAGACAATGAGACAAGGCAACATGAGTTGCAAAAAGCACATCACTCACAAGGTGGAGTTGTTACGTACATTGGTGCTCTTGCATTTGATCCCTCTCATGTGATTGGATGGCGAGAGGTATTGAGTTGGTACCCAATGGAGCGGGTTAGGTGTTGGGTTGTATCCATGGCCATAGCTCAGTAGGGGTCGTGGGGTACCAGAGGGGCTCAAGGGCAAACTATTTTTCGGATACAGGTGGGATTCCCCATCACATCATGAAGTTAGTTCACAATGGTAGTACTTGTGCACTAGATACAAGGATTGAGGGCACACACCCACAGTTTTTTATCAGAGTTCTGAGCAGCTCTATTGGATAGTTGGATCGACAGGTGAGTAGGTGGACTCCATGAGTTGTCTTGGCATGTGGATTAGGCGTGGAGTCGCAGGATGATCAACATACTCTTGCAGGGGCTGATCCGAGGAGGTGGCATCCGCAGGCCACCAGACAAAGCATTGTACGAGGATGAGGCTTTCCTACGGATATGTGGGGTGCAGAGGACACCAGGCAGCAACACCTAAGTAACACGGTCACTGGCACATAGGGAGGTTTGCCTGTTAGATCTCTCTGAGAGGATTAGGAGGGATCTCCACCCATTCGAGGCTATGGAGGTGTGGTACTAGAGATGGCGACCCTACCAAGATGCAGGTTGTTGCACACTGACTCGACCTCTAGCGGTGGCATTCTGTGGTGTATAGAGATATGCAGTGATGAGCGTCTCTTGAGTATATCCATAGGAACTTGCATACAGTCACAGAGGAGCTAGTTGTTGTCCCTTGATGCCCTCATCACAAGCAGTAGGGCGCAAGAGACTCACCTGAGGCGTATGGATGTGACCCAGAGTATCATGGACAAGAGAGGAGTTTTCCTGTTGGGGCAGATGGACTATACGCGTGTTGCCACGTGGAGGCATAGGGATGACATGGCATGTTGCAGAGGTAGCATATGCTTTGCCCCCGAGTCCCCCCTTGAGGGTATGATTATGGGGGATCTATATGACACACCTTTGGCAGGGAATTCTTGTTTATTTTTGGTAGCATCCGATGTGACTAGCCATGAAAATTGGTGAAGAGACTAAGGCACATAAAATCTCCAAGAGCCAGAAATGGTTTGGGGAAATTCCACCCCGTTCGAGAGATATTAAAATAATTAATATTTTTAATGGGGTTCCTAAGTCTAAACTTAGGAAAATTAAAATATTAATGGGTATTAATATAAAACTGGGTGAGAATGTTCTAAATGACATGGATCAAGCCAAATCTAATCTTAGCCATTGATTAGGGACTTAATCTCAGCCATTGAAGACTCAACAGGAAAAGTATAAGAGGAGGCTTGAGGGTCAGTCGGAGACACACCATATTGATCAATCAGTTCGATTTTCTAGAGTGGGGTTTCGCTGAGAGAATCGAACTAGTGATCTGTTGCAGCAAGGGGCAGTTCGGCACAAGGCCGAGAATACATAGCAGAGAGGCAGAGATAGTGCCAGAGAGACAACGTAGAGCATGGAGAGGCTGACGCAGAGGCAACTAGGAGCTACGCAGAGGCTAAAGAGGCCAGCGTGGGTGACACAGGGTCTGAGGGCTGACGCAGAGGCTTCAGTAGCTGCGCAGAGGCTAGCAACACTGACGCAAGGCCAAGAGGCAACGCCAGGAGATTTTTCGTGGGGCAGACTGAGTGCTGGTGAGCTGGGAAGGGTGACGCAGTCCCTGCATAGTGACGTAGAGAAGTGGAGAAGCTTGGAGTAGCTTTCATTGTCCAGCTAAGGAGTTGTCGTAGTTGTTGTGGGATCTATCATCCGGTGACTGATCACCCAGACCATCTCTCTCCAAAGAGAGGTACTTCTGCCAAGGGCATTCTCTGTTGGGTGAGCCATTTCTAACACCCTAGTTGTATTCAGAAATGCTACATAATAATAAAACCCTCATATATGTTGCACTGGTTTTCCGGCATTGGGTTTTTCCAAGGACGATTGTCCAAAAATAACGGTGTCCCTTGTGTGATTGTCTCAGTTATTTCAGTTGTTGATCTGTATATGAGTTAAGGTTGCATTTGTGTTTATTTCAGTATTTATATTTATAAATAACTTGTTAATGCAATGAACAAGTAGGAGAAAGTAAACCAGATAATGCAGTGGGGATTTCTAACGTGTCAAACTTAGAAATTTCAACATGGTATCAGAGGATTGCAGATCACAGGAGAACTAAAGGCACCAGCGAAAATCTGAATAATTTGCAGCAGTAGCAGTTGTCCCAAGAGATAGCGTTGTTCCAAAGCAGAAGCAGTAGAGAAGAAGTGATGCAGAGGGCCTGCGTCATCATTTCGAGCCAGAAGGAGGGTCAACGCAAAAGCAGAGAGAGGCAGATCAAACCTACGCAGTGCCTGGTCATCTTTCTCAGCCAGGAAGGATCGACGTTGTGGCCAGGAGGAGCAAATTTTGTTGTTGTCGGGATTGCGCAGAGCCTGAAAGGCTCAGTTTCTTCAGTTGTCAGGGCTTGGGGAGCTGTGGGCAGATTGTGATTGACAAACTGGTGGGGCGCTAGTTTTGTCAGAACAGAACAGTACCTAAGGAGACAGAACCAAGATAGAGGGAGTCGCTACCTTGATGGATTTCTAGCCAAGAAATCCAGATCCGAGTTGCAGTTGCAAGGAGGATTGGAGAGGAGCAGTTCAATAGCTGGCCAGAGGATTTCCAGGAGGGAAATTAGGACTTAGAGGGAGATTTCCAAGAGGGAAGTCGAATCTCAAAGGGAGTCCAGAAAAGGGGCTGAAATGGCAGTGAACGGACTAAGGGATCAGGACAGGTTGGACGGGGCCTCCAACTTTGTCATCTAGAAGGCCAGGATCCTGGTAGTCCTGGATCAACATCGCATCAAGGACTTTGCCTTGAGAGTTGTGGCTATCCCAGTCGACCCAGCTGAGAATGAGAAGTATGAGGATGCAATGGCGAGGGCGAAGTGCATGATCCTAGACAGGGTCAAAGATCATGTCATACCACATATTGCTGAAAAGAACACAGCAAAGGAGATGTGGGATACTTTGACCACCTTGTATCAAGGCACTTTCGTGTAGCGGAAGATGCTATTGGAGAATCAGCTGCAGTCATATCAGATGCAAAAGAGAGAGCAGATAGATTTGTTTGTCCTCAGGTTGCAGGAGATTCGTGACCAACTTACTTCCGTGGGGTCTACACCGGATCCAGAGTTCATGGTGAGGACCGCCCTGAATGTAGTCTCCGAGGAGTGGGAGACATTTGTCCAAAGTATTTTGGGCAGGGCTACTCTTCCAGGTTGGGAGGAGATGTGGGAAGCTCTTCGCCAAGAAGAGATCAGGATGTTGACCAAGGCGGGGAGTAGTGGCTCTAGCATCTCCTCTAACTAGTTCTTTGCTTCTGTTATCTATTGTATTTTTCCATTTGGAACATTACACATATCAAGTGCAAATTGCAATTTACATATTCATGTGAATCATGATAATAGATATTAGAATCATTAGTATATGTCCATTGTCATACTACATTCAAAATTTTCCCTGAGGCATTTCCAAACATGAAATAGAAATTTCAAATTTTCAAAATTCCAAAAAAAGTGAAACTGAACAATGAACAAGATTAGGCTTCCTTAAGCCATGTCATCAACATCACTAAGGTCTTCAATCAACAGGCTCTCTAGGGAGGGATCACTCCCATTTGGAGCCTCCTGCCCATCCATAGAAACTGGAGGTAGCTCAATAAGGTCATCTAGTTGTATCTCCTTGTCCACACATGTAGCATCATTTGTGTATTGGTTCCATCTCTTGAAAGACCCTCCCTGTACCCCGGTCTTCACATGATATGAGACAAAGCGTACTATGAATGTAAACTAAGTTCTCAAACTTCTTTGATTCCAACATGTTTATCTTCAATGAATGGATGAAAACATATGTGTTCCAATTCCTCTCACAAGCTGAGGAACCAGCTACCTACCCAAGTAATTGTATGGAAATCCATTAATGGAAAATTGTTAGGAGAAGAGTCAAGACAATGTTATGTAAATTAAATTAATTAAATAATACAAAAACAAGATGAGAAACTAGCTACCTGTCCAAGTAATCGTATCACAAATTTCTGCAACTCAGGAGCATCAACACCATGAAGCCACCACCAATCAATGGGATCCTTCTTCTTGCCCTTCTCAATTAAAGAATCATGTGAACCAAAGACACCTCGGCCACATGAAAATTGGGTTCGTATCTGAAAGGCCTCTTCTGTAGAACCATAGACTTTTTTAATAACAATATTAAACCCTTTCACCACCTCTCTATCTTGGGAAGGAGGTCTCCTTCCTATTGTGGGATCATACCATTTTGGATTAACTGCATAGCCTACCATGTGAAGTAAGGTGTTTAGTTTATTCCACCCCCCATGTATAAATGATTTCAATTGTGGCCATAAAGTAGGATCTTTCCTATCTGTGATGAATTGGATCCTCTCACACAGAGATTACATGTTCTCGTAAATCTCGCCTAAACATGGACCATTTGTGCCTCCATAGCGAAGCATATCACAAATTGGCTCTATAAACTCCATAACAAGTTTGATATCAACCCAAAACTGATCTTCCAAAATCAACCTCTTCACCTCTAAAGTTGTGTCTGAGGTAGATAGCCTCCACTGGTCCCACGTGTCACTAATAATTGTGGCAGCGAAAACATCCTTCATCTCCACAAACCATCTAAGCAAAATGTAGTAACTTGCAAATCTAGTATCTGTTGGTTTAAGAAGCTCCATTTTGGCATGCTTGCGTAAATGGCTTGTGAATGGTGGTGGTTGCATATAAACATCTAAATTTTGCGGCCATTATCAATTAACATATGGATCCATTCAATTTTCTTGATGCCTTTCAATACATTATTCAAAGAATGCATTGCACATGGCATCCAAAAAATATGCCTACAGTATATCAAGAAATAAAATAAAAAATGGAATATTTCAATCTGACATCTACAATGATTTATGATTCAATGAATATTGAAAAATAAAAAAGATTTAAAAACCAAACTTGTAATAAAAAAAATTAGATTTGCCACTAACCTGTACTCCTTTTGGACCATCACTCTTGGTGCTTTGCAAACTGGAGTTGCATCAGTAATAACTTGAACATTCAATGGCTCCACCTCAACAATGGCTTCACATAATTGGTCTTTCAAGAACAAAGTGTTCTTTTCTTGACCAGAACAATCAATGGCCTTTAGAAAATATGGACCGGAAATGGAAGAGACAATCATGTTAATCAACGGACTATTTTCATAATCAGTCCAACTGTCCATAACAATGGAGGATGCATCTACACTACAAGATGCCTTCAATGTCGACATCATCTTCTCAAGACGTGATTTCTCCTTGTCCACCAACAATTTGGAGCTTCTCATGACTAGGTTCCTTATACCCTGGAGGTCCATTATTAATAGCACAAACCCTCTGATCAAAATAAGGTGAACAGGCTACATTGAAAGAAATGCAACATGCAAGAAAAAATCTTGCTATTGCAAGATCAACGCCCTCCCTACCTTTCACATCAAACATGTCATAAAGGCCACCAAGTCATGACTGGTAGTGCTTTTTGATGCTTTGGATGGCATGTGCTCATCACCAATTTGAACTTCATCATCATCATATGGTAATTTTTCATCATTGAAGTCATCATTTTCATCAACATTACGACATGGCTTGGAGATTGTCTTACCATTAGCCCTTTGTTGCTCTCTTTGTGCACTAAGGAGTCTAGTGGGATCATCTGAGTTCAGTGAAAGCATCAACACCCTACCTTGGTATCTTCATAACATAAGCTTTAACTCTGGTATAGCTCCCTATCCATTCAAGCTGACAGAAATTGCATTTTATTAATGTTGTCACCCCAGAGCCCTTTGGAGGTTTTTTCCTTTCCATATATTTCCGGAGAGGATATTGTAGATTCAATGAAGACATTCTTGATTTTGGAAATTAACCAAAATGCCAAACTTGAAATTAAGAACATTAGAAAATTAAAATCAAAAATTGTGGCTCGTATATATACATATGCATAAATTTTTAATGCGTCAAACACCCTTAAAACTATGCACTGATGTTAATTAAATACTAAAAATGTAAAAATGTCGAGAAAATGTTGGTTTAGCATGGAAGGGAAATTCTAGTTCTGATGGAAGGAATGCATGAAATTTCAAATGATAATACAAGGGTCAGAGGAAAGGTCAGTTCAATTGACTTTTGTTCACTATGGGAATAAATTTTTAAGAAGTTAAAACCATTTGTGAGCGGCAGCCCATGGAGCTAAAGGTTATAATTTAAATAAAAACCACAAGTTTAGTTGTGGCATCTACAATAGAAGTGGATGGACCCTACGTTACCCACTGCACACTGCCTCCAATCTCCAATGCCAACACCACAAACTCCTTCGTCGTCACCCGACCTATACGAATGGCAAATGCAAATGAAATTTAGGGTCGGGTTATAACTTATAACATGCTTTTTGTTTTATAAAAAAAATAATTGCCTGACGTCGCAAACGAACCCGTCAAGTACCCATTATCAGGGTTCAGTGAACCTGTTAATTTTAGATAACAATGGTATGTTCTATGCTTAGCACAATTTACTTCAATGTTCCTTTAGCAACCCAATGACAATTTCCAATTATTTCCATTAGCAATCACATTGACAATAAATGTAGATAGAACATAAAAACATATGTAGAAGACAAGCCAAGACAAGAGAACACCAAATTTGGTGGATACCAGGGGAAAACCCCAATGTGGGGAAAACCCTTTGATCAAATCTTTTTATTATTATTCAATAGTTCGGCAGAGAGAGAGGGTACAAAAATCAAATTCACTTGCCCAATAGACTGTAAAGTTAGCCTTGTCAAATTCTGCAGTCAACTGCAATCCAACTTCAACCCTAACCAGAAAGTCAATGTTGGTCAAAACAACAGCAAAACTTCACCAATGTGGCTCAATCTTCTTTGATCAAACTCGGCCTGAACAAGAGGTAAAATGCAGCCCAAAGCAGCTCAGTCAAACTCAGTCAAAGGAGAGAGAAAATCTGCTTTGATTTTCTGCGTCAAATAGAAGTCAACCTGAAGTTAATGTTGTTCAATATGCTCAAAAAATCTCAATTTTTGTGCCCAGAAATGCAGCCTAAGGAGATCGAACCTCTACCCTCAAAAACACAGTCAAACTTGGTCAATAACCCTTCGATCAACGTTGTCCTAAAACTCTGAAATTTTCAGCTTGCAATCTGACCCAGAAATTCGTCCTTCATCCACACGTGTGTGTGTGTGAGAGAGAGAGAGAGAGAGAGAGAGAGAGATGATCCTCAAGCTGTACGAACCAATATGATTAGGAGAGAGAAGAATTGGTAAGTGAGTGATGTCCAAATGAGGTGAGAAGTCACTCCTATTTATACAATTCGTTGAGGGTGAAAGGACACATCTATTGGGCTTCTTGAGCCTACATTAAGTTGAGGTTGACCTTAACAATTTGTGCATGTGAGAGAATAAATTCAAAATCACACTTCTGCTTGTCCGAATGAGATGATCTTTATATCAAATTTGGACCTCTTGAAAAGAGGAATCCAATGCAATAATCATCTCCATCATATGAGTTATCCCAAGGTGGAATTTGGCTCTAGTTACCAAGTTTAAAACTCCCTCTCAACTAAGGAGAATTCCACCTACCAATCCATCTGCCGTAATCATGCCATCCTGTCATCATGTCCCATCTTTGTCATCACTGCTCTGCTGAGCCATGAAGTAATAATGAAGAAGAAGTGATCGAGAGTGAGTCACAAGACCTTACCAATCTCCACTGACAAAAGTCAGTCCTTGATCCCAAACCAAGTTGTTGAACACCATGCATCCTAGTCATATGGAGTACGGCAGTACACGATGCGTCCATCAGTGGTGTTATGGTCCCCAACCATTTTTCCCAACTCAATGGCCAGATGAGAGGTACTTCCCATGAGTCTCGAACTCCATGGGTAGGATGTATGCTAATGCATCAGCAGGAGAAGGTGAACCACTCATCCTACTCATATGCCATAGGAGAGGGTGAACCACTCATCGTATGCATATGTCAATCGTAGGGGAAGGTGAACCACTCACCCTACACACATGTCAACCACCATGGGATATCACAGGGGAAGGTGAACCACTCACCCTGTACATAGCGTACCACTAGAGGAAGGTGAACCACTCACTCTATGGCCGCTCATAGCTCAAAGAAGTACCCCAAGACCCTAGGAGCTCCCAGAGCTCAGAGTCCAACTCATGCGGGACCCTCATATGAGGGTCTTTCCACAACTCCAAGTCTCTCTCGGAAGGTTAAGAATTTGACCTTCTCCAAGGGCTTTGTGAGAATATCTGTGACTTGCTCATCCGTCCTGATGTGTTGGAGCCTTATTACTCCCTGTTGTACCATATCCCAGATAAAGTGGTACCTGATATCAATGTACTTGGAGCGGTCATGGAACATGAGATTCTTTGAAAGGCGAATCCCACTCTGGTTGTTGCAGAAGATCGCGGTGGTATCCAGCAGGTGCTCAAATAGCTCACTGAAGAGCTTCCTCGACCAAACAACTTCAGAACAGGCCATACTCGCATTAATGTATTTGGCCTTGGCAGTGCTTGAAGCAACCGATTTCTGCTTCTTGCTCATCTAAGATATTGAAGCAGACTCCAAAGAGATGCAACACCCAGAGGTGCTCTTACGATCCACCACACTGTCAGCCCAGTCGGCATTTGTATATCCATGTAGCCTCAAATTCCCAGCAGTGCATCTCAGTCCAGAGTGGATTGTGCCCCGGAGATATCTCAAGAGATTAATGCAATGAATGTGATGAGACTCGACCAGAAATTGACTCAACATGTTCACAGCGAAGCATATGTTAGGATGGGAGTTTACCAAGAACATCAAGGCCCCCACAAGTTGACGATACTCGGAAGGGTTCGCTAATTCAAGCCCAGCAACACTTCCACATAGCTTCTTGAAGTTGACTTCCATCGGAGTAGACACAGACTTGCAATCCACCATCTCACATCTCAAGCAGCATCACAATGTATTTTCCTTGAAAAAGGAAAATCTCACCTGGCTTTTGCCAGACCTCCAGCCCTACGAAATAGTGCATCAGACCTAGGTTCTTCATCTCGAATTCGGAAGCCAACTCTGTCTTGCATTGATGAATGAGAGGGTCATCACCTGTCAGAAAGAGATCATCCACATAAAGGACCAAAATGAGAGGCCTGTCCTTTTCAACCTTGAAGTATAGATTCGGGTCAACATTGCTCCTTGTAAATCCCAGCGTCATAAGATAACTATCTATCCTCTCATACCAAGCCCTGGGGGCTTGCTTCAACCCATAGAGGGCTTTCTTCGACCTGCATACATGTGTCGTACGATCTTTAACTTCAAACCCCTCGGGTTGTTCTACATAGACTTCCTCCTTAAGCGAGCCATGTTAGAAAGCAGTTTTGACATCCATTTGGTGTAGGCTCCATCCTTGCAAGGTAGCAAGGGCTATGATCGAACGGATAGTGGTATATCGAGCAACTGGTGCAAATATCTAATCATAGTCCACTCCTTCCTTTGAGAGAAGCCTCGAGCAACGAACCTGAATTTAAACTTTTCATCACTCCCATCAGCTCCATGTTTTAATTTTGTAAAGCCATTTTGAAGTGAACACTGACTTGCCCTTGGGTCTAGGAACCACATCCCAGACATCATTCTTCATGATCAACTCATATTCCTCGTTAATCGCATCCTTCCAGACTTGGTGCTTCACGGCTTCTTCGATTGTACATGGCTCAGATTTGTACAATGATACTCATGACAGCTAAGTACCCTTGGTACCTATTCGACTTCTTGCTTTTATGAAATTTACACTTGGTGCAAGATGTCTCTCCACATCTTCAAGAGTATCTTTGAGCCACAAAGGTCTTTTTCTTGAAGTAGAGAGCTCACTAGGAGGTGGATCAATGGGATCCATCGGACCTTCAACATCGGGCATTGGATCATCTGCCGGAGATTCATCTTGCTTTCATGCATCATCTTCATTGTCCTTCCTAGGTATAGGAAGGTCTCGGACTTTCCCAAGGGCGGAATCTTCATTGAAAGTGACATCATGACTTATTTCCACTTCTCTTTGACCAGGCACATAGATTCTATATGCCTTCGAAGTTTCACTATAGCCCACAAACGTTCTTTACTTCCCATATGAATCTAGCTTGTTTCTTTTCTCTTTCGACACATGAAAATATATGCAACAACCAAAAATTCTAAAATGAGAAACATTAGGTTTCTTATCGGCAAAAACTTCTTCAAGTGTCTTGAAGTCCAATGCTTGATGCGAGCATCTATTTTGAACATACAGAGCGATGTTGACAGTGTCTCCCCATAAGAACTTTGGTAGGCCTTGGTCATGAAGCATGGCACGAATGGCTTCTATGATAGTTCGATTCTTCCTTTCGACAACACCATTTTGTTCAAGAGTATATGCAGTGGTGGTCTCCCTCTTAATGTCAGCTTCTCTACAATAGTCATTGAATTCATTTGATTCATATTCGATTCCATTATCGGTCCTCAATATTTTGATCTTCTTCCCTGTTTGATTCTCGACCAAGGCTTTGAAAGAGCAGAACCATTTGAACACTTTGTCCTTCTTTAAGAAATAGATCCATGTTTTGCGAGAGAAGTCATCCACAAAAATTGTGTAGTACAAATATCCTCCCAAAGATGTTACGGGCAACATAACTGATAGATCATAATGGACCAATGAAGAATATTGGTAGTTTGACTTTCACTTGAGGGGAATGGTGGCCTTGTATGTATTCCAGCTACATAACCCTTACAAACTCCTTCATGATCTAAGTTGAATTCGGGCATACCTGTGACCATCTTCTTTACGTCAGATAAAGATTTGTAATGAAGGTGAGCAAATCTTCGGTGCCATAATTCGGATTGAAGAGAAGTATCGCAAGTCATTGCTCCCAACGGACTTCCTCCAACCTGATAGAGACCTTCAACCCTAAATCCAAGTGTGAATGCATCTTTTGGGTTCCTTTGCCAAACACGAACCTTCCCATCAACGAATGTCACCTTGAAACCTTTATCTTCCATCGCAGAAATAGAGACCAGGTTCTTTTTCAGATCAGGTACATACAACACTTCTTGTAAATGAAGGGTTTGACCTTGATTTAAGTGAAGAGTAATAGTCCCAATTCCTTTCACGGGATAAGTGGCATTATCCCCAAGTATAATCTCCATATTTGTCTTCTTTTCAATCAAGTTTGAGAGGGCCTCCTTGTACCTAGTGAAGTGCCTTGAGGCACCACTATCAATCAACCAATGATCCAATGTATCTGGAGGAGAGGCAGTGGTGAGGGCAGAAATAAGATAAAATTCTTTTTGCTTTTCTACAACATTAGCTTCTTCATACTTGGAGTTTCTCGACTTCTTGGGAGGACGACCATTTCCATATCGAGCAGTGGGAGCATTCCTTTTTCATTTGTTATTGAACCTGTTGCTCCTTTGATTGCCATTGCCTTTGTAGTTGTTGTGGTTGTTGTTGTCATCATCTCTTGTAGTATCCTTCTTGTGAGGACACTCTCTAGCAAAGTGGCCAAACCTGTTGCAATTGAAGTATCTTCCTTTTCTTCTTTCTTTGAATCCCGGCTTGAACCCTTGACCTTGTCTTCTTGGACCAACATTGTTCTTTCCTATAGCATGAGCAGAGAAGGCAGTAGGATTGTTTCCATTTGAGAGCTTGTCTCTTTCCATCATCCTAATTTCTTCTTGAGTGCATCTAGCCAATAATTCATCAAATCCTGAAATCTAGTCATTATTGAGGATGGTAGCGTTAAACACATTCCATTCTCTTGTAAGGCCTCCAAGTGCAATAAGAGTGAGCTCCCTGTCACTAACAACTTCTCCAATAGATAGGAGATCATTCTTGATTTCGGTAATCCTCATGAGGTAGGATTGAATGTATTCTCCCCTATCCATCTTGATGTCTTTCAACTTGTTCTTGAGAAAGAGGACTTGATTTGCATTATTTACTTTGAACATCCTAACCAGCTTGCCATACATCTTCTTAGATGTTTCCAAATCAGAAATATAGGCAACAAAAGGCTTGTGAATAGAATCAACAATAATTTTCTTAGCTTTAACCTCACCTTTCTTGCATTTTGTTTTTGCAGCAGCGAGTGCACTTGAAGGAGGCTCCACTACTCTTCCTTTGACATAGTCCATAGCATCATTTTCTTCTAAAGTCAAATCCAGAGACATCTTCCATGCATGATAGTCGAATTTGTCCTTAAGCTTGTCCTCAGATTTGAAATAAGATGTAGTCGTATTTGAGACTAGTTCCAAGTACTTGTCCAACAGCTTCCCTTAGTGATTTCTTTTCCTCACTCTTGCTTGGGCTTTGTCTTCACCTGAGCTCTGATACCATGTTAATTTTAGATAACAATGGTATGTTCTATGCTTAGCACAATTTACTTCAATGTTCCTTTAGCAACCCAATGACAATTTCCAATTATTTCCAGTAGCAATCACATTAACTTAATCACATTGACAGTAAATGCAGATAGAACATAAAAACATATGCAGAAGACAAGCCAAGACAAGAGGACACAAGATTTGGCGGATGCTAGGGAAAAACCCCAATGTGGGGAAAACCCTTTGATCAAATCTTCTTATTATTATTCAATAGTTCAGCAAAGAGAGAGAGTACAAAAATCAAATTCACTTGCCCAATACACAGTACAATTAGCCTTGTCAAATTCTACAGTCAACTGTAGTCCAACTTCAACCCTAACCAGAAAGTCAATGCTGGTCAAAACAGCAGCAAACTTCACCAATGTAGCTCGGTCTTCTTTGGTCAAACTCGACCTGAACAGGAGGTCAAATGCGGCCCACAACAGTTCAATCAAAGGAGAGAGAAAATCTGTTGTGATTTTCTGCGGTCAAATAGAAGTCAACCTGTTTCTGTGCCTAGAAATGCGGCCTAATGAGATCGAACATATGCCCTCAAAAGCACGGTCAAACTTGGTCAATAACCCTTCAGTCAATGTTGGTCAATATGCTCAGAAAATCTCGATTTCTATGCCCAGAAATGCGACCTAAGGAGATTGAACTGTTGCCCTCAAAAACACAATCAAACTTGGCCAATAACCCTTCAGTCAACGCTAGTCAATATGCTCGGAAAATCTCTGTTTCTGTGCCCAGAAATGCGGCCTAAGGAGATCGAACTTCTGCCCTCAAAAACACAGTCAAACTTGGTCAATAACCCTTCAGTCAATGCTGGTCAATATGCTAAAAAATCTCGATTTCTATGCCCAAAAATGCGCCCTAAGGAGATCGAACTTTGCCCTCAAAAACACAGTCAAACATGGTCAATAACCCTTCGGTCAACACTGGTCAATATGCTCAAAAAATCTCGGTTTCTGTGCCCAGAAATGCGGCCTAAGGAGATCGAACTTTTGCCCTCAAAAAACAGTCAAACTTGGTCAATAACCCAGAAATTCGCCCTTCATCCAAATGTATGAGAGAGAGAGATGATCCCCAAGTTGTATGAACCAATCTGATTAGGAGAGAGAAGAATTGATGAGTGAGTGATGTCCAAATGAGGTGAGAGGTCACTCCTATTTATACAATTCGTTGAGGGTGAAAGGACACATCTATTGGGCTTCTTGAGCCTACATTACGCTGAGGTTGACCTTAACAATTTGTGCATGTGAGAGAATAAATTCAAAATCACACTTTTGCTTGTCCGAATGAGATGATCTTTATATCAAATTTGGAACTCTCTAAGAGAGGAATCCAATGAAATAATCATGTCCATCATATGAATTGTCCAAGGTGGAATTTGGCCCTAGTTACCAATTTTAACAGAACCTATTTGAGCAAATGAACCCAGCCCATAGTTATTGAGTATCGGGTTCTTATGGGATGAACCCGATTTGTACAGGTTCGTCTAGGACATACCCACTCTGGCACCTGGTTTGTGGGGACGAGAACCCGGGACGGGTTCGCAAATTCGTGCTTCACAGGTATGTACTTGATCACATCTTTATTGAGCATTAGACTTTATGTACATGAGCTTTTTTTTATGTATGTTCGTGAATTTGTAATAATGGTATAGTCCTAAAACTTTATGGTATCATATATCAATATCTGTAAAAGTCAACTTTTCTATAATAAGGGCCTTATCACTTTTATTAGTGACTTTACCTTTAAGTAGTTTTGTTGTTTTTTATATAAATAGGGGTTCCCCCCCCTCATTTTTAACACACAATCATTTTATCAATACAATCAACCAATGCATTGAAGACTTCTTCCTTTGTTACTTGTATTTGCAAGAGCAATTTATCGTTGGGTGTGCAAGTGCCCCCACAATTTTCTCTACTTTTATCTCTTTATTTGTCTTGCTCTTAGGTTTTTGTTTGTATTACATCAATAGTTGTAGTAGTGATCCCATTTTGGGTACAAAAACATTGCAAGCTAGTATTAAAGCTTCAGCGAATTTTTCAAAAACAAAAAATATATATGGAGGGTTGAAGCCCAATATGTGGAAAAGAAGTTCACAAAACAAATGATGCAATTGATGCATCCACAACATCTAGGCAAAAGGATCATTGTCATTGAATTGGATGCCTCAATTCGCAACCCTAAAAACTCTTAGGAGGAAGAGGTGGATGTGAACCCTTGGGGAACAAGAGGTAAAACCATTCCAAATTTACCTACCACATAGAATTCCCACACATTCACTTTGAAAATTTGGATAAAGATCGCATCCCATGAATTTAGAGATGAAGTAGGAGTACATGCATGGCTAAGAAAGATCAAGCCAACATACATGGCACAACACATTCACACCAAAAGGGTATGCTAAATGCATCCCTACAATAATTGGATGGTTCATCCCATCCATAGATCGAGAGATTGATTGCTAAAATCCCTATAGGGGACTTTGGTGAGTTTGTAGATGAATAAATCAAAGACAAGACTATAATCAAGATGAGCCTTATGATATTCAATTCAAGCACTTGTTTTAGAAGTGCATGGCTACAGAAGAATACACTAAGATATTCCAATTCTTGGAGTCAAAGGCCAAACACTATTCAGATCTAGTGAATAATATCTACATCTCAGCTTTGAGGTCAAAAATCCACACAGGCATAAAAATATTTTAACCCAATTCTTTGGAAAGAGTTGTTACTATAAATAGAAGAGCAAAGAGTCATGATGAGGCTATAAAGACAAAGGTTGTGACAGCCCCACCAAAGGTTCTCATATGAGCCGCATTGAAAAAATGATGTAAACATTTGCAATGTTTGAAATAAAAGAAAAAAAGGGGACTGAGTCATGGGACACGGATTCCAGAGCTGGGGATGGAGAATTGTTGTTTGGGATGTTATGGTTTCTTGCGCAAAGAAGAAACTTGAACTTCATGACAGCCATTAAAGGCTGGTTGATGCATGAAGTAAAGGGACTAGCTCCTGAAATTTTGAAATAAAAGAAAAAAAGGGGACTGAGTCATGGGACACGGATTCCAGAGCTGGGGATGGAGAATTGTTGTTTGGGATGTTATGGTTTCTTGCGCAAAGAAGCAACTTGAACTTCAGGACAGCCATTAAAGGCTGGTTGATGCATGAAGTAAAGGGACTAGCTCCTGAAATTAAATGGGTTGAGGAAAAGTACTCAAGCCCATGCTTGCTTGAGAAAATACAACAAACAAAATAGGACAAAATTTATGAAGGGTTGCAACAGCAAGGACGCAGCAGTAAAAAGGGGAGACTCGAACTCCTGGGAGGAGGCATTCAAATAGGCGAAGAAAGCAGAGACCTTTCTTTCGCAGGGAAAGAGAGGATTTACTTCCGTTCGAGAAGCAGACCGAGGAAGGGACGAATAAAGAACCTGCAGCAGAAGCTTTCAGCAAGCAACGACAAAGAGAAGAGAAGAGAAGAGAAGGGGATTGGTTCTCTGTCCTTGGAGGCTATGGGTTGAGTGCCAGTCTCTGGAGCCCTATAACAGCTTCAGTTCCCTGGAGACTATGGTTTGAGATAGGATTCCTGGAACCCTGTAACAGCTTGGGTCCCTAGAGGTTGTGGGTTGAGACAAGAGGTATTTGGAGCCTTGTAACAACTTGGGTCCCTGGAGGTTGTGGGTGGAATGAAATCTCTGGAGCCCTATAACAACTTGGGATTCCCTAGAGGCTGTGGGTTGAGCTAGCTACTCTAGAGCCCTGTAACAGCTTGGGAGGAGACCATCCTGAATCCGAGACAGAGACAAGTTCGATCACAGTTCCTAGTTACTGCCCTGACTGGTACAGTGGTATCTGGACTCCCTAGGAGGGGGTGAAACATTGAATGTGCACAAGGGGTGAGGTTGGGCACCTCTGGACTCCCCATGTAGGCGAGAAGAAGATAAAACAGTTGTAGGGATTGAGGCAAGAGGTCCTCTGGAGCCCCTAGCTTATCCGGCAGCTTGAGTGTGGTCCTAACAACAAGAATTCCCCCCAGACTCTGGAATCTAGCTCGGGGGTGACAGTGGTTGCAGCTACCTAAGGTTGGGTGGAGAGTCGTAGTCCTAGACTCAGTTTCCCTACAAACAAAAAGATAAGTATTTGTGAATACTGCGTGCAAATTAATGGATTATGTTGCATTGTCATTTGTAATAGATATGGAAAAACAAGGATTGCCATTGTGTTGTTGTGTGAATACCTAAGGTGCAACTGTGAAGGGATATTTCCCTAATTTGTATGTTGAATATGTTTATGTATATGTGTGTGTACATATGTGTTGTGCTTGCACTTAAAAGTAAGTTAATAGCCTGAGTAATGGCAATCACAGAGTATTTGAAGTTACAGAGTGGGAAAATAGCTCCACAACAGTAGAGCCTAAGCTATAGAGCAAAGGTGAACTCTTACTCTGAATAAAATGCTTATGTGTGTCATAAAGAATACAGTAGCTAAATCTAAAGAACTTAATTATCTATTTCAAACCCAAACCTTGAACAGTTAAACGAAGTGGGTTCTAAGACCCTTTTTATTATTGTACAATTTATAAGAAAGACCCTTTGTTGGCCATAGTGGGTCATCGTATACATCGAGGTAATTGCTTACAAGTTGTTGTGCCAACAAACAAGCAGTATGTGAAGGATCAAGGGAGTGTTCCCACGGTCAGTTGTGCCCAACGATCCTACTTCCATGGTATTTAGTCTTACTGGTGCATAAGCCTCCATTCCCGCAACAGGGATTTTGGCGATGAGGACTACGGGTCCCTGCCAATAGCCAAATGCTCCAGCAACCCATGAGCGGCCTCGAGGAGCTGCTAAAAGAGTTTGTGTGGACTCTGGAACTATTGGTGTGTAGCAGGAGAGGTGGGAGCCTCCCAGAAGCTCGCGCCAGGCCTCTGGTAGATATTAGATGCAGGAGCGCCTACGCCGCCATGCAAGGAATTCCCTACCCGAAGGCAGGGAAGGCCCGCGGGGTGGGAACCCCTCAATGTAGCTATCACCCAAGCTCGGAACGGGTAGCACTGTGGAACGTCTTAGTCTGACTTCAACGGAGTGATGATATCTTGATGTAGATCTAGGGGCCAAATAGACCTTTGAGACCAAACCGCGGTCAAGAAAACCAGCGAAGAAGCCTGTGCGATGGTGGATCTGGTCTCCCAGGAGAGCGTAGAGAACACTACTGAAGGCTTCGCATGGTGCAGAGTCGAAGTCCATTGACCGAGCCATCACAGAATGTTAAGGGAAGGGCATTCGTTGTGGCGTAAGGGAGAAAAACCCTGAATTTATAGGAAGGATAAAATAGGCTTATCCCAAATCAAAACCTCAGGCGGGAAAGCTTTTGATTGGAGCGGTCGAATTCTCCTCTTGCGCGATTGTCAAAGGAAAACCGACATGGACTATCTGCAGGGTCCACGCAGTCAAGCGAATAGCCCAGAGGTCGGAGGTCACAACCAAAGTTTTGGTGGTAACATAAGTAAAGTGATGTCGACCCCGACTTAGTCGGAGGTTGGGAGGTCAGACTATGTGCTGACGAGCGGATGCACAGCTGAAATGCTGAGCTGACTAGGTTGAAGGTCGGGGTCGAGCGGTCGGTAGGAAGGCAAGTCGCGATCTCTAGGATACGTCGATCCCGACTAAGTCGCAGGTCGGGAGTCGGCAGGTGAGATGGCGCTGAGAAGTAGGGAGATGCGTACGTCCCGACCACCCACTCACATGTTGGTTGGACGAGCCCATGGTGAACCGCCGCGTGGCAGCATGGAATTGTTGACTTCCATTCCATGCAAAAGAAACAAACAATTGCCAAGACTTTCATGAAATACCTTAACCATGTTATCTACGCAGATGGTGCTTGTTTTGATCCTACAAAGGTTCAACGCAATGTTGTTAAAAGCGCGATCGGGATTAAATCGGCGCCGGGAAAAAAGCGGAAAAAATTGGCAAAAGCGGGAAAAAAGCGTTTGGCACAAAAATATTCATTTTTTTTCATTTTTTTTCAATTTTTTTAATATCTAAACCATCTACAACATAAAATAAATACATTGACACATAAATATGATAAAAAAACTAACATATAAGATGTTTAATATCATTTCTAGCGCTAAAATCACACATAACATTGAATCATGTCCTGAATAGTAAGTCCTGACTCCTGAGTCCCAACTCAGCCTCAAAATATCAACAAAAAATATGATAATGTATCTCATCATGTCATAATGTCATATACAATAAAATGAAAGTCTAATCCTATTGATTTCCTCTGCCCCTCTTGCGAGAAAATGCCACAACTTTCCCTTTCCCTCTAGATGTAGATGCTGGTGCCCGTGCAGGTGGAAATGGCAGTGGAGTCTGATGTGCTCTAGACGTTGAAGAACTAGAAGTAGGAGCTATAGGAGGTAGACCACGTCCTCTACTGGTGGCAGGGGTAGCCCGGGCAGGTGGTGTCACCTGGAAACATTACAATCTCCCAATCCTGAAATCCTGAAAAACTGATAAGTCTGCTGGATTTTAAATGAAATCTAAAATTCTACTTTCTCCATATGAAATCCAATGAGGCTGGAACCACTCTCAAACATCCTGAGTCATTTCATGGTAATGTTAAAAATTTAAGTAAAAGTGACATTCTCATGGATGAAAATGAAGATTAAGGAGAATGTCACTTTTACTTTAAGAATTTAACATTACCATGAATAGCATATCCATACTAGGGCCTAGACTTGATCATTAAGCTACCCCACTCAAAAATTATTTGTTTCTTTCAAAAAACATTGCATGAAAAAACCCAAAAAAAGTTATAAAACTATGCTGTCCTGAGCCCCCACGATTTTTTCGTTAAAAATCGCGTTTTTTTTCGAAAAAATCGCGTTTTTTTCGAAAAAATCGCGATTTTTTCAGTAAAAATCGGCAAAAAAAAAGTAGGCGATTTTTTCGTATAAAAATGATCGGCAAGATGAAAAAATCGCGATTTTTTCATTAAATCGCGATTTTATCGCGATTTTAACAACACTGGGTTCAAGCCATTAAAGAGTGGCCAATAACTACAAACCTTCAAAAGTTTCTTGGATGTTTGGGCCTAGTTGAATGACAGAGAACAAAGCATGCCCACATATAATGAGAAAATGCTTTCCATACTTGAAGTGGTGGCCAAGGGGCATCAATTCCTCTTCAGTACTAAGATTTTTATTAGAATTGATCACTGCATCTTGTAGCACTTACTACCACAAGGTACTTTAACAGAGAAACAGAAGATGTAGATTGATTGCCTTCAATCGTACGACTTTGAGATTATCTATGTGAAGGGTAAAGAGAACATTGTTGCAGATGCCTTATCTCGACAAGATGAACCACCCACCTTCAAACCCATCTCAATCAGTCAATCTGCATCTTCACAAGTGTTCCCCATAGACTACATAATGCACCCTACCACAGTTCAACTTCCCGGGGACATTATTGATGGAAAGAACAACCAGCCTTGGAATATCTGGAATTCTGTCATCCTCTTCAGAAAATGCATCTATTACAACATGGCCCCGCTCTTATACAACAGACTCTTTAGTATAGGCATGCCTCTCCCTCTACCAATAATGCAGGGTTTCACAAACTTGCCAGAACATCTCTTATTGGCAGAAATGAAATCTGATAGTGAGCAATTTGTGGCAGAAAAAGACATATTTCCCTTGAGCTGCAAGGAAGAGTGGAACCAGTTGTATAGTGCCAAAAAAATTATCCCCATAGGCCTCTGAAAATTTCATGCTACGATAAGTAGATTCTCTTCTACCTCTTATAAATCCATGTCGTCTTGAACAGTCACCGTGTTCTTGTGCTATAAGACGCTAAAATCTTTGGTTCAATAGCTCCAACAAAAGGTGATTAGTTTTATGATAGAAAATGGAGCAATAGGGAAGGAAAGAAAAGGCATCAAAACCATATTGGAATCAGCAGTTGTGTGTGCATTTAAAATGGAGATAAAATCATGTTGTTGTATTCGCATTTAAAAATTTCTAAGAGGGGGCTAAACAATAACAGATTTTAAAAAAGGCCCATGGACGAGGAGCCAGAATATTGTGGGGAATGAATGAATCACTCTTCGCTTCCTTGGCCTATGTTATGGGTAGGGTACGAATTCTTCAAAAAGCAAATGGTGTTTATGGGGTTGGGCAGAAGAAGAGAATAAAACTGATATCTAATTACAGAATAGAATTGTAGACATACCACTGTGTTGAAAACAACCATTGATACCTGATTTATCAATCAATCAGTTCATAACACAGCAGTCCTTCATACTTCCCGCAGAGCAACTTATGCCTATATTATTTATGAACTTTTGCTTTTCTTTACAGAATAGATGCTTTGACTCTTCTTTGTCCAATAGGAGATTTCAGATTCATTAATTCAATTATGTTTCGTCCTCAAATTTTTGCACCTTTTCTACCAAGAGCTCCGCAATTCCTTTACAATATTCTATGGACTTTATTTCTAAGAAAAAGATTATACATTGCCAACAGAGCATTGGTTCATTGATAAGTTGATGGAGTATTAAGTAGCGCACCAGAGTTCCAATCTCCCTGTGGTCTGCCCCATCCGTATGGCAAGAGTTTCAAAGAGATAAGGCTGTGTGTGAATTTCAAGGGGATGAGGCAGGCTGGGTATCAGGCTGTGCGTTTCAAAGAGATGAGGCCGGGTCTCAGTCCATGCAGTTGTTTGTAGAATAACTAGTGATCCCTCAGACCTGGCACCGGAACCGAAGGAAGTCCGTTCTAAGCAGTGCAACCCAGCCAGTCGAGGCATGTTTCTGGAAACGCTTCTTAATAGATTATTATAAAAATAAATAACCAAATATTAACTTATTAAAAGAACAAACGCATCCATTGTTGTATTTTACTTATTAACAACCCATTTACTGTTTCAGTATCCTGAAGGATCTTGAAGCAATAACCATGGAGCAACTTATCTTCGAGGCCACATTTTAACATTGCTCTGATGTCAAGCCCCGCTTTACCAACCTGCACAAATTCTGGTCAGGTTCTGCCACACACCATAAGGATTGGGCAAAATCATTGTGGAAGCTTTTTCAGCCAACAGAATATCAGTAAGGTATTCAAAGAATGAAGGGGCATTCAGAAACAATTTCTTCCGTAATTCCTCTCCACAAAAGAGATCCATCTCTGGAACTGTAATCAACATATGCCCTTCAGTTCTTCCGATACATGTTATTACACTGCATAGGGTCTACACCCATAGTATTAAAATTGGGCAAACTACATGCAATTTATCAAACCAAGCCTTAAAAAGTATGCTGGACAATTAGACCAACCGCCCTTTTTTCATTTCTCTATAAATGGTGCCATTTATTTTATTGCACTTATGTACTCGTCTACGAAGTTATACAGACAACCAAGAAAACAGAAATTAAAGTGCCCACAGAGTCCAGATCTAAGAGCAGACCAGAGAGTGTACCTGAAAAGAGGGATCTGTAGGAATATGAGGAGAAAGTATATGCGAGAAGCAATATACGGTATGCGGACTCCCAGCCTTGAAGCTGAGGATCTGGGCTTTCCTCCCGCCATATGTCCACCAGATCTAATATCCCTCAAATGAATTCTAGTGGGTACCTAGTGATCGAGTTGAAGCCCTGAAACATCGATGTAGGAGGAGCCTCTCTAATTCCTCAGGGGTCAGGGGTCAGGCGTCACCCATAAAAACAAAGGTGTGGAACCCAACATATCGACCACTTTGACTTTGTTTTAAAGCAAAGTTTAGGTGGGTTGCTAAATTCTCATAACTTTTTCACTTTGGGAGCCATTTCCCTCTTTTAAAGGGAGGTCGTGGACTATGGAGAATGGCTAATTTTTAAGTGGAAGTTTATATCTGAGTAAAATTTAAAGAAGAAGATTTTTAAGTGGAAGTTTAAATCTGAGTAAAATTTAAAGAAGATGATTATACGAAGAAGCAATTGTTTTATAGGTTATTTTTAGTTTAGTGGAGCTTAAAAATATTTTTTTTTTCTTTCTTTTTTTTCTTGTTCTTATGTTTTTTTGGTAAAAGGTTATATTATATGGTTAAATTTAGATGAGATAGAGTTTGTATATGTTGATAATTAATATTGATTTATTGTAATGTGGTATGTCTTTTTAGAAAGAAAGAAAGAAAGAAATTATTTTAACGTCCACAAGGCTAAAGATAGCCTATGGGACAAATTGCTTCTTCATCTGCTTGATGTATTCAGCCATTTTTCTGTGAATGATCCAAAATGGATCTACAATAGACTTCTAAGCCTATAAATATTCCTCACAGAGGAAAATGAAAGTCAAAGGATGCTCTTGGAAATAGTCTCATTGCGTAGATCCTTTCAATCTGAATCTACTGCAATTTGAATGGACTGAAATGGACTTCGGATGAAGAAGTTATGGCAAAAAGAAGATTGTCCATTATCCTTGGAAAAGGAGGCAAATCCTTATGAAAATGGGCTTAAGGCTTTATATGTGTTCCTTAAGGAAATCGCATCGGAAGAGGTGTAAAGGGCGGACTTAGACCAAAGGCCAGACGGACCCCCGATCAGCGATCTCTGATATATCGCATCGGAGGTAGGCCTACATGCGATATTGGAACCCCGAGTGAGGTGATTAGCGATTGCGATTGCAATCGGCCGATCAGCAGATCGGCAATCGGCACAGTCAAAGGGAAGACCCCCAGGGCCGTTGCAATAGTGATATGCCGATAAAGCGATTGGTGATCGAGATCGCGACAATACAAAGGGCCAATGTGATATGCGATGGGGCCGATAGCGATATGCCGATGCGATCGACGATCAGCGATCGGTGATCCCCGATCCAAAGGACCAATGCACATTGCAATATGAAACTTGCGATATGCCAATAAAAGGCGGACTCGATGGGAATTTAGACGTGATTTCATAACTTTTGAAATCTGGATTTTCGGATATTCAATGTATTCCTGTGTATTCGGTTTTTTTGTCATACGCTTATGCGATTGCGATTTGCGATGGAATGGCGGACCCAATGGGTTTATAGATGCGATTGCATATATTTGAAGTCCAGTTAAACGCTCCATGATGGTTTTTTCTGTGTGTTCCTTTGTAATTATGTTACAAACGAGATATGCATTATTGGGTAGATTTCGTTCTGGAGAAAGGCCGCCTTGTATTTCCCATTGTAAAACGGCTCCTATTCACTTGTGCCACGCTATAAGCGGGCGTTACTGTAATAGGAATGCGTTATACACAAAGAGCCACAGAGCTAGATGGTCAGACGCAGAGCCATAAAGCCGGTGAGCCAGAGGGCCAGTCGAAGAGCCACAGAGCCAGTGAGCCAGAGGGCCAGTCGAAGAGATAAAGGAATGATTACACGCAAAGGGATGGATAGGAAGTCGCAGAGCCGGAAGAATGCCTCACAAAATCCAGAGAGCACGATTGACAGAGGGAGCTCACAAAAAAATGTAATAGCAGAGAAGTTAGTCTCCCTTCAAGGAGCTCACAGCTGCGCAGAGCTAGAGCTCAAGATAGTTGCGCAAAACTAGAACGTCGATAGCAGCAAAGAGTCGAGAGCCAGAGCCAGAGCCAGAGCCGAGAGCCAGAGCCAGAGCCAGAGCCAGAGCCAGAGCCGAGAGCCAGAGCCAGAGCCATAGCCAGAGCCAGAGCCGAGAGCCAGAGCCAGAGCCAGAGCCAGAGCTAAAGCCAAGAGAACAGCAAAGAGATCAAATGATCGAGCTGTTGCTGGTGTCCAGAGTGTGCTGAAGACAGAAGAAGGAGTTCCAGAGACAGTTAAGAGAATTCTAAGGGAGTCAGAGAAGCCAGAAGCTCAAGAAGCTCAAAGCACTAACTGAATGAGTCAAGTCCAGAGAAGCCTAGATCTGTCTGCAGAGTGAGGACAGCCAGCGGGATAAGATGGTATTCTAAACCCATAGGTTCAGTTGTAAACCAATGGAGTTGAGCGTGGAGCTTGTAAAAGAAAGATTACCATAATCCCAAAAAGTTTAATCGAGTTTATTGGAGCTCAAGGAGACGTAGCCCAAGATATCAGGGTGAACTCCATATTATATTGTTGTCTCATGTGTTTGCTTATTTGTTGCATTGTATTTACAATTATATGTGTTTTACATCAGCATAAGCAAATGAAAGAATAACTTCGGCGTAAATCACATGTAGACAGACATTTGTCGACGCATTTCGAACCAACAAGTGTGGTTCATCGTCAGGACAAGTTGAAGAAACAGATCCAGCTTAGCATGTTAAATAGTCTGAGCAGAGACTCCAACGGCTAAATCGACCAACGACTAATTTTGACCTTAGGACCCAGGTCAAATTATTATTCATTAATTTAATATTATTATTATTTTTAATATTAATACATAAAATATTTTTAATGGTTAGTTTTAAAAATTAATTTATTTATTTATTAATAATTATTAATATATATATATATATATTAAAGTTATAATATTAGGTTATTAAGATAAAAGTTAGGATTAAAAAATAAATAAAATACTTTTAGTGGTTAGTTTAAGAAGATAATTTACTTATTTATTTAAATTATTTAATAATTATTGTTAATATAATAGATATATATATATATATATAATAATAGGTTGTTAAGGACGAGAATAATTTCAATGGTTAGCTTAAAAAGTAATTAATTTATTTATTTATTAATAATCACATATATATATATATATATATATATATATATATATATTCTAATTAAAATCATGAAGTTAGGGTTAAAAATATAAATAAATAAAATAATTTAAATGGTTAGTTAGAAAAGGTAATTTATTAAATAATATAGTCTTAATATAGGTAATTTATTTGTTTAATTAAATTATTTATTAAATATAATTAATATTATATTAATAATATAGTTAATCTCCCTTAAGGAAGCTCACAGCTGCGCAAAGCCAGAGCTCAAAATAGCTGCGTAGAACCAGAAGGTCCATAGCAGCAAAGAGCTGAGAGCTGAGAGCTAGAGCCAGAGCCGAGAGCTAAGAGCCAGAGCCAGAGCCGAGAGCCAGAGCCAGAGTCAGAGTCAGAGCCGAGAGCCAGAGCTAGAGCCAAAGTGAGAGCCAAAGCCGAGAGAACAGCAAAGAGATCAAATGATCAAGTTGTTGCTGGTGTCCAAAGTGTGTTGAAGACAGAAGAAGGAGTTCTAGAGACAGTTAAGAGAATTCTGAGGGAGTCAGAGAAGCCAGAAGCTCAAGAAGCTTAGAGCACTAATTGAAGGAGTCAAGTCTAGAGAAGCCTAGATCTGTCTGCAGAGTGAGGACAGCTAGCGGGATAAGATGGTATTCTAAACCCATAGGTTCAGTTGTAAACCAATGGAGTTGGGCGTGGAGCTTGTTAAAAAAAAGATTACCATAATCCCAAAGAGCCTAACCGAGTTGATTGGAGCTCAAGGAGACGTAGCCTAAGATATCAGGGTGAACTCCATATTATATTGTTGTCTCATGTGTTTGCTTATTTTCTGCATTGTATTTACTGTTATGTGTGTTTTACATCAACATAAGCAAATGAACTTAAGGAATTTGGTCAGTTAAAAACAAACACAAGTATAGACCTCTTTCAATCACTTTTAATTTCGCAATTGGTTAATCATAAGCTAGATCTTGGAAATTAATAAACTTTGGAGTGGGAGAGGTTCTTGTAAGCTGAGAAGAAGCCTTTAGTGCCCCATTTCATATCAGTGAAGCTTCAAAATAAATGCTCCCAACTTCTCGACAAACCCCTCGCTAAATAGATTATCCCGAGAGCTAACTGCCAGCATATCTCCACAACTTTCTTTGTTGCCTTTGAAGGCCTCACATTCTAAAATGAAATGTTTTTCTGTTTCCAATTTTCTAGAAGAACAAAAAATGCATACCCTTTCCTCCCACACTTCCTTTGGCCTTTTCCAGTGCCCTGTTTCACAACAGAGTTGATGAGAATTAGTCCTTAACTGAGCAATAAGAATTTTGGCTCTCCAAGAGATATTGTCCTCTATGTATGCTTTTGGTTGATGATTATGAGTGGGATTAAACACTTCAATATAGTAACTTTTCTTTCTTCCTAGCTCCTTATCCCAAGTATGTTTGTGGAACTTTTCCATAACAAAAGCTTTTATCTCTTTGTTATTTATGGGACACGTGTTCAAGCAAATAACCCATTTACTAAACCATTTGTTATTTTGTTGCATCCAAGTTTTTTTGCTCTTGGACAATCTATCATTAAAGACAACCTTAGGCCATCTACCCTCTTCCATTTGCTCAATTTTTTTTTAATACCTTATGACTCGCACCATAGCAATTACTTCAATAGGAGCAGTCCCTGTTTCACTTAACAAGACATCATAGGGAATTGCACTTTTAATCTTAAATTTGTTTGTAATCAAACGCTTCTGAATTTTCTCAATTTGTCTCCACTGCATGTCGGAGGTACTGCTAGCCCACAGTTCACAACCATAGAGAATCACCGGAATCACTAGAAGCCCAAAAAGTGTTTGAGTGGTTTTCCAGTCCCATAACTCTGCTTCTCTACACCTATTTTGAAAAGCATAAAATGCTTTCCAACCCCACAAAGTTCTTTTCTTTCTACAACCATTCCAACTTAGATTTTTGTTGAAGTCAATTCCGAGGTATTTGTAATCCACAACTTCTTCCAGAATGTTGTCTTCAAAGTAGAACTTATGTTGGTTATGTTTTCTTTTCTTAGAGAAGACCACTACTTTTGTTTTGTTGATATTGACTTACATCACCACACTTTCACAAAAATGCTCAAGGGATAGTAAGTGCTCTTGCAAACCAAGAGCCGATTTAGCAATCAAAATAAGGTCATCTGCATACAAAAGAAGCCTTATAACAAACTTGCACAAATAGATACCATCACCCCCTTGCGAATTTAACCACTCCTCAAGATTGTCGCTATATAAACCAAAAAGGGCAGGAGATAGTGGGCAACCTTGCTTGACCCCAATATCGCTTCTAAAACTTTCAGAAATGCCTGCTGAAGTTCTAATTTTGACTTTCACCTCTTCATACAGCCTATGCATAACTGCTCTCAAATGTTTAGGAACCCCAAGTTCCTCCATTCTGTGCCAAAGTTTATCCCTAGGAACTGAGTCAAACGCTTTTCTGAAATCAACAAAGCAACAAAAGACTTCTTCCTTTTTCTCCCAAATTTTTTCAATGATGTGCCTTAAAGTTATGCAATGATCAACTGTGGAATGTTTAGGTCTAAAACCTGCTTGCCCTTTAACACGCTTATCTCTTTCTGTTAATCTAGGTTGTCATTAATGTCAATATGGCAATATTCTGGACAGTAAACAATGATGTGAATCCAAATAGAGCAGATTCATGAAGCAACAGGAGTATGTCAATATGGCAATATTCTAGGATACTAAATGTTGATATGAAGCCAAGGAGAAGCAGAGCAGATCTGTGAAGAAACAAGAGCAAGAAGCCAAGGAGAAAAGCCATGAGGAGAAGCCAGAGGAAAGCCAAGCCAGCCAAGCCATGAGTATTGTAGAGTATCAAAGGAGTTAACATAGGAGCCATATTAGACCAGAGAATATCGGAAGTCACAGGAGCTATCAAGAGAAGCATATCGGAAGAGTTCATCTAAAACAAGTTATCGGAAGCCATCATGAAGCCAAAGCATAAGAGGAAGTGGTCATTAGAAGCAAAGAGGTCATTAGCTGTTGTGTGCAAGCAGAATTCGGTGAAACACAAAGACGAGAAGAAGAGACAGGGGAATTATAATGGGTCTTTGAATCCGGTTGAAGAATCATAGTGAAGCTTAGAGAGAATCAACGATGTATGAATTTGCAAAAGGCAGGCTCAGAGAGAGTTGAGTAGCGGAAAAGTGAAAGGCCGAAACCCTGAAGAAAACCCGAAACCACAAGAAAAACATTGAAGAAATGAATCAAAGTCAAATTGAGGAGACAAATGAAGATTGAACGCACAGGAACCGTTGGATCTTGGAGATCAATGGACGAGATTGTTTGTAATGAGCGGCCAGGATTAAGTCGTTGTTATGAAACCAGCTCAAGAAAAGATAGAAAAGATAGATCAACGCCTTAGAATTTAGCCTCTTCGAGGGGGCAACCTCCTTTACATTACATAAATGAACAATTCTTGGATGATTCAAATTACAAAACCTCCTTTCTATATATAGGAGTCTAAGGAGTCACAATATAACCCAGTCGACCTAACAATAATAATATAAAGCCACAAAAATAACAATAGAGGGATTTTATGGGGCATAGTAATAACAATATGGGGATAATAGGGGCACAACAATATTAGTAAGGGATGCAACTACAATAGTAATGGGGTAATTACTAGTATTATAGGGACCCAACATGCCCCTCTCCTTCAAAAAAAGTTTTGTCCTCACACTTGAGCAGTTTTGGATGCTTCTGTATAAAATTTTCATCCTCCCATGTGGAATCTTCAGCGGATAAGTTCTTCCACTTGATAAGATACTCTGAAATTGATCGATTTCGTAACTGTCGAGTTCTTGTTTCTGTGACTGCTTCCGGTTCCAATATAATTTTTCCTTCCTCGTCAAGTTCTGGCAATATTGTTTGAACTGGGAGCTTGTTGCCTATAACCTTATTTAAACATGAAACATGGAAAACTAGGTGCATACAAGAAACTACAGTCTGTCCTCTTTCTGTACCTTCTTACGAAATTTCAATCTGATCCCCAGAGAGAAAGTTATGACGATTTTCCCCCAGGTCAACTATTTGGAATGTAATTCAGGAGTCTGCAAAAAGACCAACTTCCTCAGATCATATCTCCACAAATATAGCGCGAAAAGCTCTGAAATTCGGACCTGAGGTTCAGCACGATTTCTTCTCAAATGGGTTTTTTTTTCAACTTCTGAAACGTCGCAGAAAAAAAGTTATAGCGAAAATGCCACGATGACCTGTTTGGAGCAGCGAAACCCTAGAATCCAAAGCTCTGATACCAAATGTTATGAAACCAACTCAAGAAAAGATAGAAAAGATAGATCAACGCCTTAGAATTTAGCCTTTTCGAGGGGGCAACCTCCTTTACATTACATAAATGAACAATTCTTTGATGATTCAAATGACAAAACCTCCTTTCTATATATAAGAGTCTAAGGAGTCACAATATAACCCAACCGACCTAACAATAATAATATAAAGCCACAAAAATAACAATAGAGGTATTCTATGGGGCACAGTAATAACAATATGGGGATAATAGGGGCACAACAATATCAATAAGCGATGTAACTACAATAGTAATGGGGTAATTACTAGTATTATAGGGACCCAACATGCCCCTCTCCTTCAAAAAAAGTGTTGTCCTCAACACTTGAGTAGTTCTGGATGCTTCTGTATAAAATTCTCATCCTTCCATGTGGAATCTTCAGCGGATAAGTTCTTCCACTTGATAAGATACTCTGAAATTGATCGATTTCGTAGCTGTCGAGTTCTTGTTTCTGTGACTGCTTCTGGTTCCAATATAATTTTTCCTTCCTCGTCAAGTTCTGGCAATATTGTTTGAACTGGGAGCTTGTCGCCTATAACCTTATTTAAACATGAAACATGGAAAACTGGGTGCATACAAGAAACTACAGTAAGTCCTACTTTTTTACCTTCTTACGAAATTTCAATCCGATCCACAGAGAGAAAGTTTGACGATTTTCCCCATGTCACCTGTTTGGAATGTAATTCAGGAGTCTGCAAAAAGACCAACTTCCTCAGATCATATCTCCGCAAATATAGTGCGAAAAGATCTGAAATTTGGACCTGAGGTTTAGCACGATTTCTTCTCAAATGAGTTTTTTTTGCAACTTCTGAAATGTCGCAGAAAAAAAGTTATAGCGAAAATGCCACGATGACCTGTTTGGAGCAGCGAAACCCTAGAATCCAAAGCTCTGATACCAAATGTTATAAAACCAGCTCAAGAAAATATAGATCAACGCCTTAGAATTTAGCCTCTTCGAGGGGGCAACCTTCTTTACATTACATAAATGAACAATTCTTGGATGATTCAAATGACAAAACCTCCTTTCTATATATAGGAGTCTAAGGAGTCACAATATAACCCAGCCGACCTAACAATAATAATATAAAGCCACAAAAATAACAATAGAGGGATTCTATGTGGCATAGTAATAACAATATGGGGATAACATGGGCACAAAAATATTAATAAGGGATGCAACTATAATAGTAATGGGGTAATTACTAGTATTATAGGGACCCAACATGCCCCTCTCCTTCAAAAAAAAGTGTTGTCCTCAACACTTGAGTAGTTCTGGATGCTTCTGTATAAAATTCTCATCCTCCCATGTGGAATCTTCAGCGGATAATTTCTTCCACTTGATAAGATACTATGAAATTGATCGATTTCGTAGCTGTCGAGTTCTTGTTTCTGTGACTGCTTCCGGTTCCAATATAATTTTTCCTTCCTCGTCAAGTTCTGGCAATATTGTTTGAACTGGGAGCTTGTCACCTATAACCTTCTTTAAACATGAAACATGGAAAATTGGCTGCATACAAGAAACTGCAGTCTGTTCTCTTTCTGTACCTTCTTACGAAATTTCAATCTGATCCCCAGAGAGAAAGTTATGACGATTTTCCCCAGGTCGCCTGTTTGGAATGTAATTCAGGAGTTTGCAAAGAGACCAACTTCCTCAGATCATATCTCCACAAATATAGTGTGAAAAGCTCTAAACTTCGGACCCAAGGTTCAGCTCGATTTCTTCTCAAATGGGTTTTTTTTGCAACTTCTGAAACGTCGCAGAAAAAACGTTATAGAGAAAATGCCACGATGACCTGTTTGGAGCAGCGAAACCCTAGAATCCAAAGCTCTGATACCAAATGTTATGAAACCAGCTCAAGAAAAGATAGAAAAGATAGATCAACGCCTTAGAATTTAGCCTCTTCGAGGGGGCAACCTCCTTTACATTACATAAATGAACAATTCTTGGATGATTCAAATGAAAAAACCTTCTTTCTATATATAGGAGTCTAAGGAGACACAATATAACCCAGCCGACCTAACAATAATAATATAAAGCCACAAAAATAACAATAGAGGGATTCTATGGGGCACAGTAATAACAATATGGGGATAATAGGGGCACAACAATATTAATAAGGGATGCAACTACAATAGTAATGGGTTAATTACTAGTATTATAGGGACCCAATAGTCCCGCAGCATAAAGTCAAAGAAATGAACGACGGAGATTAATTTAAGTATTAGCAGATGAGGAAATTGGAGGAGCCATCGCAGTTGTCGATGGTAGAAGATCTACGGTCATCGAGCGCTAAATAGCTCGGGCGTTAGTAAAAGAGAAAGGCGGGTTTATAAGCGGAAATGGTTTATCGGGTTGAGAATAAGCGGTAAGTGGTAATAGGAGGGAGTCACTCGATTCCATTAAGCAATTGACACATTGCACGTCGAAGGAGAGAGGAAACCGCTTTATTGGGCGGGTAATCCTCGTGCATGTAGCTCACCCGATATTGTTGTCGAGCGTTGGATCAAATGCGGTGTTGATCGACGATGAAGGATCAACGGACGGTTTTTGGGTTGATTGGGTTAAGTCGGGACCGTTAGATTTGGAGAAAAGAGATCTACGGCACAACAAGATTTCGATAGATTTTGTTGATCGGACCGAGTGTTGATTGTGGGATCTAATACAGATGAAATCTATGGTGGAGAATAAACCCAATAAAATTAAACCTCGGGAACTGTGTCCGAGCGGGTTACATCATCACCATTGTAATACGCCCTAATGTTATATCGCATCCGTCGTATCGGAGGTTATGCATCGCAAGTTATAAAGGGATGGTACACTATAAACTGTGATTGCGATATATATATATATATATACAGACCCAACATGTATATTAACTTCTGTTTATTGTTATATCGCATCCGTCGCATATCGCAAGTCGTGAAGAACTGTAACTATGTCAAAACACCAATTGCGATATACTACGCAGACCCGATAGCTCCATAAAATATACCTTTATGTAATATCGTGTCTGGGTATCGGGGAAGTCACGCAAATCATAAGGGTTGTCGCTATCGAACCGCCGATTGCGATTGAGATAGTGACGTGGCATGTGGGACCTCCTTGTTGGTACAAGCCTCTCCAATGAAATCCTTTGTAAATAATGATTGAGTCTATTGTATAAATATTAAAGAAAAAAAGGGGCCTCTTTGATATTTTTTAATATGCAACATTTCTTTGTAATTCGGCCTCTCTTCTGAATTTACGTGTCATGTGAGTATTGGAACACTCGAATAGACAGAGGAAGCCATGGACCGGGAAGCCGAAGAATCAAGCGAGCGTAGATGGACGAGCGTTGAGGAAGCTAAAGCGACCGGAGGAGGGAAGCCAAAAGGTCGAGCAAGCACAGAGGAAGCAAAAGTTCAAGCAAGCGAAAGGGAAGCCAAAGGTCAGGCGTATCAGTATAAGAAAACAGAGAATTGCCTTTATGAGTGGTTGTTGGTGAACTGGAAGAAAGAAGGAAGCCGACAGTCTAACAAGATAGAAAGAGGCCGAAGGTCCAGCAGGATAGAAGGAAGACGAAGGTCCAGCCAGACAGGAGGCAGTCGAAGGACGAGCAACTTTGTTGATCGTGTTACCCTGTGAAAGACTCAGACCTGTGATGAATTAATCAGGTACATAATGCATACTGAAGAACAATTCTGTGATATAATAAATAAAGTTTCATTTGATATTGCTTGAAGGGAACAATAGCCAGCACCAGTATTGAAGCATATGTGAATGTATTTATGGGAAGTAAGAGATTGCAATAGCAAGAATAGTGCGCAGTAGTCATGCTGGAAGCATTCACCATGACAGTGAGAACAGAGGCTTGAAACGAAGAGTTGGTTCTTGTGTAGAGCTTAGTGCAGCTAATAGTAGACTCACTAAAGCTGTGTGGAGACATTATCAGAGATCATGATGGCTATTTGATATCATCATGAGATAACTTTTACAAACTCTGTGTGGACAGTATGAAGAGTTGTAAAGACTTCTTCATATGAAGACTGGTTGCCATTGATGCTATAGCATGGAGACTACAGTGAAGCTGTAAATAGACATAATTCAATAAAGAAGAGTTTTGGGAGCATAAAATCACTATCAAACATGTTTTTATCTCAAAATCCGACCCTGGAAGGCTACTGACCAGGAAGACCTTAAGTAACTATTTCAAACCTACTTTAGGCTGAGGCTTAGCCTCCCCAACCTGAGATGGCTCTCTCAAAGGATTAATGATCTTTGATTATGATTAAGATGGCTAACTCTTATGAAACAAATGTAAAAATGTGAGTGGTGGAAACACAACTAGAAAGTATCCATTGGGCTTATGGAGTCAAATTCGTTTCAGTATAACAATGATATCAACCTTACATAGAAGTGATGGCATACAAAATTTAACCATTCAGAATACACCAGAAACATACAGGACAACACAGTTTATAAATATGTGAAGGAAATTAGAGCACAAATAGTGATTTCTAAGTAATCACACATCTATACAACTGCAAATACTAAAGAGAGGATGATACACAACATTCTAAATAGTAAACTCCTTCTAATTCCTGAGAAGTAAAGCCAAGTCTTGTATTACTAAAACAGAGTCATATACATAGCACAATAGTTCCAATTTCTCTAAAATTTTCCAACCCTCAGTACATTTCCCTTTCTCCTATTTATAGAATTCTTTCCATAGCTGAGATTCCTCCTCCAGCATGAGGGGAACTTGAATTTTGCTTGCTATGACACCTATTCAAACTTTAACTAACTATTAAATGCAATAAACTGCTAACTAGAAGTTTTAGAAACCTAAGACAATTAGGAGTCTAACTCTACATCATGCTAGTAATAGCATTAATTACAATCAAATCTCGTTCTCTGACAAGTGGTCTCCTTCAATTTAGCTGTGGTGGATGTTCGAAGCTCCTTACTGGTCCTTAATGTCTTATCCCTTTACTGCTGCTGAGAAGTAGGAAACTGCCCCTGTTTTTATGCTTTTGGTTTCCTCAAAGATATTCGGAACCAATTAACCATGTTGATCTTCTTTAATTACCTAACAATCTATTGGAGTGCCACGTTCTTCATGTGCTGTAAGCCTTTCCCATGTACATGTGTGATGACAAAAACTTTTCAAAGCTGATTGAAAAGTCATTTACAATACTAGCGGTGATCATTTGTATAACAAAAAGTTTAAAGTTCATAGAACTTCCTCCCGCTTGTTTTGCTCTGGCTGATTGCTTGCACATTGTAAATGATCTTTTTCTGAGACTTCCTTTCAAAAAAATTTCCCTCGGTCCCTCAAAATTGGTCGACTGAGTTTTAATTATGCAGCTACAACAGTTTCGTAGCGCGCTACAAAACTGCTGTGTAATCACAAAACACAGTTTTAATACCAAAATCTGACTGTCTTGAGCCTCTTTTATATTTAAATGTCCCTTTCAACTGCCCTGAAGCTATTCAAAATTGCTGTGTGATTTCCTTAAGGAAATCTTTCCCGCTGTCTTAGCTGCATCTTCAAAAAATTTAAATTGAAAGCCTATTAATTTGCTTCCCATGTATGAACCCTGAATGCGATGATGTTCTAGGTGCAGTTTTTTTTTTTTTTTTTTTTTTTTTTTTTTTTTTTTTTTTTTTTTTTGCGTTAACTCTACAAGGTTTGATATGTCTGACTCCCCACTACCAATTAGTGGTAATAGACCTCCATCTGCTCCTGAATTTGCAACCGCAAGAAGTGTTCCCCTGCTTCCATTGCAGACAAGACTAGCCAATGCTTGAGCTGCAAAATATTTATCAATCATTTCATCGGACCTCAGTAACATGGCAAGAGATGGTATTACACGCATTGTAGCACCAGCTCGAATAACATCTCTTTCTTGGAATAGAATAGCGAATAACAATGTGCTGACCCATGTACCTCTACCATCCTCCGTTTCTATTCGATGTGCACTTGAAGAAAAATTTGCCAGTTTTTTGAATTAACACCTCGATTGCACCTGCTTCCATGATGGCCACTTTACTTTCACTATTAAAGGAAGCAATTATTGATAGCAACCACAGTGCAACTGTTCCTCCCAACACTGATGCAGAATCGTGTTGTGTCTGTTTCTCTTTCTTGAAAATGCCCTCCCTGGTTTGTGCGACCTTGAACTTCTTCAAATTTATCGTCTGTCAAATCCTTCATTTTCATAGCATGCTTCATCATGCGCACAAGAGAGTGAATAAGCTGTGCTAAGAGCCCAGATTCATTAAGAGTATCCAATGCTATTTTCTTGTGTTCCTTGGCAGCACAAATAAGAAGAGCGGTTCCTCCAACTTTCACTTCTAAGCTAGAAGAATATATGACTCGGTTTGCCAGAGCAACTATACATCTTGGCATTTCTACCACCAAATCTCCAAGAACTATAGACTGGTCTTGACACAATCTCCAAAAAACCTCAATTGCCTTTTCTTGAACTGGTGGAAGTCCAATGGCCAAGCACTTCACCAATGGTTCCAAGCTGTTAGGCAATTCAGCAAGGACTACCCATGTTGGAATAGCAGGACCTCCACCTTGTTTCACTCTAGCCAATATGGCAAGAGCTTCTAAAGCATCTGATGATGTTACATTGTCTAGATCAATAGAAGCCAAAAAGGTTACCAAAGCAACAACTGTACCACAGTGATGAAGACATTCTATAAGCACATCATCAACTGGCATATGACTCAGAAATCGAGCAAGAGCACCTGTTGCATGTCCCTTTCCCCCTTTTGTACCATCCCTGAGGACTCTTGTCAATGATGGAATGATATCCTCTGCTAAAGCCTGCTCAGCGATTTGGGCATCTGATAGAAGACTAGCCAATGTATTGATTGCCATTTCTGCGGCAGAAATGCTTGAAGACTTCCCAAGTTCAATTAATGGTTTGATTGCACCACTAGCAATATAGACCACATCTTTGTTAGTTTCAGTTGAGGAGAAAAGTGTTGCAAGTGCTCGAGCTGACTGCATGGCAATGCGCTTAGTTCCAATATTTAAAAACTTGATTAAAGGGTTGATGATTTCTAGCATTGAAAGATTTTCAAAAATATATTTTCTTACACCAAATACATCAGCAAGAACTGATGCAACATTTTCTTGAGTTTCCTCTTCAGAAGAACCAAGCATTTGAACTAGTGATTGGAGACCTTCATTTGCAGCACCTCCTTTCTGTATGAGCTCTTCATGAGATGCCACTGAAAGTAAGCAACCCAACACCATTATCACATGTGCTTTTGAGTTTGGTTTATTCCCCCACAGTAAAGCCACCAACTGGTTGACAATGGCAGCATCTGCATCTCTAATAAGATGTTTAAGCACCTTAGCAACAACTTCTTGTCCCTTCGAACTAGCATTTCTCAAGAGCCACAGGAGGGCTAGAACAACATCTGCACTTTGAACACAAGCACGTCTTTATTCACTATGAGAACATAAATTTCCTAACAAAAGTGCAGCATCCTTTTTTGCTTTCTGGGATCCAGATTCCAGCAGTTGGACAAGTGTAGGTATCCCACCTGCTGCTGTAATTGCCCATTTACTGTCATCGACTTCTACAGACAAAATAGAAAGCAAAGCAACGATATGCTCCTGTTGTTGCTTAGTAGATAGACCAAGGAATGAAATTAATATTGTTATCTTTTACCAAGATGGCAACAATTTTCATTCCCATACCAAGCACTCTTGAGAATATGTGTATGCAGAATGGAACACGATACATGATATTCATGAAAATGCACTATATCAATACCACTGGAAAACTAAAACTGAGCTCAAGATAGTTTATAAGGAATAGTTTCATACTACCCCAAATCCAAAGAACAAATGCAAAACCCAGAAGAACATTTCCCCGATTGCTCTGATACTATTTCGAAAAGCCTGATTGAATGACCAAAACCGCAGAGCAAAATACAACTGCAAGCATGTGCCAGTACCAAGACACCTAATGACCTAATGATGAGGATAAGTGGTTGAATATGATAGATGAAGTGTATAAGCCGACAATTGTTTATGTAAACACAACGGATTTTGATAAATATGACAACTAGGTAAGATTTGCTACCGATCCGAACGAATCCCCTATTTCGTAGTGCAACCAGTTCAAAATCTGGGTTTTGCGCTACGAAATCACCTAGATAGGGTTTCTGCGCATAAGAACTTTGAAACGAGTTTCGACATATAATATTCATGTGAGATATGAGACCAATGATAGACAAAATCAGAGAATTGACCCCTTTTGACATACCAACAAGACTCCTATTCAAATTGTTTAGACTCTAAAACCAGATGAAAAGACTAGACCCAAAAATTGACACCAACCCTTTGACAAACAATCGAACTGATGTGAGCAATTTAGAAATTTTTCTTGAGTGATAACACATGCCTTGACAAGATTGGGCCGGAGCCCTTGGGGTTGGAGCCTCAGAATTGGAAGGATTGGTGTCCTTGGGGTTGGTGCGTCAGAAGTGGAAGGATTGGGGTCCTTGGACTTGGTACTCCTATATCCAAGGTTGGTGCCTTGACAATAGAGAGTTGGAGCCCTTGAGGTTGGTGCCTCAGAACTGGAAGGATTGGTGTCCTGGGAGTTGGTGCTCCTAAGTCCAAGGTTGGTGCCTTGACAAAACAGAGTTGGTGCTCTGGAGATTGGAGCCTCAAAAAAGTCCAAGTTGGTGCTTGGCAACGGATTGGAACCATATATATATATTGTATCTATTTTATTGCAAAGATTATATTAATAAAAACATTTATTCTTGTTTTTCATCTTGTGTTCTAAATATAAATATTTTAACTGGGAAAATAGCAGTCGAAAAGAAATATTGATTCACCCCCCCTCTCAGTAATTCCAACGATTGGTATCAGAGCCAGTACCTTCATTCAAAGCCTAATAGCTTAAAGGTTGATCTTTAGAACACAAATGGCAACGTCAAGGAAGAAAGTCTTCAATCCTCTTAAGGATGTGTCTCCCTCTACCAATAAAATAGAAGACAATCAATTTGAGGAGCCTCCATGGTTCAATGGGAACTTTAATATATGGGAAGCAAGAATGAGGAATTTCTTAAAGACTCAAGGCACTGAGATCTGGAAATCAGTAATTGTTGATAGCATGATGGATGGAGAATCCAAGGAGTACAATGCAAAAGCAATGAAGGCAACCTTGAATGGCCTACCTGATTCTATAAAGAACACTTTAGGAAAATGTTCATCATCAAGGGGTATATTGGACAAACTTCATGACCTTCACTCAAAAGGAGCATTGACCATGACCATCAGTCAAGAAGATGATGGAAATCAAGAAGAAATCCAGAACCCATCACAGAAGCTGAAAATGAGAATGATGATATCAAGGCTAAAGAAGATCTAGAAGATGAAGAGAATGAAAAAGATTTTGTAGAAGATCTCCTTGCTCAACTTATGGCTGCCATGGAAGAGATTATCAATTTGAAAAAGGAAAATGAGGAACTTAAGAAGAAAGCACTAGCTGGTGACCAAGACCAAACAAGGAAGAAAGTTGACCTTGTCAAGCTTCAAGTACAAGAAAGGGATGAAGAGCTTGCCAAGCTTAAGAAGGAATTTCATCAAAGCAAAAGAAAGCAGCATGAAGAAGTCATATCCATGAAAAATAAATTGGATAAAGCAAAGAAACGGGAAGATACCTTGTCAAGTCAACTTGAACAAAGGCACAAGAGCTTGAACAAACTTGAAGAAGAGGTTGGTTAGTACTAGGTAGAGGTGTCCTCTCTCAAATCTCAACTACAAGAAGCAAGAAAGTTAGCACAAGGAGCTAAGAAGACAATGGAAGCATTGGAAATCATAGAAGAACAGGTTGATGAAGCAGAAAAGGAGAGAAACACCATGATATGTCAACTAAAAGCAAAGGATGAAGAAATTTTCAAATTAAAATCTAACATCAAACTTCTCAAGGCTGAAACATGTCAAGCTACAAGGATCAAGGAAGAAATGGAGAGAATTCTAGCAAAGGAAAATGAAGAAATCTTCAAAATGAAGTTAGATATCATCTCCCTTAAAATAGAAGCAAATGAAGCTGCTCATATCAAGGAAGAAACTAAGAAACAACTTGCTAAGAAGAATAATGAGTGTGAAAGATTGGAAGAAGAGATTGTCTTCCTCAAGAAAAAGGTTGAAGGAATGAACAAAACCTTGAAGAGCTCTCAAGCCTTGGATGACATGCTTAGCCATCAAAGATGTCCATTTGATAAATTAGGTCTCGGGTATGCAGGTGAATCCTCAAACAAGAATGATAATGCTTCAAACAAAAGGGATGTGAAGAAGCCAGAAAGAAATGGTGATGCTCCCAGTTCCAGTAAAGGCAAGGAGAAAAATCAAGGCAACAATGGAAGAAATCTTGCTCCAAGAAGGAATGTAGATAATGTCAAGGATGCTAGAAGCAATGGTTATCATCAAAGGATCTCAAGACAAAAAGACTTCAGAAGTACATCAAGGAAATCTCCATCTCCTAGGTACCAAAGTTTATTTCTTGGTTATTGTTATTCTTGTACAAACTTTGGTCACATGGAAAAAGATTGTAAAGCATATCATAAAGATAGATGTTATGGTCCCCAACCATATCATAAAGATAGATATTATGGTCCCCAACAATCTCCAAGGAACAACTTTGCAGGAAGAAATCATGAATTCTTATTCATGAACAATGTAGAATGCTTCAAGTGTCATAACATTGGTCATATGGCACATGATTGTAACTTAACTTGGGCTCTTAAACAAGCTAGAACCATGCAAAAGAATAAAGTTACACAAGTATGGAGAAGGAAGCTAATACAATCTGAAAGTCCCTTGAACTCTCTAGCCAACAACACATGTTGTTGACCTAACGTTCGACAATCTTAGCATTTGATGGGAAGACTCTGCCAAAAGAAATGATGCATACGGTCAGGGGGAGCCTACGATTCTTAATCATTATTGTAGAAGCATTGAAGTGAAGAATCCCTAAGATTGTTGAGGCCATGATAAAGTAGTTCTGAGACATGAAGAGGGGATAATGTGCTAGTTGCAGTAATCCTTCTATCTTGAGTAAAAGGAATAGCACTATGACAGGGGGAGTAACAGACCCATGAAGATCTACTATTCATGAAGAAGAGTAGTAGTTCGACAGGGGAGTCCTTGTGCACTCCTTTTCCATTGATGTCAAAGGGGGAGAGAAGAAGAATATTTCCATCAATAACAAACGGGGAGATTGTTAATCTAGGTTTTCATTGATGTCAATATGGCAATATTATGGACAGTAAACAATGATGTGAAGCCAAGTAGATTAGATCCATGAAGCAACAGGAGTGTAGGATACTAAATGATGATATGAAACCAAGGAGACACAGAGCAAATCTGTGAAGAAACATGAGCAAGAAGCCAAGGAGAAAAGCCATGAGGAGAAGCCATATGAAAGCCAAGCCATGAGTATTGCAAAGTATCATAGGAGTTAACAGAGGAGCCATATTAGACCAGAGAATATCAGAAGTCACAGTAGCTATCAAGAGAAGCATATCGGAAGAGTTCATTGGAAACAGGTTATCGGAAGCCATCATGAAGCCAAAGCGTAACAGCAAGAGGTCATTGGAAGCAAAGAGGTCATTAGCTATTGTGTGCAGGCAGAATTTGGCGAAACAAAGAGAGGAGAAGAAGAGACAGAGGAATCATAATGGGTCTTTGAATCCAGTTGAAAAATCAGAGTGAAGCTCAGAGAGAATCAACGATGTATGAGATCGCAGAAGGCAGGCTCAGAGAGAGTTGAGCAACGGAAAAGTGAAAGGCCGAAACCCTGAAGAAAACTCGAAACCACAGGAAAAACACTGAAGAAATGAATCAAAGTCAAAGTGAGGAGACAGATGAAGATTGAACGCACAGGAACTGTTGGATCTTGGAGATCAATGGACGAGATTGTTTGTAATGAGCAACCAGGATTAAGTCGCGCAGTGTAAAGTCAAAGAAATGAACAATGAAGATTAATTTAAGTATTAGCGGATGAGGAAATCGGAGGAGTCGTTGCAGCTGTCGATGGTAGAAGATCTACGGTCATTGGGTGCTAAATAGCTCGGGCGTTAGTCAAAGAGAAAGGCAGGTTTATAAGCGGAAATGGTTTATTGGGTTGAGAATAAGCGGTAAGTGGTAATAGGAGGGAGTCACCCGATTCCATTAAGCAATTGACATGTCGCACGTCGGAGGAGAGAGGAAACCGCTTTATCGGGCGGGTAATCCTCGTGCATGTAGCTCACCCAATATCGTTGTCGAGCGTTGGATCAAATGCGGTGTTGATCGACGATGAAGGATCAACGGATGATTTTTGGGTTGATCGAGTTAAGTTGGGACCGTTAGATCTGGAGAGAAGAGATCTACGGCGCAACAAGCTTCCGATGGATTATGTTGATCGGACCGAGTATCGATCGTCGGATCTAATATAGATGAAATATACGGTGGAGAATGAACCCGATAAAGTTAAACCTCGAGAACTATGTCCGAGCGGGTTACGTCATCACCACTGAAATATGCCCTAATGCTATATCACGTCCGTTGTATTGGAGGTTATGCATCGCAAGTTATGAAGGGATGGTACACTATAAACTGCGATTGCGATATATATATATACAGACCCGATATATTAACTTTTATTTATTGTTATATCACATTTGTCGCATATCTCAAGTCATGAAGAACTGTAACTATGTCAAAAAGTCGATTGTGATATACTACGCAGACCCGATAGCTCCATAAAATATACCTTATGTAATATCGCGTCCGGGTACCGAGGAAGTCACGCAAATCATAAGGGTTTTCGCTGTCGGACTGCCGATTACGATTGAGATAGTGACGTGGCATGTGGGACCTCTGTTATGAAACCAGCTCAAGAAAAGATAGAAAAGATAGATCAACGCCTTAGAATTCAGCCTCTTCGAGGGGGCAACCTCCTTTACATTACATAAATGAACAATTCTTGGATGATACAAATGAAAAGACCTCCTTTCTATATATAGGAGTCTAAGGGGTGATAACATAATCAGAGCCGACATAACAATAATAATGTAAGGGCACAATAATAACAATAGTGGGCTTCTATGGGGCACATTAGTAACAATATGGACACTACATGGGTACATCAATATAATAAGTGGGTTGTACTAATAAGAATAAGGGGTTACACCAGTAGTATAGGGGCCTAACATGCCCCTCTCCTTCAAAAAGCGTTGTCCTCAATGCTTGAGTAGTTCTTGATGCTTTTGTATAAAATTATTGTCCTCCCATGTGGAATCTTCAACAGGTAAGTTCTTCCACTTGATGAGATACTCTGAAATTGATCGATTTCGTAGCTGTCGGGTTCTTGTTTCTGTGACTGCTCCAGGTTCCAATATGATTTTTTCTTCCTTTTCAATATCTGACAATATTGTTTGAATTGGGATCTTTTGAAACTTTTGAATAAGTGGCCATAATTCTTTGTCCTTCTTCCATTCATCCCTTGCTTCGTTTATCCAATCTGGTTGGATAATAGAAATAGCACGAAATAATGCTTCCACATCCTCATCCTTGAAGAGTCTTCCCATTCGGTAAGGTCGCCATTTTTTAAGTGCATGTAGTATTGCCAACATTTCCTTCTCATAAATAGCTTGCTTTAGATGTAGCAGTAAAAATACCCAATCACCTACATCAAAACATTTTTCACTATGATGTTGATCTACCTGTTGTTTCATTTGATTTTGCACCGAAGTGGAATTATCCTTTAAAAGTTGGAGAACTTGTTGTTGATGCTCGATGTGATCTTTCACTTCTTGAACATTCTTCTTCTTGATATGTCCTTCTATCTTGATAGTTTGAGGAGTGGTAATTCCGACCAGTGAATTACAAGATATGGCTGGATTCATTTCTTCTTTCTTGATGTGATATTTCACTTCTTGCACCTTTTTCTTCTTAATATGTCCTTTGATCTTGAGAGTTTGAGGAGTGGTCATTCTTGCCAATAGTTTACAAGATATGTTCTGATTCATTTCTTCTTTCTCTGGGGTCGGGTCCTGGCATATATCCTCTTCTTTTGATGTTTCTTGATCTTTTTCTTCCTCCTCTTCATACTCTATGTAAAATAATTTCTTCTCGGCACACTTATGACCTTTAGTGCATTTGCTATCACAATTGTAACAAAGCCCTTTTTCTCTTTTTTCTTCCAATTGTTGTGGTGTAACCCTTATAGGTTGTGGAAGGCTAGGAGAAACAACACGTCCATTTTTAAAGTTGTGAGGGGTAGACTTCCTTGTTGCCATAATTTTACTTTCAAATATGTCACAAAGCCCTTTTACTCTTTCCAATTGCTGTGGTGTTGTTCTAAAGAAGGTGTTGCTCTTTGTATCCTCATAATGTGTTATCATTTCCTCCGTGAGAATTGACCACGTAACAAGTTTTTTACGAGAAAAAAGCCCTTTGTACCATAAAATTTGATCTGGTTCTAAATATGAAGATGCAATACATACCTTTTGTAATAGTTGTACACCATGTAGATCAAAATATTGCTCCATCTGAAGTATCCAATTTACCGGATCCTTGCCATCAAACTTCCTCATCTTGCTTTTTTTTTAGGACCTTGATCTTGAAACGACTGTAACTCTGTACTTGTGGATATTTAAGTTCTGAAATTGATACCTGTAGTATCCCTCTGTGTCCTCTTTCCAATGCCACCAGTCTGATCCAAATTGGATTCTCCAAGGAAGAGTTATGTGAAATCTCCCACAGTGACTTGCTTATAGACTAGTTCAGTAGAGCTAACTTGTACGACGTGCCACGAGTCACTGTTTCGACCTTTGGATCTAAAACATGCATACAAGAAACTACAGTCCGTCCTCTTTCTGTACCTTCTTATGAAATTTCAATACGATCCCCATAGAGAAAGTTATGATGATTTTCCCCAGGTCACCTGTTTTGAATGTAATTCAGGAGTCTGCAAAAAGACCAACTTCCTCAGATCATATCTTCGCAAATATCACGCGAAGAGCTCTGAAATTTGCACCCAAGGTTCAGCGCGATTTCTTCTCAAATGGGTTTTTTTGCGACTTCTGAAACGTCACAGAAAAAAAGTTATAGTGAAAATGCCACGATGACCTGTTTGGAGCAGCGAAACCCTAGAATCCAAAGCTCTGATACCAGATGTTATGAAACAGCTCAAGAAAAGATAGAAAAGATAGATCAACGCCTTAGAATTCAGCCTCTTCGAAGGGGCAACCTCCTTTACATTACATAAATGAACAATTCTTGGATGATACAAATGAAAAGACCTCCTTTCTATATATAGGAGTCTAAGGGGTGATAACATAACCAGAGCCGACATAACAATAATAATGTAAGGGCACAATAATAACAATAGTGGGCTTCTATGGGGCACATTAGTAACAATACGGGCACTACATGGGTACATCAATATAATAAGTTGGTTGTACTAATAAGAATAAGGGGTTACACTAGTAGTATAGGGGCCTAACAACCTCCCTATTGGTACGAGCCTCTCCAACGAAATCCTCCGTAAATAATGATTGAGTCTATTGTATAAATATTAAAGAAAAAAAGGGACCTCTTTGATATTTTTTAATATGCAACATTTCTTTGTAATTCGGCCTCTCTTCTGAATTTACGTGTCCTGTGAGTATTGGAACACTCGAATAGACAGAGGAAGCCATGGACTGGGAAGCCAAAGAATCAAGCGAGCGTAGATGGACGAGCATTGAGGAAGCTAAAGCGACCGGAGGAGGGAAGCCAAAAGGTCGAGCGAGCACAGAGGAAGCGGAAGTTCAAGCGAGTGAAAGGGAAGCCAAAGGTCAGGTGTATCAGTATAAGAAAATAGAGAATTGCCTTTATGAGTGGTTGTTGGCGAACTGGAAGAAAGAAGGAAGCCGATGGTCAAGCAGGATAGAAAGAGGTCGAAGGTCCAACAGGACAGAAGGAAGACGAAGGTCCAACCGGACAGGAGGCAGTCAAAGGACGACGAACTCTGTTGATCATGTTACCTTGTGAAAGACTCAGAACTGTGATGAATTAATCAGGTACATAATCCATACTGAAGAACAATTCTGTGATATAATAAATAAAGTTTCATTTGATATCGCTTGAAGGGAATAGTAGCCAGCACCAGTATTGAAGCATATGTGAATGTATTTATGGGAAGTAAGAGATTGCAATAACAAGAATAATGCGCAGTAGTCACGTTGGAAGCATTCACCATGATTGTGAGAACGGAGGCTTGAAACAGAGAGTTGGTTCTTGTGTAGAGCTTAGTGCAACTAATAGTATACTCATTAAAGCTATGTGGAGACATTATCAGAGATCATGATGGCTATTTGATAGCATCATGAGATAACTTTTGCAGACTCTGTGTGGACAGTATGAAGAGTTGTAAAGACTTCTTCATATGAAGACTGGTTGCCATTGATGTTGTAGCATGGAGACTACAGTGAAACTGTAAACAGACATAATTCAGTAAAGAAGAGTTTTGGGAGCAGAAAATCACTATCAAACATGCCTTCACACGATTGGATCGGAGCCTCAGAATTGGAAGGATTGGTGTCCTTGGGGTTGGTGCATCAAAAGTGGAAGGACTGGTGTCCTTGGAGTTGGTACTCCTATATCGAAGTTTGGTGCCTTGACAATAGAGGGTTGGAGCGCTTGAGGTTGGTGCCTCAGAACTGGAAGGATTGGTGTCCTAGGAGTTGGTGCTCCTAAGTCCAAGGTTGGTGCCTTGACAAAACAGAGTTGGTGCTTTGGTGGTTGGAGCCTCACAAAATTCCAAGTTGGTGCTTGGCAACATATTGGAATCATATATATATTGTATCTATTTCATTGCAAAGATTATATTAGTAAAAGCATTTATTTTTGTTGTTCATCTTGTGTTCTAAATATAAATGTTTTAACTGGTAAAATAATAGTTGAAAAGAAATAATGATTCACCCCCCTCTCAGTATTTCCAACAATTGGTATCAGAGCCAGTACTTTCGTTCAAAGCCTAACATCTTGAAGGTTGATCTTTAGAACACAAAGGGAAAATTCAAGAAAGAAAGTCTCCAATCCTCCTAAGGATGTGTCTCCCTCTACCATTACAATAGAAGACAATTAATTTGAGGAGGCTCCATGGTTCAATGGGAACTTTAATATATGGGAAGCAAGAATGAGGAATTTCTTAAAGACTCAAGGCTTTGAAATTTGGAAATCAGTAATTTTTTATAACATGATGGATGGAGAATCCAAGGAGTACAATGCAAAAGCAATGAAGGCAATCTTGAATGGGCTACCTGATTCTATAAAGAACAATTTAGGAAAATGTTCGTCAGCAAAGGGTATATGGGACAAACTTCATGACCTTCACTCAAAAGGAGCATTGACCATGACCATCAGTCAAGAAGATGATGGAAATCAAGAAGGAAATCCAAAACCCATCACAGAAGCTGAAAATGAGAATGATGATATCAAGGCTAAAGAAGATCTAGAAGATGAAGAGAATGAAAAAGATTTTGTAGAAGATCTCCTCGCTCAACTTATGGCTGCCATGGAAGAGATTATCAATTTGAAAAAGGAAAACGAGGAACTTGAGAAGAAAGCACTAGCTGGTGACCAAGACCAAACAAGGAAGAAAGTTGACCTTGTCAAGCTTCAAGTACAGGAAAGGGATGAAGAGCTTGCCAAGCTTAAGAAGGAATTTCATCAAAGCAAAAGAAAGCAGCATGAACAAGTCATATCCATGACAAATCAATTGAATAAAGCAAAGAAACAAGAAGATACCTTGTCAAGTCAACTTGAACAAAGGCACAAGAGCTTGAACAAACTTGAAGAAGAGATTGGTCAGTACAAGGTAGAGGTCTCCTCTCTCAAATCTCAACTACAAGAAGCAAGAAAGTTAGCACAAGGAGCTAAGAAGACAATGGAAGCATTGGCAATCATAGAAGAATAGGTTGATGAAGCAGAAAAGGAGAGAAACACCATGATATGTCAACTAAAAGCAAAGGATGAAGAAATTTTTAAATTAAAATCTAACATCAAACTTCTCAAGGCTGAAACATGTAAAGCTACAAGGATCAAGGAAGAAATGGAGAGCACTCTAGCAAAGGAAAATGAAGAAATCTTCAAAATGAGTTTAGATATCATCTCCCTTAAAATAGAAGCAAATGAAGCTGCTCATATCAAGGAAGAAACTAAGAAACAACTTGCTAAGAAGAATAACGAGTGTGAAAGATTGGAAGAAAAGATTGTCTTCCTCAGGAAAAAGGTTGAAGGGATGAACAAAACCTTGAAGAGCTCTCAAGCCTTGAATGACATGCTCAGCCATCAAAGATGTCCATTTGATAAATCAGGTCTCAGGTATGCAGGTGAATCCTCAAACAAAAATGATAATGCTTCAAACAAAAGGGATGTGAAGAAGCCAGAAAGAAATGTTGATGCTCCCAGTTCCAGCAAAGGCAAGGAGAAAAATCAAGGCAACAATGGAAGAAATCCTGCTCCAAGAAGAAATGTAGATAATGTCAAGGATGCTAGAATCAATGGTTATCATCAAAGGATCTCAAGACAGAAAGACTTCAGAATTACATCAAGGAAATCTCCATCTCCCAGGTACCAAAGTTTATTTCTTGGTTATTGTTATTCTTGTACAAACTTTGGTCACATGGAAAAAGACTGTAAAGCATATCATAAAGATAGATGTTATGGTCCCCAACCATATCATAAAGATAGATATTATGGTCCCCAACAATCTCCAAGGAACAATTTTTCAGGAAGAAATCATGAATTCTTATTCATGAACAATGTAGAATGCTTCAAGTGTCATAACATTGGTCATATGGAACGTGATTGTAACTTAACTTGGGCTCTTACACAAGCTAGAACCATGCAAAAGAAGAAAGTTACACAAGTATGGAGAAGGAAGCAAATACAATCCAAAAGTCCCTTGAACTCTCCAGCCAACAACACATGTTGTTGACTTGACGTTCGACAATCTTAGCATTTGATGGGAAGACTCTGCCAAAAGAGATGATGCATACAGTCAGGGGGAGCCTGTGATTCTTGATCATTATTGCAGAAGCATTGAAGTGAAGAATCTCTAAGCATTGTTGAAGCCATGATAAAGTAGTTCTAAGACATGAAGAGGGGATAATGTGCTAGTTGCAACAATCCTTCTATCTTGAGTAAAAAGAAGAGCATTATGACAGGGGGAGTAACAGACCCATGAAGATATACTATTCATGAAGAAGAGTAGCAGTTTGACAGGGGGAGTCATTGTGGACTCCTTTGCCATTGATGTCAAAAGCAGAGAGAAGAAGAACATTGCCATCAATAACAAAGGTGGAGATTGTTAATCTAGGTTATCATTGATGTCAATATGGCAATATTCTGGACAGTAAACAATGATGTGAAGCCAAGTAGAGCAGATCCATGAAGCAACACGAGTATGTCAATATGGCAATATTCTGGGATACTAAATGATGATATGAAGCCAAGGAGAAGTAGAGCAGATCCATGATGAAACAGGATCAAGAATCCAAGGAGCAAAGCCATGAGGAGAAGCCAGAGGAAAGCCAAGCCAGCCAAGCCATGAGTATTGTAGAATATCATAGGAGTTAACAGAGGAGCCATATCAAACCAGAGAATATCGGAAGTCACAGGAGCTATTAAGAGAAGCATATCGAAAGAGTTCATCAGAAACAGGTTATTGGAAGCCATCATGAAGCCAAAGCATAAGAGGAAGAGGTCATTGGAAGCAAAGAGGTCATTAGCTGTTGTGTGCAGGTAGAATTCGGTGAAACATAGAGAGGAGAAGAAGAGATAGAGGAATCATAATGGGTCTTTGAATCTGGTTGAAGAATTAGAGTGAAGCTCAGAGAGAATCAACGATGTATGAATTCGCAGAAGGCAGGCTCAGAGAGAGTTGAGAAACGGAAAAGTGAAAGGCCGAAACCCTGAAGAAAACCCGAAACCACAGGAAAAACACTGAAGAAATGAATCAAAGTCAAAGTGAGGAGACAGATGAAGATTGAACGCATAGGAATCGTTGGATCTTGGAGATCAACAGATGAGATTGATTGTAATGAGTGGCCAGTATTAAGTCGCGTAGCGTAAAGTCAAAGAAAAGAACGACGGAGATTAATTTAAGTATTAGTAGATGAGGAAATCGTAGGAGTCATCGATGGTAGAAGATCTACGATCATTGGGCGCTAAATAGCTCGAGCATTAGTCAAAGAGAAATGCGGGTTTATAAGCGGAAATGGTTTATCGGGTTGAGAATAAGCGGTAAGTGGTAGGAGGGAGTCACCTAATTTCATTAAGCAATTGACACGTCGCACGTCGGAGGAGAGAGGAAACCGCTTTATCGGGCGGGTAATCCTTGTGCATGCAGCTCACCCGATATCGTTGTCGAGAGTTGGATCAAATGCGGTGTTGATCGACGGCGAAGGATCAACAGACGGTTTTTGGGTTGATGGGGTTAAGTCGGGACCATTAGATCTGGAGAGAAGAGATCTACGGCGCAACAAGCTTCCGATGGATTGTGTTGATTAGATCGAGTTTTGATCGTCGGATCTAATACAGATGAAATCTACGGTGGAGAATGAACCCGATAAAGTTAGACCTCGGGAACTGTGTCCGAGCGGGTTACGTCATCACCATTGTAATACGCCCCAATGCTATATCGTGTCTACCGTATCGGAGGTTATGCATCGCAAGTTATGAAGGGATGGTACACTATAAACTGCGATTGCGATATATATATATATATATAGATATATATACACACATATATATACGAACTCGATAGGTATATTAACTTCTGTTTATTGTTATATTGCATCCGTCGCATATCGCAAGTCGTGAAGAACTGTAACTATGTCAAAACGTCGTTTGCGATATACTACGCGGACACGATAGCTCCATAAAATATACCTTTATGTAATATCGTGTCCGGGTATCGGGGAAGTCACGCAAATCATAAGGGTTGTCGCTGTCGGACCGCCAATTTTGTTTAAGATAGTGACGTGGCATGTGGGACATGCCTATTGGTACAGGCCTCTCCAATGAAATCCTCCGTAAATAATGATTGAGTCTATTGTGTAAATATTAAAGAAAAAAAAGGAGCCTCTCTGATATTTTTTAATATGCAACATTTCTTTGTAATTCGGCCTCTCTTCTGAATTGACGTGTCCTGTGAGTATTGGAACACTCGAATAGACAGAGGAATCCATGGACCGGGATGCCGAATAATCAAGTGAGTGTAGATGAACTAGCGTTGAGGAAGCTAAAGTGACCAGAGGAGGGAAGCCAAAAGGTCGAGCGAGCACAAAGGAAGCGGAAGTTCAAGCAAGCGAAAGGGAAGCCAAAGGCCAGGCGTATCAGTATAAGAAAACAAACAATTGCCTTTATGAGTGGTTGTTGACGAACTGGAAGAAGCAAGGAAGCTGACAGTCTAGCAGGGTAGAAAGAGGCCGAAGGTCCAACAAGACAGAAGGAAGACGAAGGTCCAGCTGGACAAGAGGCAGTCAAAGGACGAGCAACTCTGTTGATCGTGTTACCCTGTGAAATACTCAGGCCTGTGATGAATTAATTAGGTACATAATGCATACTGAAGAACAATTCTGTGATATAATAAATAAAGTTTCATTTGATATCGCTTGAAGGGAACAATAGCCAGCACCAGTATTGAAGCATATGTGAATGTATTTCTGGGAAGTAAGAGATTGCAATAGCAAGAACAGTGCGCAGTAGTCACGCTGGAAGCATTCACCATGACAGTGAGAACAAAGGCTTGAAATAGAGAGTTGGTTCTTGTGTAGAGCTTAGTGAAGCTAATAGTAGACTTACTAAAGCTGTGTGGAGACATAATCAGAGATCATGATGGCTATTTGATATCGTCATGAGATAACTTTTGCAGACTCTGTGTGGATAGTATGAAGAGTTGTAAAGACTTCTTCATATGAATACTGGTTGCCATTGATGTTGTAGCATGGAGACTACAGTGAAGCTGTAAACAGACAAAATTCAGTAAAGAAGAGTTTTGGGAGCAAAAAATCACTATCAAACATGCCTTGACAAGATTGGGTTGGAGCCCTTGGGGTTGGAGCTTTAGAATTGGAAGGATTGGTGTCCTTGGGTTTGGTGCCTCAGAAGTGGAAGGATTGGTGTCCTTGGAGTTGTTACTCCTATATCCAAGGTTGGTGCCTTGACAACAGAGGGTTGGAGCCCTTGAGGTTGGTGCCTCAGAATTGGAAGGATTGGTGTCCTGGGAGTTGGTGCTCCTAAGTCCAAGGTTGGTGCCTTGACAAAACAGAGTTGGTGCTTTGGAGGTTGGAGCCTCATAAAAGTCCAAGTTGGTGCTTGGCAACAGATTGGAACCATATATATATTTTATATATTTTATTGCAAAGATTATATTAATAAAAGCATTTATTCTTGTTTTTCATCTTGTGTTATGAATATAAATGTCTTAACTGGTAAAATAACAGTTGAAAAGAAATATTGATTCACCCCCCCCTCAATATTTCCAACACTTTCTTCTGCCCACTTGCTAATTTTGTTTTCCAGCATGCTTCCAAATAGATTTGCAAACAAAGAGTTTATCATGATGGTCCTATAATTGGAGGGATTATTGACGTCACTGCTCTTGAAAAGAGGTATTGCCAGACTAGTTGTCCAATCTGTGGGGAACCCTTGTTGTATGATGTTGTTGAAGACTTTTGTAATGTGAGGTTCAAGAATCTTTGAGGCCCACTTTATATATTCTGCTTGGAGTTCAACTAAGTCTTTTGCTTTTCCAACACCCAACTTCTTCATACCCATCTCTACCTCTTGTACTGTGAAGAGTTTTGTATCAGTTTTGACCAAGGGGGGGAGAGTCAACCTTGGGAACCTAATCATAGAGTTGTCTTGCATAGTCAAACCATTTAGAAGTTGTAATATTATTTCCAATTTGTATCTTTTCGGTTGGAGCTCCTTCCAAAATAATTTGGGATTATTTTTCCCAAGGAAGATTAGTTCTTCCCTCCTTGAAACCATGAAATCGACCTTTTTCTTGCTTAATAACTGCTTGTAAAATTTGAGTTTTATGTTATCCTTGTTTGACTCTTTCCACATTCTCCTTGCCTTTTTACATTCCTCGTCAAACCAACCATTAACCGGAAAGCAATTTGTTTCAAACTTCTTAATTTTTGTTCTTTTGCACTTTGCAAGTGCGCATTGAATTAAATGTGTTAATTCATGACTACGAAGGCTGTGAATTGTAGTTTTCTCCTTCTCGAAGAGCCTCTCTAGCGTCATTTTAAAGGTATTACAATTTTCTAGGGTCAAAAGAATTCTGCCCTGTGGGAGATTTTGTTGGACATGCTGAATTTTTGACTCTAATTGTTTCTTTCCAAACCAAGAGAAACATAAATAAAATGGCTTGTGATCTGATTTCAAATCCCACAGCTGATCTCCAACCAAAACTTCTTCCATTTTCTCACACAAACCATGTGAGCAAATTACATAATCTACCACACTTGCTCCATTGTAAGTATTGCAATTGAAATTACCAGACTTTACCCATCTAGTCAATCCATTACAAATGACTAAATCAAAGGCCCCACATAGAGTAAGAAATTGTTCACCAAAGAGATTGCAACCCTTGTCCTCTAAAATTCTTTCCCACTGATGATTACTTTCCTCTGTAAGCCAAATAGGGTCACAAACATCTTTACAACAAAGAATGCTAGCTTGCTCACTTGCAGTCCTAGCATTGAAATCACCCACTATAAGGACTTCACCTAGCTGTGAATATGTTGCAATATCCGTTTTTAAAGCTGCAGATGGATCTTTGTGGTCAAGCCCTCTACCTTTGTAAATTTTTGAAACCTGCGGTGCAAAATAGCATGCTGCAATTCTGACGTGGTTTCCATTTTTTGATATTTTAAACCAAATGAATTGCTTATTTGAGTCTTCTTTTTCTAACTGAATGAGACGACCTTCTTTCTCCCTTACTAAAACCATGATACCCCCATGCCCTTTTCCATTCTCTGCTGCCTTGTTCCACTTTTCCATCTTCCAGTATCCTTCAAACAAAGGTGTCTTGCACCCTTCATGCTCATGTGTTTCTATGAGGCAAATTATGTTTCTATCTTCTGTAATAGGTCTTACCCAGGTCCTCGTCTCCATGGGTAACCTCTGCAGTTCCAACAAACTAATCTTAAGGAAACTTGGGTATGACTTGATTGCTATTATTTTGAAATGCAAGACTCACATTTAGTCTTTGTCCCTGTTTTTCCATACCGACCTTGCTTTCTGATTTCCTGTTGAAGAGTTCGTTGCCTCTTCTTTATTACCATCTTGTTGCTATGCTTTGGAAGGAGGTCCAAATCGCACTATCACAACTTTGCCTTTATAAATCCATGCTCTTTTTCCTTCATCTCTTGCTGCTCTAACCTTTAAAATTTCCTCCCTTCTTTCCTCCAGTTATTTTACTGTTAAATCTTCTTCTAGGAAAAAACAAGAACCCCTCAAGAGATGTTTCTTGCTTAGAATGATATATTTATCACGCAATCTAGGCACAATGACTTTTATGGGCCTGGCTCTCTCCCCATTAAACTTACCCACCCTCCATGCTTGGCATATTTGTCCTTGCCATAGAAACTTGTCTTTCAAGAAGTCTCTTGCAAGGTCAAGAGTACATTCATTTTTCCCATAGTCTTTCACCCCTTTAATAATTATGTTTGTTGCCCTATTTTGTCTTTCCTTGCCTTCACTATCTTGCATGTTGTCAACGTGAATATCTGTTTCTCCTTCCTTATTAACAGAATTGCTAATAAATTGAGCCCAAGTTTTGGAAACTTTGGTGGAATCTCCTTTCGTTTCTTCTCTTGCGTTCTCTTCATGGTTATTTATTTGGGCAATCATTTTCCCTTTATTCTAGGATGATTTCACATTCACCACCTTTGTACTTTCCACTACAGATTTGTTTATGTTTTTCACTTCTGCCTTTATGCGTTGCCATTCTGTCTTCCCTATCAGGAGAGCTTCCTGTAACAATGCCACTTTTTCTTTTAAAATTTTATTGCTTTCTGCTAACGCCTTGTTCTTAGACGTTATTATATGAATTTTATGATCTCTTTCCTGCCCTTTAGCTTCTAAAACCTCCAACCTTTGTTTTTGCATTTAACAATTCTTTCACACAAAGATTAGATGACGAGGTGAGAGGTGTGGATGTGGGAATATATAAGGCAGAATCATCAATGACTTTTCCTTTGGACTTCTTGTTCCCACGTGCTTGTGGAGGAGACTTGTTTGAGTGCTTTTTGCGAAGGGCTCGATTGCTTTTCTTTTTAGACCGTTTCTTCCTTGTTTTCTCCCATTTTAGACGGGCTATTCTTTGTTTTAAAATGCCCCGATATTGTTTGGAATTGACCCAAACCCACTTCCCAGCTTTGGCAGATGAGGCAATTTTCACTTGTCCTAAATCATTTGTCTCCACATGTTCTGAAATTTTTGGTTCCTTTGTCATGTTTGAATGCATTTGCTGCTGCTTGCTCGCTGCTCGATACTTCTGCTGCATAAAAACTCCTTGCTCTCACACTGCTCACTGTTCACTGCTCGCTGCTCTCACTGCTGCCCACACTACTCACACTGCTCTGCTCATACTGCTGACCACACTGACCACGCTGCTCTGCTCATAAATGCCCTGAAAATTTCAACTGCATTTTTTCCGCTTCTGTGCCAGCTTCTCCCTTTGAAGGCTATAAAATCCACTATCAGCTTAGTTAAACCCGCTTGACAAATTTGTTATACCCACCAATTTCTCAATCTGATTGTCACTATACTTACTCAACACATTACCATGGTTCCCACTACAGCGATTGCGAGCGTTCAAAGATAGGGATTGCAAGGTCACTCCGATCTGTAGATGCGTGTTTGGAATGAAGTCTGATACTTCACTACATTTCCCAATGTGTGGAGTAATATCAAGAACTTTCCTTTCTCAGTTGTCGGGATGCAATTTCTTTATGCTTAAAAACTCAAAAATAAAACACACTGAACCTGACAATGCAGGGATGATTTCAAAGAACATTGCAGGTGGAAAATTCTACGAAAGGTTCTAGTTCTTTGAAACTCGATTCTCTGGAGGGGACGAGCGGAAGCTCAAACCTAGGGGAACTTCATGATTCATAGATAATGAGGTGGTTGTTCACTTACATTCTCTTACATGCTCTACCTCTAATATTTTTATGCCCAAAAGAAAGGTGAATCCTAAGAAAATAAAATCCAGACCCTTTGCCAAAAATTTCCCTTTCCTCAAACGTCTCCTCGCTTCACAGAACCGCAGGTGATTGACCCCCACCGGATTCGAACTCGTCACTGATGGTGCTCTTCCTGTATCAATGTGTTCAAAGCCGAGAGGAAACCATATATAGCTTCAGTAGCAAACAGGGCAGACATTGGGAAAGAGGGTCGAATTTGTATATGTTGATATATTAATATTAAACTATTGTAAAGTGGTCTGAGAAACAGGCATGTTTTTTGGACTAGCCAAGTCACAAGTTATTACTAATATTGATTTGTTGGTTATTTATCCTAGTTCCATCAAATTTTACTTTGAAAATTTTATTGTTTAAATTTGACCCTACCATTATTTTAAAGTATTTTTTTAAATGAAATTTTATTTGTTTTGTGGTATTTTAATTTTAATTAATTATAATATTATGTTTAATGAGTTAATTAGTCCCAAGGGTGTTAGCTAGAGTCAGACATTAATTTTTATATCATTGTCAGTTGTTGTTGATTACAGGAGTGATTGTTTTTTATTCTCTTGGGACAAGTCCCCTAATTAGGGTCGACTATTTATCAGGTTTACCATTCACTAAATGTGGGAAAGTACTTGGGAGTTTCTCCTACTTTCTTTCCAAGTTATAAAAAAAAATAGTGAATTAAATTGAATAATTGAATATTGCAAAATTATTAAGTTATTAAATTATTAAATCTCATTTAATGTTCTATTAGATTATGTTTCGGGGGCAACTCCATTGGTGTGAAGATGTGAAAACTAAAAGATCCAAGGTTCAATCCCCCAACCATTACCTGGTCTACGAATAAGATGACAGGTTGTAGGCCCCAAGGTATAGTGGTATCTACCAAAAGCAACCATGTGTCACACACGTAAGATATTGACTAGTCGTCGATTCCTTTGGGTTACAAAAAAAATTTTATTAGATTATGTTATCAAAACTATAATTATCAATTTACCACAAATACTATTATTTATTTAATTTTATTTTTTAATATTTTCAAATTATTATTATATATATATATATATATATATAGATTTTAATTTATAAAATTTTGAAAAATAAATTTACATTTAGAGATAAAATATTTAATATACTTCAATTGAAATGAAATTAAAACGAGCCTAGATCCATCTTAACCCTCGATCTATCAAGTGTCGAGAGGGATCAAAACCCTTGAGATACAAACCTCTTTTAAAGTGAAAAGAGATTTGATATGTCTCGGCTCTGGATAAATATTGGGTTAAGATGGATCTAGGTTGGTTTTTATATACACACGTACCATTTCTAGGTTAGATCCATCTCTCTCTCTCTCTCATGTTATACTCTCTCCCTCCCTCTCTCCTTCTCTCTCTCAAGTCCTCTCTCTCTTCCTTCCTCTCTCTCCCCTTCTCTCCCACCTCTTGTTATCTCTCCCTTCATCTCTCTCTCTATACCTTCCAACTCTATCACTATCTTTCTTTCTCTCTCATTCTCTCTCTCTCCCCCTCTCCCCCCTCCATGTTGAAGAATCTAGGGCAAAGTAGTGTAGTGCGATTCTTCGATACTTGATAACAATTTGTGGAGTATTTTTACTTTTCCTTATTAGCTTATTATTCTTCTTATTATTATTAGTGCATATGTGTGTACTTCATCAAACTGCTACCAAAACATAAAAACAAGAACACAAGATGTTGGCTCTCTGCTAGGGCCAAAACCTCTCTTCTCTTGAGAGGAAAACCCTTTAGTGAATTTCTCTTATTTAAGCTTCTATTGATCAATGTCAAACCCTAGAACCCTAACAAGAGGATCCTCCAAGCACAAGTCAAGTCTTCCCTCCTTTTTGCACCTTATACTCTGGCACTTTTTCCGGCACTTTGTTTGTCAGCACTTCGTCCTTCTTCCTCTGACACTTCGTTCTTCTTTCAACTTGTTAGTAAACCTTGTTGCACTTGCTCTAGAGAAGATACCTTTGATGAGATCATTTTTCTATGAAGATTCCTTTCTTCTCTTCACCAATCAACTAACTTGGATGACTGTAATGGGAGGGTTGTTATGACATCAGAGGCAACCTCTTTTTTCCTTTCACGTGTGACTATAATGGGCCTTAGAACAACCCTCTTTTCTTTGCTTTTCCTCCTTGATCCTTCGCTTGAGAGAGTGGTCTTGTAGACTTGGATTGAGCCCTAAACAATGAGATATGGTGAGTTGATAGCAACTAATGTCATAACCGCAGGTAAACTTCCTTAACCTCGCACGTGTGGCTGTAGCTACCCTAGAAAATGATCTTCTTAACTTTGGTTCTATGCCCTTCTTCATCATTGTCCTTGGAGACCTTATAGACTTCCCTTTCACTTCATTTCTTGAGTTGTCACTTCATAGATTTCAGAGCTTGAATGATGTGTTGTATTGGAATGGACAACCTCTATAAATAGAGGTATGTCCCTCCATTTAGGCCGACTAGAAGGCTGACTAGTCCCCTTAATTGTAGGCTGACTTTGAGGGCAGTTTGGTGGATGATTTGTGGAGTAGACTTCAGATAGCTTCCATGGTGGTGTAGCATGCTTAAAGGAGCTTCTTGATGGTGGCATAACATAAGAGTGGACTTGACTTTGCTTGGAGGTTTTCCCTTTGACTTTAATATATATATATATATATATATATATATATATATATATACATGGTGTAAGATGCTCTTAAGGCCTTCAACATTTTCTTTTGACTATTTGACTCACCTATAGCACTTTGACATGTGCTAGACTTACTTCCATGAGCAAGAAACTCATTGACATATATTATAGAAATAATATTTATTTTCTTGAATAAGTACAAATATCAAAAGTATATTTATGAAGACCGAACCTAACTACACTTCCTTCAACACTCCATATTTATGTCTCCCTCCCTCTCTCTCATCTCCTTCTCTCTCTCTCTCTCCATCTCTCCCTTGTCACTCCCTCTCTCTTTACCTATATCTCCCTATGTCTTTGTTCTTCCCTCCCTCCCTTTCCCTCCCTCCCTTTCCCTCCCTCTCTCCTCTCCCTCTCCTCCTCTCTCTCTCCTCCACATCACTCTCTCTCTCCACCCTCTAGCTCTATCACTATCACTATCTCCCTCTCTCCTTCTCTCTCCTCGCCTCTCTCCTTGCTCTCTCTCTCCCCCCTCCTCCATTCATATGATGGAAAATTTTCACTCTATGTAATCAATGCTATATGTAGTGTCTAAAATATTTTACATTTTAATTTTTTATTATGAAATGAGTTGTGGTTTTTCTGCATGTTTTATTGATAAGCCATGGTATTGTAACAAAACTTATTTACAAGTTAATAATATTCATGGTAAGGTGAAGGTGGATATCCATGGTTGAGAAACTTGTTATATTGTAAGTTTATTGTAAGTATTAAATTTTATATGTACTTATTAATTAAATTTAAATATGGTTAGTCTTTGCCAAGGCAAGACTTTAACAATCGATTTGTATGTTGATCATTATTAGTTTAGCATTGATCAATGCAAATTATAATGTCTAACTTTGAAAAATAAATATTTATTTTTCAATATTATTAAAAAAAATCAAACATTTGATTGAACCATAACTTGAAGGTTGTATTGTAACATTTGCACAATATAATGCCATGTGGATAATTTCCTTACATATGGATATGGTTGCAATATTCATGCACGATTTTTAGATATTTGCGTAGTGATATTTTATTTTTAAGCTTTTTAGGAAAAACATCCAAACAAAAAATGATTGAAAATAACTTATACTCAAGTAAATAACATATCTACCATCAATTACTTCCCACCATAATTTAAGCAAGTCTTTGCATAAAAACGGATAGGAATAAGATGTAAAAAATATACTTAGGGGAGTTACTTCCCACCATTATTTATATTTTTTGGTAGGAGTAAAATTGTAAATGTGTAACCTTAATATTGGTTACTACCCACCAAAATCCACTTCACATCTCAATTTATTAGTTAATGCAAAAGCAAGGCTATAAGATGATTTGTCTATCAACCATTATTAATTTAGCATTGACCAATGTAACTTATAATTATTTATGCAATTTTTCCGAGGGCATAATTTCTAACTTGAGTTGGAGGGGCTAAGTTGCCGTGCGAAACAAAATTACAATATAAGAAAATGAATTTTATTATTTTTATTACCTTTAATTGTTTATTATTAATTGAGACAAGATTTAAATGTTTACACTACAACATCTCCACCATACTCGACTCTATATTACTTTTATGCCTACGCATCTACCCCTACATTGGGCTATATAGTGCCTCTCCTCGCAATAAATATAATCACTAGTAATAAAGTGCTAAAGTGCTAATTGGTTTATCTTGAGTGATTAGGAAGAATAATTAGTATTATCCCCATCTAAGTTCACTCCCCATAAATGACATGTTGAAATCTTATTTGCGCTAAGTAGCACTTTATAGCTCAATATAGGGAAGATGTGTAGGCATAATGTAAGAAAATATGTGAATAATTTTAAATGACGGCTCAATACATTGAATTTATATTAATATGTTGAATTTATAATATGTAAATGATTTGTAAACATTCGTCTCAATTAAAGAATAATAAAAGGTTAAAAGTAATAGAGTCATGGGGGAGATTTTGTTGTGTCCGTAAATGAGTGTAAACATTTAAATGTTTGCTCAATTAATAATAAAAGGTTAAAAATAATAAAATTTCAATTTTTAGCTTCAGGTCTATGTTGATTCCAAAGTGATTATTGATTGGTTCAACCATATTCCTATTTGTCACACTCACACACTTAGGAATTTATTGGATGAAATTTTGATGTTAAAAGCACAATTTGATAACATTTCTTGTCGGCATATTTACAGGGAAACGAATACACTTTCTGATCAATTATCCAAAGAAGGCGCGCAACTGGACCGTGGTACATGGATTATTACAGAACACAATGGATCCAAGCATTATCAATATTATCATTGTCCTTTTGATGACTACACACCAGTGAATGTTGACAAGGAATGACATTTTGCTTATTTTGATGGGATAATGAACAATCATACATATACAATTGATGGTTTTTTGAAAGCAAGCTTTTTGACTGGACTCTCTTTATACATGGATTTTATTGTATATATTTAGATATAGATGGACTAATATACTAGATGTTTTTATAGTTTTGGACAATATGCATAAAATTTTATGAGATGATTGTTGAGTGATCAACAGTGAGATTTTTGATATGCTTTATAGCATCTACAACGTGTAATTTTCACTTTTTATATAATGAAAATTAGGATTTTTCCTTGGGCAAAAAAATAAAATTCAATTTTTATATTGTAATTTTATTTTTATTAATTAAATTATCTACAATTTTTTAATAAAAGAAAATCACATTAAAATATATAACATACAAGTAATAGCTATAAATTAAGATCTATTTTACCTTATAAATTAAAATAACGATTTCATAACCATATTAAAATTGAATTAACAAGCACTAAAAACTTAATACTTACAATATGACAAGGTTCTTAACCATGGATATTCACCCCCACTTTACCATGGATACTATTAACTTGTAAATAAGTTTTGAACTTGTAAATAGGTTTTGTTACAATATCATGGCTTATCAATACCATGTGCCAAAAAACCATAACATATTTATAATCAAAATATTTTATTTTATTTTATTTTATTTTATAACACTTTTTAATTAAATCTAAAAGAAAGAAAAAATATAATTACTTTTGAGTAAATATTATGTGGATATTCCATAGAGATTAAATCAAGGTTTTAATAAAGTTAAAAATGAGAATATTTTTATATAGAAAGATGTGAAATTTATATAATATAAATAATATTATTAAGAACCACCATAGATCCATCGTGACTAAGGAGCAAGCAAAGTGACTAACAATGATAGAGGAAAGATAGTGCATGATTCTTTTAAGTTTTTCATTATTTTTATGTTTTTTGACATGATTGTTCTAAAATACAGGTTTAATATTTTACAACTAACTGAGTTTTTAAAAACTTAGATAGTTTCTTAAATATAATACTATGGGATTAAATTTAAGAGAGGGAGAGAGAGAGAGAGCAGAAGGTAGAGAGAAGGAGAGAGGGAGAGAAAACGATGAGGGGGGAGGGAGAGAGTGTAACCACCCCATCCCACATTTACCCGCTTTTACAAGCTCTCTAGGGGAAACAATTGTTGAGTGTTACTATGATATGACCCGACCTCCAAGTTCTCGTTATGGAAGTGGGGCCTACTAACCGGAAACATACTCCCATCCCTCAAGGACCCCAAATCACCCAGGTGTCTAACAACCACCATTGGTGGTCAATCCCTGAGTTGAAGCTTCTTTTTTTAGGCTTTACACCCTAATCACATGCATGCCAAGTTGTGCATGTGGTTGGAAGGATCCATTTGCATGCATATGCCTTCCTTCATGTGGTTGCAAACGAAATTCTCCATTTCAGAGGGTGTAGTCGCGAGATCAGTGCCACTTTTTCAGGGCTAACCTAGAGGCCTCTATCCAAAACAACCTAAATTTTTCCAGAACTATGTCAAAGTTGATAATAAGTCTATACAAACAATACTAATACTAGATCTTGTCCAAAACATGTCAGTCACGTGATAAACATTTTGTCAAACACATGGTAAACATAGTAGTTACAGGTCATGAATGCATATCTGATCATGATCTTCTTAACTTCATTAGAGAATCATCAAGAAGGCTTAATGCCCTCTCAAGCTAGTTCAAACAACACTTGTTAGCCCATGCATACATTAACCATTCAATAACTTATCAAATCATGAACAATATCCATAGCAAGAATACATCATTCAACCATGCATGTAACTAGCATATAACCAGAATAGAATCCATGACAAACCAACCATAAGATCAACATAATAACCAATACATGTGCTCATTGATCACAATAGGAAAATAACTCATATTAATCATATGCAAAAGCTAAACAAGCCAGATAGTTCCACATACCACCTGACCATAGAATAGGTTGAATCAAATCTCTCTTTCAGTCAATCACCCTCATGCCTATTCCAAGCATGAATATGGGATCATGTGGGTTAAACCAAAACAAAGCCAACCAGAGATTCTAGAGGCCAAACCACCTCAACCGTCAACCATAGTAATCTCACTTCAACTGATCCCTAAATCACTAATACCAAAACAAGCTTGGATGCCTCCAACTTCTTTCACAAGCTTCAGCGGAATTTACCTGTCTCTACCCATCCATCAAGGGTTCAACGAGAAATCCCAGCTCCACCCTTGACCCTTGGGAATTTTCCCAATGCCACCTCAACCGGGATCCAAGTCTACCGACCATCCAAAGCTTAATCAAAATAGAGAACCCAATACATCATGGCTATCTAGGAAATGACAAGGAAAGGTTGAAACCACTGTTAATCCAGGAAAATTCCATGCCAGTGACAATAAAATAAACAAAGAATCAGATGCATAAACCATGCATCCAAATCTCAACAAGGAAATCACACATGCAACTTGTTACCTGCAATGTACTCCTACTATGATTGTTGATCCAACCTTCTTTTCCGCTGTCCACCAATCCTTTGCTTGCTTGCTTGTTTCTCTCCCAGTCCAAGTGAATGCTAGGATGCTCCAAGAATCCTCTAAGTGTGTAAGAGTGAAAGAAGAGAGCTAGAATAATCAAGAGCGAAGACAAAAATTTTCAAAATCTAGAACTGATAAAAAACTATCAATTGTTTCTCTAATGCCTTTTTATCATTGATGTCTCATGTCTCTTCCTTTCCTTTTTTCCTTTTTTTCTCTCATTTTCCTTCATTGTCTCTCTAATTTCCCTTGCATGCGTGTTGGTGCCTCTTCACCTTCTTTTTCTCATATTTTCTTAATTAAATGTCATTTATTGTCTCTTTGCCTTTTGCCAATGTCTTTTCCAATTTCCATAGCCATTAATAACCATCAGTGATGCCCACTATAATGTTTTCCCAACATTTAGCTTGGAATACATGTCTCGTGACCTTGGTTTTATTTTATTTACATGGAAAATCAACTAGGGGTTGTTACAAACCCCTCCCCTTTGGGGGTGGTCTATGACGATTATGACCAGCAAAACATACGACTTATGGGGCTTTATAAGCACAACTCGATGCAGTATTTACAACATACCAAAATGCTGAAAACATGACCACCATATTGCTTATTGGAATTTTATAACACAACTTGCAACACACACACACACACACACATATATATATATATATCAAAATCCCCAAGAGTTAGCTCAATCGGTCAAATCAGTGCCTCGCCAATCGGGAGGTTACATGGTCAATTCCCAAAAGCTCTTGGGATCAGGTTAGTAAATAGGCCGAGGGGTGTGACCCCTTTCGGGTGGGGTCCACCGTAGTGTTGTACCGTGGACGTAGGGGCTACCCAGTGACCACAGGTATCCGTGAACCACACGTGAAAAAAAAATAATAATAATAATAATAATAATATATATATATATATATATATATATATATATATATATATATATATATATATATATATATCTATATATATCTATATCTATATCTATATCTATATCTATATCTATATCTATATCTATATATATATATATATATATATATATATATATATATATATATATCTATATCTATATCTATATATATATATATCAAACACATTTTCTCACTCAACAAATAAGGAAGGATGCAATGCCCACATCTGATCAGCCATATCTCATGTAGCTTCATCGGGCCCAAAGTGCTTTCACTGCCTTTAATTGCTCTATTGCTCGGTTCCAGAGCATGAGTTGTTTTTGCTGCAGAATGCATTATGGCTCTGGCTGGAACTCTCCCTTTAGTTCCACATGTAATACAGACCAATCAATCACATGACCAACATCTTGGACATATCTCTTAAGCAATGAAACGTGGAAAACATCATGGACTTTCACTGTTGGCGGAAGTGCAAGTATGTAGGCCATTGGTCCTATCCTCTTAAGGATCTCAAAAGGCCCACAATACTGAGGTGTCATCTTGGCACATGATCCAATCCTCAAGGATATCCTCTTAGGCTTAATGCAAATGTACACATGCTCTCCAACCTGAAACTCTTTAAATGCTCTATGTTGATTCGCATAACTCTTATGTGACTTGTGCTGCCTTTAAATTCCCTTTAATAACCTGCATTTCATGCTCCATCTCAACCAACAGATTCGTTCCAATTAACATTCTATTCACTAGACCACTCTAGCTTATATGAGTATTACAACTCCACCCGTAGAAAGCCTCAGATGGACTCATCTTCAAGGATTCTCGATACCAATTATTATATGCAAATTCTACTAGTGGAAGATACTCCTCCCACTTCCTTTGTTGATGCATGACATACATCCTCAAGATATCCTCAAGATTCTTCTTAACCTTATCTATCTATCCATCTATATACGGATGATAAGTTGTACTGAAAGCTAGCTTTATCTCCAAGCCTATAAACTGTTGAAAAGTGTAACTAGGTTCAGTCTTCATAATGACATGTGTATTTATGATTTTATGTAAGTAATGTAAAGAAGAAAAATAAAATTATTTTTGAAATGCTTGTCTCATGGATTTCATGAGCAAGGAATTTTATTTTTAGTTAAGGCTCCCATTGTGAGCCTTTAGGATGAGTCATCATGTCATAAAAGTCTATTGAGTCAATGTCATGTATGGAAGACCCTTCTTGGGCATGTTACATATGTATATGAGTCATTGAAAGAGTCATATGACCCTACAAGACCAAGCTCAAGCACCTCCATCAAGTCGCCCTTAAATAAAATAATGAAGCTACACCAAATGACATGTCGGCCTAGGCTCCAGTTGAAGTCAGCTTATTATGGATGCACAAAGCAGTATAATAGTGAAACTCGGCCTCATTTGAAGGATATAATTTCAGTCAAGGTTTAAAGCAGGAATAAGTGCGAGAATCTCATGAGAAGAGCCTCCATCCAAGTGATGAAGAAGGGACTAAAAGCTGAGTCAATTTTGGATATATTTTTAGGGCTATTTACTGTCACATGTGTGAAAAAGAGAGGCGTCATCTGCAGCAGGAGAAGCCAAGAATATTGCAGTCATCTCAGGTAATTGAATTAGGGAGAAAACAAGTCAAATAGGAAGTTGATTTGAAGAAAAGGGAGTCTACATCTAAAGTGAAGGAAACAAGGGCACAAAACTAGGAGGTGACACTTCCCATGTGTTGCAACTAGGGCTTCTGAAAGAGGTCGAGACTTGCAGAAGGCTGAAATCTGAATAGTAGCCGAGAAGGAAAGGAAAGTCAGTTGTTTGACCATTGTTGACTCAAGGAAGGAAATGCCAAGCCAAGAAGCCTTGTGAATTGGTCTTGGAGAGGTGAATAGGTCAAGGTTCTTGGCCTTGATATTCGTTATTTGAAGTTTCTATAAGAAGAAGAATTCATTTGGGTTTTCCTCTCAAGTTGGAGAGGTTTTGGCCCCGGATGATTGTCTACATTTTGTGTCTCTTGTCTCTTTATTGTTTATGCATTGGTAGTTGTTTGATGAAGAAGAACATAATAATAATCTAAGTAAAGAGAATATCCTAATCTAAAGAAGTAAAAAGGAATTCACAAGCAATTATCATTATAGAGAAATTGCCTAATCTTGATGCCCTAGATTTCTCAACATGGAATCAGAGCTAAGGTGACGAAATCAAGGAAAGGGCATATCATTAATAGACATAAATGCAATCAAGGATCAAATCTTGAAGAATATCAAAGTGAAGTTAAGAAGTGTCAAAACCATAGGTCAAAGAAAATTTCTACACCAAGCCTTGGAATCCTCAAGTCATCTCAAGAGACCACAAAGGCCCTACTAAAATTGAAGGACTTATAAATCAAGTTTCTTACTAGAGAAGCAAGATCAAGGGCATTGCCATCATCTTCAAAAGTTCTAAGGCGATTTCCTCTCGTTGAAGAAAGGACCTTACCATTGTAGACGATCATCCAAGAAGCATTAAGAAGTCATAATTGATCATTGTCAACAAGGAAATTACCATCTAAGGATCTAAAGTGATATTCCTCATTGTAGGGCCAAGGATTATTCTTGAAGAGAACTATCTTCATCAAGGAGAATCTCTCTATTAAATATATCATCATCAAAATTCAAGAAGGCAACAAGTGGAATAAGCATCTTAACAAGTAAGTATATTTATGTTTGAATCTGTCAAAATGTCTTTTTGTAAGGAAAGCAACAAATTAGTTGGGGCTTCAAACTATCTTGCATGGAAGAAGAGGACAGACCTGAATCTCATTGAAAATGAGGTGATAGATCATGTCAAAGGCTCTATCACCAAACCATCGAAGGAATATTCTCAAGAACTTGCAAATTTTATGAAAGGGGAAGTGAGGGCTCAAAGGATTCTCATAGAATCCATCAAGGATCCCCTCATTCCATATGTATCTAAACTCGACACCTCGAAAGAAATATATGACAAATTGGTAGAGTGGTTTTCTGTAAGCACTATAAGAGAAGTTATCTCTCTAAGGAAATAACTCTATAATATAAGGATATCAAAAGAAGAAGGAATAGCCTCATACTTTATGAGGATATCTGAGATAAGGGATCAACTTCAGGATCTAGGAGAAGTAATGTTTGCCAAGGAGATTACCACTGTAGTACTAAATGCACTACCAGATGAATGGGGTAGCTTATTCAAGTATTTATGGGAAGAAAGAAGCTACTCCATTATAGGATCTATGTTCACTATGCAATATTGAAGAAACCAAGCTAAAGGCTAAACTAATGTGGGATCAAGTGAGCAAAATCAAGCATATGATTTTATGGCAAAGAGAAGAGGAAAGTCTGGGAAATTTGGTCCTCAGAAAAAGAAGAAGAACCTGGCTAAGGTTCAACGTTATGGATGTCAATAATATGGGCATTACAAAAGAGATTGTCCTAAGCTCAAGAAGGGAAATAACAAGAGAGGTAGAGAAGAAGCCCATATCACTAAAGAAGTGGAGGAAGCTGAAAAGAAGAAGTCCAAGAAAGAGGAAGTAAGAAATATCTACTATGATTGAGATAGTCTTCCTCACCTAGTTCTTTTCATGTTCCTGTTTTCAAGTTTTTTTTTTTTTTTTTAAGATATTTCTATCATGATTCACTAAAGAAAATGATAGGATGCATCATGGCATCATAGAAGCATTAAAAGCAAGAGCTCGTAACATCATCATAGAGAAGCATGAAATATGGTTGAAATAGAAGTCTATGGAATGATATAGTTCTTGGTAACCTCATTAAAATCATAAGTGGTACTTGTGGGAAAAGGATGAAAATGTCATCTAGCACAAAGCTCATCATACATCAGTCAAAAGGAAACATCTGCTAGTTGAGGATACTCAATATCCTCTCTTGGAATGTTCATTGGAAGGTTCACCAATCAAAAGGAAGCAAGTGTTTCATCAAGAATCCCAACTTGTGGGAATTCATGGGATGATAGTATGATGAAAAAAGAGGTAAAACAGATCAAGGGATTGAAGTTCTTTCAATCAAGGGAATTGTTGAAGGAAGGCTGGATTACATAAAGGAAAATCAAGTATGTATGTGTGTATTTGATATTATAAAGTCATATCATATGATTACAGATAACATGGATAAATGCTCTATCTCAAGAGCATGATCAAAAGAAAGCGATCTCCTCTTTTTAAAGATGCAGGAAGGCATAGATCACACATTGTCTAGATGAAATCAACATAATATGTCCTCATATGAAAGATGAGGTGGTTGAAAAAATTGGAGTCACTATGACTAAAAGTTCCTAGAAGGAAATGTGTGAAGAAATAAAGGAAGAGATCATGAAATATACAACTATGGAAAAAGGCAATCAACATCCAAGGACTAAGAGAATTGACTAGGATATCTCCATGAAAGATATGAAGACTTTATCATGTGTGCTAATAGGTTGCAAAATGTCTCCCCGCCCTCATTGACTGCATCAAGGCCTATAAATATTATGCCTATGAGTGTCTGTGAGTCTCTTCTTAGGTCTTGGGTCGAATTATTTTTTCTCTTTCAACTATATGAGTCGAGCTATATGCTCTTTAACCCCCCGATTGATAGAGTTCCTTATACTTGTATCATTCCCCTGGTATAAAGACATATGTATAGGTTATTATGGTATATGTTGAACTTTGGTTATTACACTCACCTTGAATTCATTGAGGTTCCATCTAACTCCCCCTAGTTAATACAAGGTTCATTGAGTTAGAAAAATGTGCCATAAATAATTATAAGTGGTTACCTTAAGGAAGGACCATTGGTTGAAGCCTCATCAATGGAGATTGGGTCGATGGTTAGGGTTTTGATTCAGTTAGACACTATTCACTATTATATTTGTGGGCATAGAGTAATTATGATCTTCCCCATGTACACAAGGATAAATGAAAAGTGTTTCCCATAATCATGCAAGTGGAACTTTAACATGTACATCAGGGTAAACACAAAATATTTATCATATTTATACAATGCAAGGTGATAGGAAAATATTTACAATATATACATGAATGTACTAAGATCAGGACCACTAACATCAAATCTACATACTTACCACAAGATGAGCGTCATTATAACCCCTTAAACATAGCCATAAGGCCTTCCTATTTTGCAGGCCTTGACCACAAGGGTTTAATTGAAAAACACATAGCTCCTTTGAAGATTTGAAGGTTGAAGCAACCACTTCAAGGCATTGAACTTAAAGATAATCAAATATTTTCAATTTTTTACAATAATAAGTCCATTATGCACACTCCTCATCTTAGAGTTGGGTAGAGAGGGAGAATAATTTATTGATGCCAACCTTGTAAATGAACAACTTTTCCTACTCATTGGTTGGACTCTCCACCACTAGTTGACACCACTAACACACACCAAAAGTCCAAGATACCCATAAGATGTGCCCTACACCCAAGGGCTTAGACTACACCTCCATAAAATGTACCTTCAACTTTAGATGTCCCAAAACAGTAATATTCTAATCCAATATAGCCTATTTGTTAGATTTTTGTAGCTTTCTCCTTAACTAAAACTTGTTTTTAACTATTTAATCCACTTACCATATACTCTTTTTTGTTTGAACCCACCTAGTATACACGAACACTTATGTTTTTAATGCAACCAAGTTAAGAGGGCATGTTTCTTTCTTACACTTAAATGTTTTCAATACAACCAAGTTAAGAGCATGTGTTTCCTTTTCAAATTCCAAAAGTATAACATGTCTATCTTTATAAACTAACAAAAAAATCATTGCATAAAAAAAGTAAGCTTAAAATTAAATTAAAATTAGATTATTATTATTATGATAAATACACCAAATATGGAAAAAATGTTTTCAAACACAACCATAAAAAAAGTGTTAGTTTGTCAAATACAACTACAAACTTATTAAACCATCCTAGATCCATCTTAATCTGGGTCTATCAAGTGTCAAGAGGGATCCAATCTCTCGATGTAAAAACCTCTTTTTGGCGCTTGATAGATCTAGGTTAAGATGGATCTAGGTTGGTTATATAATACTATATAATATTTATATTTGTATCTATGTGTCTCTTTCTTATTCCCTCTCTCTATCTCACCCCCCAAACATACACACACTCTCTCCATATCTATCTCTCTCTCCCTCCCTCTTCCTCTCTCCCTTTCTCTCTCACCTCTCTCTATCCCCCCCATCACTCTCTCTCCCCCCCTCCATCTTTGTGCCTCCTCTCTCTCTCTTTCCCTTCTCTCCATATCTTTATCCCCACCTATTCTCTCTCTTCCCTCCTCTCTTATCTCCCTCTCTCTCTATCCATCTATCCCTTGTCACTCCCTCTCTCTCTCCACCTCTATCTCCCTATGCCTTAGTTCTTTCCTCCCTCTCTCTCCCCCTCCAACTCCATATCTCTCTCTCCCCCCCTCTCTTCTTCTCTCTCCCCCTCCAACTCCATATCTCTCTCCCCCCTCTCTTCTTCTCTCTCTCCTCTCTCTCTCTCTTCCTACCTCCTTCTCTCCGTCTCCCTCCATCACTCTCTCACTCCCTCTTTCCCTCTCTCTCTCTCTCTATCTCTCTCCACCCTCCATCTTTGTCACTATATCCCTCCCCCTCTCTTCCCTTCACTTTGCTTGCTATCATCACTTGGATCCTTAGTTAAGATAGATCTATGTTGGTTCTTACTAATATTTGTATTAGATAAATTTCACATCTTTAAATATAAAAGTATTCTCATTTTTAATTTTATTAAAACCTTAATTTAATTTATATGGGAATAATTTTAGTAGTCATGAGGATAGAGGGTTTATATATATCTCAAAACGGGTTATAACCCTTTTCCTATTAGCTTCAAATAAAAAATGTTATAAAATTAAATTAAATTAAAATATTTTTATTGTGAAATAAGTTATGGTTTTTGGGCATTTGGTATCGATAAGGCATGGTATTGGCCCATTGTATTGTAACAAAGCCTATTTACAAGTTAATAATATCCATCGTAAAGTGAGGGTGAAAGTGAGGGTGAATATCGATGGTTAAGAATCTTTTCATATTGTTATAAAATATTTAGATTTTGAAATAAGATATGATTATTTTTGCATGTGGTATTGATAAGCCATGGTATTAGCTCATGCTATTGTAACAAACCCTATTCACAAGTTCATAATATCAATGACAAAGCGGGGGTGAATATCCGTGATTAAGAATCCTGTCACGTTCTTATAAAATATTTTGATTTTGAAAAGTTATGTTTTTTGGGCATGTGGTATTGATAAGCCATGGTATTGGCCCATGGTATTGTAACAAAGTCTATTTACAAGTAAATAATATCCATTTAGAGTGAGAATGAATATCCATGGTTAAGAATATTTCCATATTGTTATAAAATATTTTGATTGTGAAATAATTTATGTTCTTAGAGCATGTGGTATTGATAAGCCATAGTATTGGCCCATGGTATTATAACAAAGCCAAATGTTTACAAGTTAATAATATCCACAATAAAGTGGGGGGTGAATATCCATGGTTAAGAATCTTGTCATATTGTTATAAAATATTTTGGTCATGAAATAAGTTATGGTTTTTGGGCTTGAGGTATTGATAAGCCATGGTATTGGCTCATGGTATTGTAACAAAACCTATTCACAAGTTAATAACAAAATCAAAATATAACAAATTGAATTTTATTATTTTTATTATTAATTGAGCCAACATTTAGATTTTTGCACTCATCCCCATACTTTTGACTTTTATTATTATTATTTAACTAAGCCCATATTTAGAATTGTTTACATACTTACATTACACCTACACATCTACTATATACTCTATAAATATTGTATTTATTGTTTTTTAGGGAGGAAAATTTTAACATTTTTGAAAAAATTGAGCCTTAATTTTGATGTAACAAAGCCCTCCCAAATCCAATCTTTATTTACGTTCTAAAACAAGTAGTATATTTTCACTTTTCATAGGGCAGAGGGAAAATGAGTAGCACATTTTCACTTTTCACAGGTGGGAGGGAAAACAAGATTAAAACAAGTATATTTTCACTTTTCATAGGGCGGGAGGGAAAACGAGATTAAAACAAGTATATTTTCACTTTTCATAGGGCAGAGGGAAAACGAATAGCACATTTTCACTTTTCACATGGCGGGAGGGAAAACGAGATTGAAGAGAGTTGTGAATTAAGGTTTTACTAGATCTTCAGTCCATTAATGGCGCCCAGGTATGTTTCATTTCTAACTTCGTTGCATTTCCACCCCACTTTTACTCTTCTTCCACACAGGGAGGAGTACACACACCTCAAATCTCTGGTTCTAAATTCACTTTTTTTTCATCCTTGCTATTAATTTTATGCTTTAATCTCCATGCCGCACTTTGTTACTGTTTGTAGTGTTGGCATTAGCATTTGATGACTTTGGGAGGCCGTTTATCATAATAAAGAAGTAGAGGCAGAAGACCCAAATGAGAGGATTGGATGTTCAAATTGTCTAACATTGTGGTCACCAGGGTTGTTATGACAAACCCTGAGGCCCTCTGAGCTAGATTCTCTAGATATGTCGATGCCTGCCTACTAAAGCTCTTAAAATTGGTGAATGCCTTCAGATGTCATTTGGATCTTTGGACGTCTAATGTGCATTAAGGGCATTTCAACCCCTAGATTTGTATGTGCCATATTCCATCATGTTGGTTCCATTTATAGGTGCATGTCGGTTTTCGTTGTGGGTAGAGCTTGACACAATCATTTTGGTTAGATTTTGAGAACTTGCTATTTAAAGTAGTTCTCCTATTTTATAGGAGCTAAATTTTCTGTGTACTTTGAGGATGTGGTACTTCCATTTACCACCCAAATTCACACAAAAAATGAACCCAAATTCACACAAATTTACGAAGTAACTAAACTGAATAATTCACACAAAAACTGAACCCAAATTCACACAAATTTACGAAGTAACTGAACTGAATTGTTTATGTTATTAACTATTTACTATTTTCAGGCATGAAACTATAGATTTATGCAACCTAAATGCACACAACCATTCCATTATTCACGAATCAGTTAGAGAGGCAACCTAAAAATTAATTCAGCCATGAAATAAGCCATAAAAAATTAGTAATAATTCAATACAATTCATATATACATTTAGGAATACTTATCTTTTTGGAATTGTTCAACAATTAATTACAGAAGAGGGAAGTAAGATCACAACCATATAATAGAATATCAATCACAGTTCATATTTTACTCGATCACTCGCTTCATCATTGACATTAGCACTATTTCACTTGATCACATGATCCATTGTTAGTAAGATCTTTGTTTGACAATAGACCTTTGTTTGACAATAGACCACACATAAGGGTATGCAGGCGTATTGTCTTACTATCCATAAGAATCCCTGAAATATAATCTCTTCATGAGCATAATTGATGGCCTTTACTATATTGAAGCTAAGAAGTTGCGAAATTGAAGATTAATTTTTGCAAAGGATAGTGAGTAATTTCAGTGCCTTTTTTATATAAATCTTCCTCCGAGACCTGTAGTTATTCCTAGATGATAGGTACAAACATAAAAATAAAAATAAAAAAATTGATGCACTTCTTATCTTCACATTATTGTTTGTCAAGTCTATGCTTCGAACAATAATAGCTCTTTTAACGATACAAAAAAAAACATTTAATACTTGGTGAATAATCTGAAGAAGTGCCTTGGTGTTTCTATGCACAAACTTATGGACAAGAACAAGAAAGTGAAAGAGAGCTGTAAAATTGGTTAGAACATAGATTTGCTACTAATCACTAGATCCATAACTAATGATCCCACATTGTTAGTAGATAGTCATTCCTTCAAATAATGATCCTCATATGTCTTGGGTTATTTTTGTTTTATTCCACCTTCCATGGCACTAATCTCTAGTGTGGAAGAAATTTTATGATGAAGGCTACAAAATTTGCCCACCAACTTCATAGGGCTCCAATTGATGTTCTTATGTCCAGCTTCTGATTTCTAGTCTTTAAGCTCTCTCGCAATGGTATAAATCTATATATATATTGATGGGCCTTTTCAAACTATCTATATAAACAACTGATATTTCACTAGATAGACAACGGAATTAGCAAATTGAATTCTTCTGTCACATTTTTATTTTAAAAGATGGTCCTTTAGTTCTACTCTCAGGGTTCCTTGTTGCCCTTCATGTTCACTTCCATCATTTACTTTGGCTATAATTTTTCTCAGCTGGCCTGTTTCTATGGTTTCAGTGTTGTAGTAATTGTTCTCAACATCTTCGTAATGTTTTCATTTCTTCGATATATGCTTCTCCAATTCACATCCACTCCTCCACATACCATGTTTTTTCTCTTTTTGCAACTGGCTTCTGGACATCATATTACCAGTTCTCATCCTGGAGCTGCTTCTCTCCCCTGAATCTCCTTTGTTGGATTTGCAACAAAGGAGGGAGAAAAAATCTGCTTTGTTGGATTTGCCTCACTACAGGTTCTTCCTGCTTTAATACCAATTGATGGGTGTTGGAAAATGCAAAACCTGCACAAATGCACACCAATCTATTGTAGGTAGATAAGAAATAAAATTTACTACCCATCTCAGTGGATGGTGTCAATCACAATCAATGTATTTTGCTAAACAGAGGCCAAACAATTCCACATGACGATTTTATCATTAAACTTGTATTATAACATTCAAGTAAATTAGTGAAATAATAGTGATGCTACTCAATTACATTCACTTTACAGCAAAAATTGATCCTCATGCATGGGATTAAGAAAGGATAAATAAAAAGAAATACTTTGTTTCTCACAGAACAATGGGTTGCATGGTTTCTTGTTTAGGAAAAGATTCCATGCTAGTTCTCTTTCCAGGAGTTTACCCTTCTTGTTGCTCAGTGATTATTCCTTAACAATCTCCTTCATTATTAGTGGAGTGATCTTCCTCAATTTCCCAGTGATATGCCTCAATTGATCCAAGGATCTTCTTGCCCAATGATTGTGCTCAATTGCAGTTGTGGAGAATATAGAAGCCCTCTATAGTAACATCATCAGACATGAGTACCAAATACACGACATTATCATTCTCCAGCAGAGCTTTGGAATAAATTTCCCCTTCCACCAGAGCTATAATCTGGCTCCACTTTAGAGGTATGCCGAGGGAATGACCAACATCCAACTTCTGCTTTCCTAGCCTTGTATTTGCCATGGAAATGGCCTTGTTGGACTGACCACGATATCTCTGAGTGGTTTTACACTAGCTGTACAAAGAGGGTGTTGTGTGTGGAGCATGATTGTTCAGAGGTCTTTGTTTCAGCCGGATGTATACCCCAGGAAGTTTGTACACCCCTCCACGCGGGGGGGGGGGGGGGGACTTGTCCCCCCCCGCGGGGGTCCGAGGGGGCCGATCCCCCCCGGCTGGGGGGTTCAGGGGCCAGCAGTCCCCCGGCGGGGGCCAGGGGGCAGTGCCCCTGAAGCTAAAAACAAATGTAAAATTGCCTTGTAAAAGTATAGTAATTTCTAGTCAATCTGGGCCGTTCATTAGGCGGATGATCTGACGGTAGAACTTATGTTTAGTTTAGGGTTTTTTGCCCTAGAAGGCAACCCATCTCTTTGTATGAGGGCATTGTAGTGGAGGCTGAGATATAGATGTGTATTCTGTGAGCGAGAAACATAGAGGTGAGACTGTGAGAGAAAACAGAGGATATTACAACGGATTTGTTGTAGGTTGTGTCTCTTCATTTTGCTGGATAATAGAAAGGAAGGACTGGCTGTTCGGGGTGGACGTAGCCCAAACTGGGTGAACCACATATATCTGTGTCTCTCTTGTTTTGTGCGTTTTCTGTGTTTATATTTCTGCAATATTTTATGTGCTCCATTGCTCCGTAATATATATTTTTCTAACAGAGGGCTCTAGGGTCTTGCTGGTTTCCAAGGACTAAACAAAATCTTCAACCGATATGGAGGAACATAGATCAATCAGAAGAAGCAAACATACAATAAAGTTAAACCCTCCCATTCCCAAAATCAGAGAAACCCTACTGATGCTGGGTTTTGCCTGACAGACAAGAAACACCTAAATTTTTTTCTCCCTCCTTTGTTGGATTTTCCTCACTGCAGGTTATTCCTGCTTTAATACTAATATATGGGTGCTGGAAAACGCAAAACCTACACAAATGCATACTAATTTTTTTATTTTTTATTTTTTAATTTTTATTTTTTTTCCACTGGAAATATCGTAATCTTTCAAATTACATGTAGTAGATGCTTTTCAGCATATGCATCATTTGTCCTCATCCATCAGTAAAAAATGGAGCTCTGTCTTACCAAAATTGGTGCATGTGTATCTATCTTGCATTTCACCACGCAGGGTGTTCATAAAGAGACTGTTATAAACTGATATCTACAAAAATATATACCTTTACCATGCAGGGCAAAGTCCATAACATAAGGTCTGAAAATAAGCATAAATAAAAACATACTGAATATATATACATATGTGTAGTCTGTGCATGTCCAAAATAAACAAAAATTAGGGACTCTCTGCCCTATGATATATCTGATCAGTATATGGCCTGTGATAGTAACGATACTCATTTGTACCCCTTTGTTCCTGTATCAACCACTGTCCTCTGGGAAGTAGCGTGGCCTCCTTGGAAAGCCCGTCAGCACAGCAGTTATGTTCCCTGTAAATATGTTGACATGAAATAGTGTTAAACTGAGCTTTGAACATATTCACTTCATCCAATATATTACTGAGAGTATGAGAATGACAAACAATAATATTATTGAACCAATTAATAATGATTTTTGAGTCTCCATATATCTGTAGGTTGATGCAATCATGACCAAGAGAGAAATGCAGTAGATGTCGAAGTGTAATGAGTTCAGCAAAATTATTTGTTCCATTTCCAAGCCCCATCTTAACCTTAAAATAATGCTGTTCTGTAAGGTATAGAATAAATCCACCCCCACATCCTTGGTTCTGTGCAGCTCCATCAAAAAATGCCCAAGGTGTATTTTTATCAATGGGAGGGGGAGCATGAGGTCTCCTAGGCAGGGATATGATGGGATCAGGCAGTTCATGGAAAACAAAAATGATATGGGCCAAGATGTGTAGCCATCTAACAACAGAGTCTTCAAATATAATTCAATTCCGAGCCAGCCAGGTGTGCCAGCAAATGAGGAGAGGGAGGCATAACAGTTTTGTTCCACGGTGCAGATTACACCAAATTTCCCAGGCTCTGCAAATGTTTTCGCCCTCCCATTTACTAGTTGGATTGAAGAGGAGATGGTCTGCCAGAGGCTACCCAGTGTTTCGCAGCGAAGAAAGAGGTGTTCTGTAGATTCTGATGATTTCTTACAAAGGACACACCAGTGTGGACCTTGGAAAGCGCGGTGCGATAGGGATTCCCCGGTGGGGACCTTGTTACTGAGCACACACCAGAAGAACAACTTAGTTCTTGGGGGAGAACCAAGCTTCCAGATGCTCTGCCACCACGCATGAACCTGCTCTGGTTGTCTGTTTGATATAAGCCCGAGGTAGCCTGCCTTGGGGGTGTATAATCCATTCTCCGCAAGACTCCAAACTAGTTCATCAGGACCTTCCTTTATCCTGATGTGGGATTCGATCAGAGCAGTTGTATAGTCTTGCCATTCTTGGTGCCATTGAGGAGGTATATTGAGCTGTTGGGTAGATTTCCACCCTTGTGCAAAGATGGTAGTGTTCTCCTGATTTGCAATGTGGGCTATGACCCTTATCTCTTGCTGATTGAGAAATTGAATTAACTCTCTCGGTAGTTGGAATCTTCCTCCCCCCCTGGTCCAAGGATCCAGACCTATACGAGCTTTTGTTCCATCATTTATTCTCCAGGCCAGATTGTTGCGAATGATGGGAATAGAGTGTAGGAGAGCCTTCCAGACTGATGATATACCTGTCCTTGGCCAACGGGGCATGCGAATCCAATCCATGATCGGGAGAGGCCAAATGTACTTATAGTAAGTGACAGAGGTCCAAAGATTCTGCCCAGTTAGTAAAGTCCAACCCATTTTTGCAGCCAGAGCTTGTGCAAAAAGAGCGAGATCTTTCAAACCCCATCCTCCCCATTTTTTGGGTAGAGAAATCTTGGCCCAGCTGACCCAGGCAAACATTCTCTTATCTTGTTGTCCATTCCATAGATATTTGCTACAAATCTGTTGTAGATGGGCAAGGATATTTCTGGGGATCCATGCCAATGCCATCCAAAAAACTGGTGTGGCCTCCAACACAGATTTAATAAGGACTAGTCTACCTGCTCTGGATAAAAATATGTGGCACCAATTTGTGAGCTTTTTTTCCAACTTAATAACCAACCAGATCCAGTCTGCTATCTTTTGGCTGAGGGGTTTGATCCAAAATCCCAGGTATTTGAATCCACGGTCAAGAGGAAGGATACAATATGGAAAATGATGCTGAGCAAAACGAGACTCCTGGATGGAAGTGAGAGCTAAAGTAATGGTGGATTTCCCATGATTAGCCTGCATGCCGGTGGCCTTTGAGAAAAGGGAAAGTACATTTGAAAAGGAGGTTGTGTCTCTAATGCTGCCATCGAGAAATATGAGGACATCGTCCACAAAAAGTAGGTGAGTGAGGTGACAGAAGTCATTTATTTTTAAGCCCCCAAGTCTACCTTCTCTCTTTGCTAGGTCAAGAAGTCTACTGAGACCTTCCATGACAATCAGGAATAGTAAGGGGGAGAGGGGGCAGCCTTGTCTGAGACCTCTTTCAGCATGGAAGAAATGTGAGGCTGATCCATTGATGAGTACGCTGAAAGAAGGGGTAGTAATACATGACATGATCCAGGTGATGAAAGCATGAGGGAAGCCCAAGTGAATGAGGAGCATCTTAATGTATAACCAGCTGACACGATCAAAAGCTTTTGCCAGGTCAATCTTAAGGATGATTCCTTTTAGTTTTTTAGACCGGATCGTGTGTATGGCCTCTTGGGCCGTACCAATGGCTTCATGAATTTGGCGATGCTCTAGGAAAGCAAATTGCTCAGGAGATATATGGTGAGAGAGGATAGGTCTGATACAATTTGCAATAATTTTGGCTATGATCTTGTAAAGACAGTTACAGAGTGAGATGGGTCGAAAGTCATTGAAGGATGAGGGAGAGTCAGACTTAGGAATAAGGGCAATGAAAGTGGAATTAATGGCATTGTAGAGTTACCCTGATGTTCTGCATTCTTCCACAACCTTTAATAGATCATCCCCCAAGATCTCAAAAAAAGCAATATAAAACTCGATCGACCATCCATCTGGTCCAGGACTCTTGTCTTTTTTGAACCATTTCAAAGTCCCTTCAAGCTCTCTCGGGGTGACAGGAGTATAGCTGTTTTGCCTCATCTTCATTTACATAACGAGGGAAATGGCCAGCAACATTGATGATGTCAGCTAGATTAGATCCTTGAGGAGCTTTGTACAGATGCCGAAAGTGAGAGGTACCTAGGAGTGATAGCTTGTTAAAATTATCTGCCACTCCCCCATCAGGTAGAGGAAGATTCCAAATAGTATTTGCTACTTTTCGTCCTTTGGCATAATTCTGGAAAAATTTTGTGTTATCATCACCAGCTTGTAGCCAAATGGCCCGGCTTTTGAGTCTCCAAGTTTCCTCTCTCTCCTTGAGGATCCTTTCCTTCTGTTTCTCTAGCTCAATCAGGTGGGATTTTTCATTGTCAAATGAGAATCCCAGGTTGCGATCATCTGATAGGGCACTCAATTCAGTCTCAATTTGAGCTAAAGAGAAGTCATCCCTCTATTTTTTCTCTTTGGCCCAAGTGATGGAGAGGTGCTTAAGCTGATTCAGGTTATGACAGAAACCCTCTGCTAAGGATCTGAACCTCGAGATAGGATTGGCCTTCCAGTAATCCGAAATCAGTTTGATGTATCCAGGATCCTGAAGCCAGACATGATTAAATTTGAAGGGGGATTTTGGTTTAGGGTGGGGACCAAGGATCTCTAAGTAGATGGGAGAGTGATCTGAGATACCCCCTGAACCTACCCATTGTCTATACTGCTGCAGCTGATTTAGCAGAGGCACCTTAATAAAAATCGATCTAATCGTCTGGCTAGAGCTGCTTCCCCCACCCTTCTGTTCCTCCAAGTCGGAAGGGGCTTATTCATAGGGACATCAGCAAGGTTATGCTGTTCCAACAGATTCATCAAATATCCCGATAGTGAGTCCACTTGTGCTTGTGAGCCCCAGGATTCCCCAAATCCAATGGAGAAATTGAGATCTCCCCCGAGGATTACATGATCAGGAGATACGATCGAGAGATTAAGGAAATGCTGCCAAAAAGACTCCCTCTGATGACATGGCCCGTATATGTTAACTACCCGAAGATTAAGGCCAAGCTCCACCGAGAAAATGTCCAGACCAATAAATCTCGATCCACCCCAAGATGATAGAGCCTTTATGGTGCGAGGGTTATACCCAATGGCTAGACCCCCAGATCATCCCATGGCATCAAGAGAGTGAAAATGCCAGCCAGGTTTTAAGGAGGCTAAAGCTCTGGAAATATGGTCTGCATCCCCCAGGGTTTCTTGCAACATTATCAAATCAATAGGTTCAATATCAAATAACCTACACAGGGCTAGTTTTTTTGAGGCACTAGCCATGCCTCTGCAGTTGAATGAGAGGCACTTCATGGGGGAACCCTGCCTGGGGTATTCAGCGCTCTAAGAACCCCTTCCAAAGTGGATTGTCTGCCAGTGACAACCTCTGCCCCAGCCCTTTGAATAAATTTGGATAGAAATGATTTCCTTCCTCTGGATGATTGAATAATAGGTCCAGGTAAGGTGATACCTAGCCCCAAGAGGAGAGGCGGATGAACATCAGAGTGTGAACAAGAGCATAAATTGTAATTGCGAGGAGGAGCCGTCCCTTCAGAGGAGGGAGAGGAATGGGTGGTAGGTGAGGGAGGTATGGACGATGCAGTGGTGGCTATCGTGGGTGAAGACGATGCAAGTGCGCAGTGAATAGCAGATGTGTTGGTGGTAGATGATGAAATCATAAATGGACTGCAAGGAAATGAAAAAGAGTGAGAGAACAGAGGAATACCCGGATTTTTTACGGCCTCAGCAGCTATTCGAGCTCTCATCAGGGGTGGAAATGGCGTCTTGTGAGCTCCAGTTGCTGGCTTTGGAGTACTATTGTGTACAGGGGCTTGAGGAGCTAAGACAGGGGTGCGCTCCGGAGGAGTTACAGATGGTCCCATAGTGGTACTTGGGACAATTGGAGGATCCACCAGTCTCTTGATTAGCAGGAAATCCTTGTAGATGTGCCCTACTTTGTGGCACCTTCTACATCGAAATGGGACTCCTTCGTAGTCCAGGATCTACACCCAGGAATAGTTCTTCCATTGTAGAGTAATTTTTTCCTCCAGCCCCTCTCGCGTATCCAGGTGTACTAGTATGCGAGCTAGGGTGTGATTCTTGGTCTGCATGAAGGTCTTGTCGTGGTCTAGATATGTGCCAAGCGCATTTCCAATTCAAATGAAAACCTCTTCCGACCAGTACTACAATGGGAGTCCAGGTAATCGCACCTAGAGGGGTCCTGCTCGAATCTGTTCCCACTCCGGGTCGAAAAGGGGGCTCCATCTCTTGAGGAGGACCGGGGCCATCTCTATGTGCCAATACTTAGCAAGGACCAAGTCAGTATAGTTTTCCTTTGCAAAGTGAAGAGCGAACCAGCCTCTGGGGAGTACCTACACCTCAGGCAATTCTTTAAGCATGCTTCCCCAAATTTCTTGCACCCAGAGGGTTAATCTGTCCGCCCCTGCCTCGGAAATGACCTACCAAAACAGTACTAGCCATATTAACAGCTTCCTCCATTGCAATCCCCTCCCCAAAACAGATGGTAATGTCCTTTGCAGTGGCCTTCACACACTTTGTTTTCCTCTTCCCTGTACGAGGTGCAGATGGATGATTCGAGAGCGGATCCGGTGAGGAAACTCCTTCTTGAAACAATTAAGCCACTGTTTTTACCTTAATAGTAGGCGTTTCAAAACACCCTGATGGGGAATTTGTCAAATTGGGCAGATTTTGGCCCCGAGAAGATGGGGTTTCCTCAGGCTGTGCCGATTGCTGTGTCGAGTTCAGCGGATGGAGGTGGCTGACCGGGGGATTCGGTTCAAATGTGGGAGATGGTGGAAAAAGTGCAGTGAGGAGGTGTAAGGTGTCAGGGGATAGCGGAGGCCAGTCGAGAGTGGGAGAGTCAATGGACAAAGAACCGAAAACGAGAGATGAAGCACAATGCCTAGGGTAGTTAACCACTAGAACGGAACAAGACAGCCCTGAAATGGAGGGATGAGAAGAAACTGTAACTGGGTGATTAGGGTTAGGGTTTCTGAATATAACCTGGTCGGGAAAAGGGTCCTCAGAATAATCCAGCTCCTCTATATCCACACCCTCGCCCATACTGGAAACAGGTAACTGCCGGTAGATGAAGACAGCTGCGAAGGGGACAGAAAAGTCGGTCGTCCGGGTGTCTATGGTAAGTTGGTCGATTCTGCTGTAAAATCGAGGGTTTAACCTAACCCTCTGTTAGGCCACCTAATCGTGTGCGCTACCATCCTCACTTCCCATACTAATCTCCTGTAGGTAGATAAGAAATAAAATTTACTACCCATCTCAATGGATGGTGTCAATCACAATCAATGTACATCACTAAATAGAAGCTAAACAATTCCACATGAGGATTTTATCATTGAACTTGTATTATAACATTCAAGTAAATCGGTGAAATAACAATGATGCTACTCAATTACATTCACTCTGCAGCAGAAATTGATCCTCATGCACGGATTGAGAAAGGATGAATAAGAAGAAATACTCTATTTCTCACACAACAATGGGTTTCACGGTTTCTTGTTTAGGCACATATTCCATGCTAGTTCTCTTTCAGGAATTTACCCTTCTTGTTTCTCAGTGATTATTCCTTAACAATCTCCTTCATTTTTAGTGGAGTGATCTTCCTCAATTGCCTAGTGATATGCCTCAACTGCTCCAAGGATCTTCTTTCCCAATTATTGTGCTCAATTGCATTTGTGGAAGTTGTTGCCTTCTTCTCGAGAGAGTCTGTTTCTTCTCTTAATTTGTTTTCCTCAACGAATTCTTCCACTTTAGCCTAGTGATTTATGAGCTATGTTAAAATTTCTTTCTCAATGATCTCCTCCTTTGTAATGAATGTCTTAATTATTGTTGGAGTTGATTTCTGTTTCATCATTCAGCAAGATGTTTCTGGAAACAACAAGATCTGTGATGCCATGCCATCGCACCCTGCTGTATTTCTGTTAATTCGGTATCTCTTTTTTTTTGTCTTATTTCTCCAGTAGCAACAATCCATCATCTCAACTCCTTTTGTTTTTATTGCAATTCCAATGTAATGGGTGAATAAACTAAGTACACTATATCTTGCCTTTCCTGCCAACTATTTTTATAAATGTCATGTTTAAAGTGGGAGTCGGTGAAACTAAGAGTGATCTCCTATGGGCTCATGTAAGTCTCACAAGCACAAATTGATGATTAAACATGAACGAGATGCTGGAATTTAAACACGTTTTTGGTGATGCAAGAACACTAATGGACTGGGGATTCTCCTGCATCATTCATTCCAATGTCAAGAAGATAACCTTTGTTTGAAAATATATGTTGAAGTTACAATTATTTATCATGTGGCACCATTTGGTGTAGTTATAATAGATTGAGTAGACAAGTAGATGAATAGATTCAATAGAGAAGTGGATCCAAGCCTGAGATTCCAATGGTAGTTTTCTTGATTTCAATGATAGGAATTGGATTTGAAACATGCCCCTGATGTTTTTAACTGCTTTCAACTTTTCCATTTGACAACATGTTTATGCCCTTGTTTGAATGCTAGAATTTAGTTATTTTCCCAATAACTATTTGGAGTAGTTTATGTTCTATTTGCAGCAGTAATCTTTATTTATTAGGGTTCTTTGAATTTATAGGTTCATGTTTAAAGACATATACATTTGAGTTCCCCTGGGTCTAGTTCATTTTATTTCATCCTTTTATTCTATCAATCCTTGTGTTTGTTGGTGATTTACAATTTGGTGATATCAGTTTCCAGCTGCAACACCTTGTTGGATTTCTTAAAGATATTTCCTTTCCTTTATCTTACTATCTTTCCTGCGAAGCATGATTATTTATTTGCATACGTAGGGTTGAAGTTTAAGTAGTTGGTTCTGCATTTGAAGGACAATTTTCTTATATGATTTGGTTCTGTTTGGCATGTATATCAACCTTTAGAAGAAGAAGTGATGGGATTTCTTGATCCCTATGTAAATATAGTTTGCTTAGATTGTAATGAGGCTGGTGATGGTGATATTTTATTATTGTGTGATCACTATGATTCAACATATCATACATATTGTGTTGGCCTTGGAAGGGCTATCCCTGAAGGAGATTGGTATTGTCAAGGCTATCAAACATCTATGCCTGGACAGTCCAACACACATGATGAAGATGTTGAGGATTTTGTGCTTGATTTTGACAATGGGGATGAAGCTTAGGAATCAAAGGATTTGTGGAAGATGCTCCAGTTGGGATGGTTGTAGAAAGAATAAACTTAGAGCTCAATTTATCACCACCTTCTTCTTCTTCTACTCCTCTCGCAGAGACAAGGCCAACTCATGTAAGAACAATTCACAGAAGGATTTTGCGACGAAGCACTCAAAATCCATCTCCTAGATTTCCAGATGCAGCAAGGGCTTCACTTAGGAAAATTGAAGTATCTAGGTCTACATCCCAAGTATCCATTGTACGGAAAAAACTCTCTCAGTTCAGCACATACTTCAGGAGCGTGTACAGGCTTTACATGACAATTGGTCTGCACCAGGAAGAGGCTTTTAGCAGTTTTCACCTAGCTCTTCCCTTGACAGATTTCAAGCCAGAGATGGGACTGATGAAATTGTGCAACCCACACCTAACAGTAGGTCGCTTTTCTTTCATGAATCAGCTCGAAGAAGTAATTTAGGCCCTGTTTTAGAGATGGAAAATTATACAATTAAATCTGATGTTGATAAGGTGTGGGCAATGATGGAACGTACTCTAGCATCAAGAGAAGATAATATAGGTCCGACTAATTCTCATAAAGATGGAAGACATTGGCAGGGATCATCTTCTAGTCATAAAAAAATGATTTATAAGAATTGATGGGCAATGCAAGGTCAATTGTTGTGAGTGGAAGCATCTTAACTGCTCATGTACGATCAAGAACTAGATATAGTCAAGATAGACACATTCCTGCAACTACTAACTATTTGGAAAATCCAGAAAGGATAACAGAGGAGATCTCATGTAGGGATGTTGGAAATAATAGGTTGCCAGCACCTAGTGTTTCTAATGAGATATTGGGTATAAGATTATCTGAAAGAAGTAACAATTTACATCATCAGCTAAACAATGGTAGTTCATTTAGTAAACCTCATGAAAATGGAGTCCGCAAAGTTGAAGGTGCAAAGGAGAAGGTGATCTCCATGGTAAAATCTCACATGAAGCGCACACTCACAAGGGAACATAGGTAAAAGCATCTATATTTTTTCTTCTTTTATGGTTTGTCTCTATAGAGTTGCTTTACTAGGTATGCACTGTATGCATCTCAAAATTTCTCTTTAGGAAATCCTATTTTTATTCTTTCCAAGAAAAATTCTTTGGGGAATCCCAATGGATGTTTCCCCACATTCATGGATGGCATCCCTCGTAAACCCATTAGAATTGACTAGTGCACCTCACCCAAGGGATTTCGAACAGGGCACCTTCCAGCACAGAACTAGCCAAATACCTAGTAACATTAATGACATTCGGTTGGGCTAACCCCTTGGGCTCAATAAATCATAATCAACTACACTATTTTCCATATTAACATATTGATCCTGTTTAACATTTTGTTAGAGTAACCATAACAATCCAAGTCTGTTCCTATTTTTATTTTGGTTTTTAATTCCTTTTTTGGTGTGGTGACAACTTTATATGACCGTATAGATGTTAATTTTTGTCAGAGTATATGTTGAAAAGTAGATGCCCTCTTACATTCTACCTTGTCTGTTATGTATTGATGGAGTTCAGTTTCATTACTTGTGACCAAAGAACTGTGTCAGGCATGTATACAAGGATTCTTGTATCACTATTTATAAAATGAACATTGTCCTTAAACAAGCAAAGTAGATCCTTAATGCTACATGTTTGCATCTCAGGGAACTTCCAATCCTAATAAATGAGGTGAAATTTAAGTGTTTCCAGAATCCAAATATCAGGTTTTGTGAATTCTCTCATATATGGTCCTGGAAAAGCGAAGTGAAATTTAATTATTTCCAAATCTTAAGTTCTGTGAATTCACTCATATTTGGTGCTGGAATCTTTTGAGCAAACGGGAAGAATTTCTTTTAGTTGCATTAATTTTTTCCAAAAATAATACTAAATTTCTCCCTGACTAAAATTCTCCCTGAAATGGCTTTGGGATTGAAAATTTTGTAAATATTTTTAGGGAAAAAACCCAAAATAATTTTTCCAGATTAGAGTTTTATAACACTAGGTACTAAAACAATCTTCTATTTTCTGCTGCAAATGTCTGATAGAGTCTGCCCAGAAACTGATCAGAAAATTAGGTAGATGCGCTGGACGGTCTAAATAATTTTGAATGAATAATCACTTAACATAAATGTTATATTAGGTTGCATAAATATATTACTTAGAAGCATGAAATGAAGAATAAATCTGAAGGAGATTGATATATTCTTAATTGAGTTGAATGAGGCCAGGAATAGCTTTGACTAGACGGTGTTGAAAATGGAATAATTTTGTTCTGGTTAGATAGATTTAGAACTGAAAATCAACAATTTTCTTGCTTGCATAACTTGGGAAGATTTTTGTATCTCAAGTCTCAACCTTATTGAATAGTATGATTTATGTCTTTCAATGTTGAGATATACTATGATACCACTTGATATTAACCTAAACACTTTGGATGAAAATTTAGTTGTGAATTTTACTTGCAAAAGATATAAGTGAAAATATAGATTAATTGTCCCTTCTGTAGAATTTCCTTGAAATTCTGCTACTGCTTGAATGAATAAATATGAAACTAATTGTTGCACCAAGACAAAAAATATCTCTACCAATTTGCAGTGGAATAGAATATAAATAAAACACAGTCACACTATAGAAAAAAAAAAAAAAAAAAACAAAAAAAAAAAAAAAAAAACAAAATTTTCTAGGGAACCCAACTGGGAAAACCCTCTGCTAGCTGTAGAAATTTAAAATACTATCCATATTAGAGTTTGAGACACCTTCTTCAAGACCAGGTTCATCGATGCTTATTTCTTTCCATATTCATTTTCATAAGCATTAGGGTTGTTGTCCGTCAAATCAGAGTAGCTAGAAAGTGTCTCTTTGATTTCAGAAAGCAGACCAGGATCAACTTCATCCAAGAATCCCCTAGAAGGCTCATCAGTAGCAAGAAGAAAGGTCTTATTTTATTTTATTTCATCATACACATACATCATAATCACTGATTTGCTTCACTTCTTTCACATTCATTTTCAATGTTAGATGCAAAAGGTAATTTAGTATGATATAATCCTTAGGTAACCAACCTCAGACATATCGTTGGTTAATTTATGTTGTTTGAAGTTTATTGAGTTTGAGTTTTATCATGAAACTACTAGAAGCGTACTAGCATGGGTGAGTTGATTATCTTGATAACAATGTTATGGTTTGATCTAGTCCTTGAAAGGAACTTATAGTTGATGGTCAAAATTTCACATTCCTTTCATTTTTTTTCTTCACATATAACAAAAATCTTTATGTTATAGCCTCTAGCTAGATATATACAGTAACTGCCACTCATAAGTGGGATGCCATCATTTTGGAGCTTGATCTTACTCAATTTACCTTTGTTTGAGTTGAAAATGTCATTAGATCTCATTATATCGTCTATTGCAGAGCATGAATCCAATTTACCTTTGTTTCAGTTAAAAATGTGATTAGATCTTGCTATATCATCTTTTGTAGAGAATGAATCCAATTTCTCAGAGTCCATTTGCTTGAGGTATAACAAAGCTACTTTAATTCATTAAAATTACTTTTCATATTTTGTTTGTTGATTGTGATTCTGCAAGCCACATCTGCATTGGAAAAGGGACATATTTAATGAAGTGTGGAATGAGAGGGAAGCTTCAGTTATGTCCTTTCAAACTTTCTAAGGTATGTAATAAAAGTTAAAAAAAATTCTCCATAGAATGTTGTGCTTTAACTTTTTCTTTTCATAATGGATTATTTATGTGATCTCCCCTCTCTCACACACAACCAGAGTCCAAACATACATGGTTTTTCGGGATATGTGGACAATGGACAGATTTAGGCTAGCCATTTATCTATAAATTTACACTGTAGAAGATCAGGTACTTACAGCTGAATATTTCCTTGCCACTAAATTAGAGTTGAAGAGTCAGACTCCTATTTGTTAGGCATATACCTCACTTTTAAATCAATTTATTACCGACTCTGTATAGACCTTCCATTGGAGGGCAAAGAGTGATCACTACCATTGCTTAATCTTTCTGTAGACCAAGTAAAGATTCCAAATGTGTATAAGTTAGTGGCTCCTTGGAGAATCCCAAGAGTGGCACTATTGTAGCAACAAGAAATTCGTTTATTTTGAGTTCTTCACTAGTGCATTTACAATATATTGTTTATTCCATATAATACCTCAACAGTGTATGATCAAATTACAGTTAAGCCTGTCATAATATTTTGACTTACCCTCTTTTAGAGGGAAACTAGAGTGTGTGTCAAGCTTGCACATCACAATTGTATCATGCAGAGTTTACCTGGGACAATTTTTGTGGATCTAAGCAGCAAGATACTTATTGGAATTCAAGAGGAAATAATACTACAAAGTGGGAAAGAGGTTTCACAATTAACCTGACTTTCACATTATGGTTAGAGTCAGTTTGTTGGCAAGATGTTGGATACCCCAACTTCCTTTTTATGACTGAGTGCAAGATTGAATCCTTCGACATATTCCTCGCTCAATTTTCATTAAGTGATGGGTTTTCTCAGAAGTGCTTCACACCTATAAAATTTACCAGAGTTGTTCTTGAGTCTTTGGAGGTGGTTAGCTTTTCAAAGCACACATGTACAAGAAGACGAGAAATAATATTCTCGACTAATTTGAAGTTATCTCCCTGCGAATAGGGTGTTCCCATTCATAAACCTGACGACTCGCTCTACTTCTTTCTAGTGAACAACTTTGGGACTTTCCATGAATCATGAGAAAATTCCAACCCCATAACTATAAATTTCTTATTTAAATCTATACCCACTAGATTAGAATATGCACAAGGAGAACTCCATTTCGAAATAACCTACAATCGACTTGTTCCGTGCTATTTAATATTTTTCGTATTTATTCGCATCCTTGGCCTATGACATAAATATGCAACATGCTCCCTTGCATCTTCTATACTAACACTCTTAAAAAATAATAAAGTATGCCTAAATCTACCATTTCAAATGATTTATGTAGCTCACCTTTTGGTTTTTCAATTATCGAAGTTGTTACCTATATTCATGAGATCTTCTACAACCGATACCACAATGACAATATATGTTATTGTTTTATCTGTGTTGCTCTGAAGGTGTTTCTCCTTCAGTAGAGCAAAAATACATTGCAGTTTCCATTTAGGGGAGAAGTGTACCCAGTAGCAACCTTGGCCTGTGTGCAGATGGGTTGAATGCACATTAGACTCTATCTGTTGTTTTGAAGGTGTTTCTCCTTCAACAATACTTCATCTCAGTAGATCCTTTTGGTCTGCACCTTTAGTAGATGCATGCAACCTTGGGATACATGTTGTAGATTATAGTTTTCCTATGAGGGTGTAGCAGCGATGAAAGAAGTGCATCGATTTTAGGCATCTTGTGGTTGTTGTATGCAAGCATGCTTGTTTAGTGTTTCCCAAACTTAGATAGAGCCATATTTAGTATGCTTTTATAGTTTGACTTAGATGCTCACTTTTCTTAATTTAGGTGTTTTTCTTAGTTCTATTTTATGCACAGATTTATCTTTAAGAAAAGTGCATAGTAGAGAAGGGTTCTATATTTAGAGCAGGGGACACACTTATAGGTAGGAGATACTCTATTCTAGGAAGCTTTTTCCATGCAGATTAGGTTCTTTATTTGAGAATCCAAAGGGTTGTGCTATTGTAGCAATAAGAAAATCGTTTATTTTGAGTTCTTCATTAGTTCATTGATAGTATATTGTTTATTCCATGCAATACCTCAATAGTGTATGATCAAATTATAGTTAAGATTGTCATAATATTTTGACTTACCCTCTTTTAGAGGGAAACTAGAGTGTGTGTCAAGCTTGCACGTCACAATTGTATCATGTAGAGTTTACCTAGCACAAGTTTTATGGATCTAAGTAGCCAGATACCTGTTGGAATTCAAGAGGCAACAATACTACAAAGTGGGAAAGAGGTTTCGCAGTTAACCTACCTTTCACATTATGGTTGGAGTCGGTTTGTTGGCAAGATGTTGGATACCCCAACTTCCTTTTTATGAATGAGTGCAAGATTGAATCCTTCGACATATTCCTCGCTCAATTGTCATTAAGTGACGATTTTCTCAGAAGTGCTTCACATCTATAAACTTTACCAAAGCTGTTATTAAGTATTTGGATGTGATTATCTCTTCAAATCACATACGTACAAGAAGATGAGAAATAATATGCGTGATTAATTTCAAGTTATCTTCCTGCGAATAGGGTGTTCCCTTCCATAAACCTGATGACTTGTTCTGCTTCTTTCTAGTGAACAAATTTGGGATTTTTCATGAATTGTGAGACAATTCCAACCCCACAACTCTCAATTTCTTATTTAAAGTTATACCCACTAGATTAGAACCCACACAAGGAGAATTCCATTCACGTTTCAAAAGAACCTGCAATCGACTTATACCATGTTATTTAATATTTTATGTACTTCTTCACATCCTTGGCCTGTGACATAAAGACATAATAAGACACCTTGCATTTTCTATACTAACACTCCTAAACAATAATGAAGTATGCCCAAATCTATCATTTCAAATCATCTATGCATCTCATCTTTTGGTTTTTCAATTATCGAAGTTATTACCTATATTGATGAGATCATCTACAACTGAGGCCACAATGACAATATCTGTTAGAGTTTTATCCGTGTTGCACTAAAGGTGTTTTTTCTTTAGCAGCACTACAATACATTGCAGTTTCCATTCAGCAAAGAAGTGTACCCAGTAGCAGCCTTGGTTTGCGTGCAAATGGTTGATGTTGTAGCTCTAACCCAGAAAAATATGAGAATAGAAATAAACCCAGAAACAACAAGAGAGAATAGATAGAAATGCTTCTTTATTTATCAAACCCTTAAGGTAGGGCAACACCATACATTCACTCCTTAAGGAAGGAGAACACTCCACAAGTCATATGCCTGTTGATACAATAATCCTTCACTCTCTCTCCATGTGGAGTCTCTAGCCTCTATATAGGCCTCATACATACAATACCATGGGTCATTACCATGGTTCCCTCACACCATCAACTAATACCATGGGCCCATTACATTATTACTAACTACTTGTGGTCCCTTACATGATATGGGTTAACCACCTTATTTATTACTATGGCCCATCCCATTATTACATTATTACCTTGGGTACCTCCCTTGGTACCCCATATTATCCCCCCTAGGTATATAACATTCCACCCCCCTAAGCATGTTTCGTCCCCAAAACATGGGAAGAACACAAATAATAAGATCTACTCAAAAGAGTAGTCCACTGGTACCATGCACGTGCATCTAGCCATCCAAGAGAAAGGTGAACCCTTGATCTCGCTGGTGCCTCGCTCGCTTGAGATGGAAGTTGACTGTGGTAGCTCTTCTGTGTGGATGTGTAGTAGGTGGATCTTCGCTCCTCTCGATCTGTCATGCGGGGGTTGTTGTCCATGTGGCTAATTGGTTGCCATCTTGATGGTTGTCTTGCGGGGTGATGTGGGTGATGATATGTTGAAGTTTTAACCCACGATGGCTTTTTCTTTACTTCACCCTGCTGTGGTGCTTGTTGTGGTGGCTTCTTTTTCAATATGACTTCAACCACTGAGCCCTCCTCTGATGTATCATCACCTGTAACCTTTTCTTCTTCAGCCTCTGTTTGTGTTTGATTGTTGATCATCAAAGGCTCCTCATTTGATATGTCAGTCCCTGGAACATCTTCTGCTTCAGCCTCCATGTGCTCTACCTGTTTATTGATGGAAATATCTTGTAATGTAATTTTTTTCTTTTTATACCAGAGCTTTAAGAATTTCTTCTGTACATTAATATTAATAGTACCCACAGATTCCATCCAAGGATATCCCAAAACAACATCCATATTATCCATCTCTAAAGTATAAAAATCACCATGCAACATATACTTATCCATAGAAATCTTCAAATCCTTATACACTTGAACATCCTCATCATTCACCTGTGTGTCTTCAATGTGTTTTGCTGGAACTGGCAATTTTTTTGCCGAATTAACATTGATAAAATTATGCTTGCAACTAGGATTTATAGACACAATGATCTTCTCCTTTTGAATCAATCCATGAACCTACAATAAGGAGACACCAGTAGAAGATAACCTCTTACGTGGCTCATTCTCCTTTTTTCTAGCACGAGACCATTTGTCTAAAAGGACTTTTTCAAATTCTGCATCTGAGAGTTTGGTCAACTGTTTGTCATCAAGTGAGAAATACCATTTGTAAGCCTCATCTTTGAAACCAAACCACACTGAATCCCTCCAGTTTTTTGCCCATGCTGACTTTTGTTGTTTTATGTATTCTTCAATAGTAAGACCATTATCTTTCCCTGTAAAATATTGCTTGCTAGAAGCCATGAAAAGGGTTTTGAAAAAATTCACTCACTTGGCGAAAATTTAAAGTGGCCACAGTTTAGTCAATATTGCTCAGAATCTTTATTATGACCTGTTTTCGGAAATGGAATATCTATTCTGCATCTGCCCATGTGATAGAAATCCTGATCCAGGCACTAGAATTCCAGATCTGTTCTGCAACTCTCCCGCCGTCACCAAAATTTCTGCAAAAAAGAGCTGATTTTAAATCAGCGATATCTCCCTCATCCGGACTCCGATTCAACCGATTTTTTTTTTGAAATTGGCTATTTTTTCACAAAGAATACAGATATACAATTAGATTTTGTAGATCTTTCACCAGGATGTCCAGATATGAGCCGCAACTCGCTGCCCCTAAAAATTGTCTACAACCCCACTGATTTTTAGATCAGCGATATCTCCTTCATCCAGACTCCGATTCAACCGATTTTTTTTTTTAAATCGGCTATTTTTTCATAAGGAATACAGATATGCAATTATATTTTGCATATCTTGCACCAAAATGCATATATCTGATCTGCAACTCGCCGCCCCTGAAATCCTGCGAAAAAAAAATAAAATAAAAAAAATTCTCCACTTTTGTGCCCAAGAAAGTGCTCCGATACCACTTGTTGTAGATCTAACCCAAAAATATATGAGAATAGAAAATAACCCAAGAATAACAAGATATAAATAGATAGAAATGATTCACTTTATTGATCAAACCCTTAAGGTAGGGCAACGCCATACATTCACTCCTTAAGAAGGAAGGAGAACACTCCACAAGCCATATGCCTATTCATACAATAATCCTTCACTCTCTCTCCATATGGAGTCTCTAGCCTCTATATAGGCCTCATACATACAATACCATGGGTCATTACCATGGTTCCCTCATACCATCAACTAATACCATGGGCCCATTACATTATTCCTAACTACTTGTGGTCCCTTACATGATATGGGTTAACCACCTTATTTGTTACTATGGCCCATCCCATTATTACATTATTACCTTGCGTACCTCCCTTGGTACCCCATATTATCCCCCCCATATTATTCCCCCTAGGTATATAACAGTTGAATTCACAGTAGACTTTATCTGTTGTTTTGAAGGTGTTTATCCTTCAATAGTACTTCATCTCAACAAATCCTTTCAATCTACACCTTCAACAGATGCATACAACCTTGGGGTACATGCTATATATTCTAGTTTTGTTGCAAGGGTATATAAACAATGAAATAATCACATCAATTTTAGGCATATTATGGCTATTGTATGCAAGCATGCTTGTCTAATGTTTCCCAAACTTATATAGAGCCATATTTAGTATACTTTTATAGTTTGACTTAGATGCTTACTTTTCTTAATTTAGGTGTTTTTCTTAGTACTATTTTATGCACAGATTTATCTTTAAGAAAAGTGCACAGTAGAGAAGGGTTCTATATTTTGAGTAGGGGACACTCTTCTAGGTAGGAGGTACTCTATTCTAGGGAGCTTCTGTCATGCATTTTAGGTGCTTTATCCTAGACAAAGCTCCAAGTCCCTGCTAGACAAGACACCAGTGGACAAAGTTCCAAGTCCCTAAATTTTCCAAAAACCCACCTGAGGCTAGCTATCTAGCCTAAAATATTTTACATTCCAGTCATCTCTTGGTTGTTATTTCATAGAGAGAGACCTCTCTAGTTTGGTATGGCTAGCTACCAAACTAAAATCTTGGTCTGTGGTTACCTCCATCGATCTCCTCATAAGCCTGGGACATTATGGAGGATAACAGAGGGCATGACAAGTAGGGAGTGCCAAGGTGTTCTAGTGAATGTAAGGTTCCCAAGTCATGGAAAAATTTAATGCTAGTTGTGAGGTCATGACTACCAAGGTGTGTTAGGGAATGCTGGGGCATGCTAACATGTGCCAGATAGTACGTAGACATGTAAAACAAGATAAGATGTGCCAAGTGCTAAGGCATGCCAAGATGTACAAGGGTTCCAAGTCCATGCCTCCTCTTCTTCCATATGCTATCCACTTATGACATTTCCTTTGCAACATTTGGTGCATTTGCTAGTTATAGGTCATTTATAGGTTATAAATGTCTTCAAAGTTTACTTCTAATTGAGTATTCAACTGAACATATTGATTCTCTTATACAAAACTATTTTTTCCTCCACCCACTTTTCATAACTTCAATAACCATTAGGTAGGGACGTGCAACTTCAATGTTTCTTTGCTTGTTTAGTAAAATATTGTCGAGACTTTAATTTATTGAAATTTGTAGAATTTACAATTTATGAAGTTTCAAGGTCTACCTTTTAAAAGTATAATTCTTTAAAGGGTGCTAGCTCAATGGAAGAGCACTTGCTTTACAAGTAGGAGGTTGGTGGCTCGATTCCATCGTGCCCTGATATCCATATGGAATGGCAACGATCAATTTTTGGTGACAGAGGCTCTTTTGACCATCACCAATGAGGTTTGGTGACATTTTCGACCCTCACCAAAAATATGAAATGGTGACGATCAAAGAACACCATCATATATATGAATCAATAGTGATGACCCTCAAAGGTCCGCAACCATAAATCGTTGTTTTTGATATGAAATGGTGACGGTTGTTGTTCGTCATTATAGTCATTATTCGTGACGAACCTTGAATGTCACCACAACACCTATAATTCTAGCAATGCTGATTTTGGTGACGGTCAATGAACATCACCATATATATGCACCAATAGTGACGACCATTAAATATTCATCACAATAAATCATTGTTGTTCATATGAAACGATGATGGTCACTATCCGTCATTATAATCAATATTCGTGACAGACCTTGAATGTCAGCATAACACCTATACTTTTGGTGACGCCACCTTTGGTGACATTCAGTTTTTGGTGACCGAGGTTATGGTCCGTCACCATTGCTCATATGCAATGGTGACGGTCACTATCCGTCATTATAAATCATTATTGGTGACAAACTTTGAATGTCACTACAACACCTATACTTTTTCCGACACCACCTTTGGTCACGTTCAATTTTTGGTGACAAAGGCTATGATCCATCACCATTGCTCATATGAAATGGTGATGGACCTTGAATGTCACCATAACACCTATACTTTTGGTGACGCCACCTTTGGTGACATTCAGTTTTTGGTGACCGAGGTTATGGTCCGTCACCATTGCTCATATGCAATGGCGACGGTCACTATCCATCATTATAAATCATTATTGGTGACAAACTTTGAATGTCACTACAACACCTATACTTTTTCCGACACCACCTTTGGTCACGTTCAATTTTTGGTGACAAAGGCTATGGTCCATCACCATTGCTCATATGAAATGGTGACGGTCGCTATCCGTCAGTATAAATCATTATTGGTGACAGACTTTGTATGTCACTACAACACCTATACTTTTGGCGACTCCACCTTTGGTAACGTTCAGTTTTTGGTGACGAATGTTCTTTTGACCGTCACCAATGAGCTTATGGTGACATTTTTTGCCCCTCACCAATGTCCTTTTTTCTTGTAGTGTATATCACATTAAATTTTTGAAGCTTTTGAAAGATGATTGTGAAATCAACATGCCCTGCTACCTTCTACAAAGCCTCTAAAAAATGGCTGAAGGAGTTTAAAAACCAGAAACAAATATGGAGAAAATATTATATCACCAAGGTTTATTCAAAATTATAGTGAAATATGAATTGTAAAATCAAATATTCCATGGCAGCAGTTTTTAATTGACAACATGTTTGAAACCAAGAAAGAAGAACATGAAGAGGATTAGCTTATTCTATTGGATAATGAAGAAGATGAGGAGGTGCATATCATCAAGACTCATGAGGTGACAAGCTCAAAATAGCCCATGGGAACAAGAAGAATGACAAGGAATATGGTTAAAGAGAAAGAGTAATTTCAAAGAAGAGAAAATATTTTCATTACTTATGTAAGAAAATCCAGGAAACACCAACATGTCCAAAAATCACAATCAATAGAAAAAGATGATGAAGCTCAGATGATACAATATGAGTATATCAAAACACTAGAAGAGTGAGAAAGGAATGCCAAGCAACCAATGGTTGAAGAAGTTAAGATACTAGTTGATGAGAGGGCAATTGAAAGTCAATCCCCAAAAGCAAGTGAGCAAATGGAGAAAGTGGTTGATGAATCAATATCAGGACTTGATAAGAAAGACAAGAAAATCAAGAAGATGAAGAGAAAAGCTAAAGAAATGAAGGTTCTTTAAAAATATTTGAAAGAAAATGAAATGTTGAGGACCCAAAGCTGCTAAATTCATAAGGAAAATGAAAAACTTAAGAAGAAAAATAAGAAAGTGGAACTAGAAAGTGTTATACTTACAAACCAGGCATACAAGTGGTATCAAAAAGAAAGAGAAAGAAGACAAAAATATAAGGGATTAAAGATGAAATTAATGGCATAGGAGGGACAAATCAAAGAGTCAACTCAATTTGAAGTTGACAAACAGGTTGCAGAAGAGACAAGGGAATAAGTTTTTATTGCATGAGGACATGCAATATCATCAGCCTGGGGGAGATGTTGGTACCATTTTTTATGCTTCTTTTTGCCTCCATAACCTATATTTTGCCCACATTTTTCCTTCATATCTTTCATATTCCCTCCATATTTGCATCAAATTGATCATTTCAGGTACATTTGTCATTTACTTTTTATGATTTGAATTTTTGCAAAATTTGACATTAAAATTAAATTTTTAGCAGAAATTACAGGATGTTGTAACTTCTTGTAATAGCTCCAAGGTTTGCATATGTGCAGGACAACTGGGTGAATTTCGAGACATGTGGGATGTTCCTCAATGTCCAAGGATGGATAAATATCTATCAGTTTCCAGAAAAGAGCTTCGCACGTGCCTGGTCAACGTTGGTCAAATCTGACCACTTATGCAGAAAATACCTTGTTTTTAGCCAAAAATTAGGACAAATTTGGATTTCGAGGGATTTCTTTTTATTTTGTGGATTTGGAGATTGAATTCGACCTTATTAGCATATTTAGTGGATCTTAGAAACTAATTAGAGTACTTTTAACATTTTGGTTACAAAGCTTCTTGTATAAATACTCAAGACTTGAATGGAAACATAATGCTATTATGTTCAAGAATTCTATTTGACTGAAGTTAATATATTTGGAGTTGTTGGACCTAAATTATGATGTGTTGAATGTGTTGATGTTGTTACTCAAGCTTTTCTAACTGGTTTTACATCCAAGTGTGCAAGCAAAGTGTGGAGGGCCCCCATTTCCAAGCTTGTGCATTTAGCTTTTAAAAGTGTTTGGTATGCTTTCATATTTGCTATAGTTTCTTTCTTTCTTTTTTATTATTATTAAGCTTTAACTATTGCTAAATTATGATAATACATTGTGCATAGATCTCTTGTAAAAGAGCTTGATGTGTCCTTGCAACAATAAAATATTGTCAATTTTTCATTTTCTGCAATTCATTTTTATGCTATTTCAGTATTTCATTGTTTAGAAAACTTGATGATCTAAGTGTTGTTATGTTTTTGAAACATTATGAATGTATCTCTTGTAAGGGAGCTCAAGGTTTACTGACTTACAACATCGAAAGTCATTAAGATACATTAGATGCAAAGTGTGTTTAAATTTTTGCAATTTATGTTACTTTGATTAGCCTCTATATTTGAAATCCATATATTTTGGTATGCTTCTAAGTCTTACGATTTCGGATTGACATTTGAATTCACACTCTGATTTAGACATCTAAATTAGATACACACTCTCCTATCAAGTTGTGTGTGGCCAACCAATATTGCATTCTCCCCATTGCTTGTTTGGATGATGTAGAAGTTGATATCGTCGGAGTGAATACATATGTAGACTTTGAAGTCATTGATATTATTCGTGACAAGGATCCTTATCCAACTTTGTTGGGAGTAGACTAGGCATTTGAAAACTATGTCATTATTAGTCTCAAGCAAGAAAATATGACCTTTGAAGTGGATGGAGTCAGAGTCATACAACCATTGGATCCCTACCAGGGTCTGAGGCTTACAAA